>OX465579.1:20475806-20588306 GCA_950022655.1 Alentia gelatinosa | reverse complement strand
TGTGTTGAATTCATCAGTTGATGAATTATCTCGAGTGTCACTTTTCTCGACCAAAACAACTCGGAAGAGATGCAATTCCGGCGCACTAACCATTTATCCATATTATTTAAGGGATGGTCACACTTCCTCGTCTTGTGTGTCAGGGTTAAACTCTTTACTTTTAATACCCACGAAATACAATGTACATACTGAATGCAGAACACCGATCTTGTACCAGGTTTTCATTGTGGTTAAATTGAGAATTCTACAGTAATTCGGCGAGGCAAATTGATATGTGTGTGTGCGAGGCGTCACAGGTATAGGGGACAGAGTCATTGTTAGTTCATGAAGCAGTCACTAGGTGACTAGAAGTATGGCTCGTCCTATGGGGGGGGGGGGGGGGCAGATCTATATTCTGGCTCTTTGTTTTTACGAAATTCAACTGCCTTTCAATGTTTTACCATGGTTCCCTTGAATCTCTACACCCACCTCAGAGCAGGATGAGATAATGGTTAAACCCAGGACATGATGTTTTCCACATGAAACACTTTACATACATATGTGAGCAAGGCTAGAGTTGTGACACTTCTCAATTATCACTCACTTCTTTTGCACCTCCATTAGTGAAGAACACCTACTTTTTCACCTTCATTAGTGAAGAACACCTATTCGGGGGCGTCATGGCCGCCCCCATGGCCCACAGGCTATATGCCGTATGTATATAGCAACCTCTCCGGCATTGCTGCCATTCATTCCACGCACACACAGAGATAAACAGATTATTTTCCCGGCCCGCCATCCCATTGTATGTTTTATATGTATGGCATATCACAGATGTGTATGCGGTGTATATGATTACGGCTAATAAAATCTTGTTATATTGTGGAAAATTCACATACTTTGTTCTTATAGAATTAAAAACACCTTTTGACCGATCCAGGCATGTCTTTCACGATCCAGCCTCCCTTATAGTAATCTACATTTCATTTCCAAGGCGTCTGATGGTAGGCAACCTTCTGCTCCTATAAGGATTATAGAAGTCTCTTGAAGACAACACAGAGGTTCAATAATTGTGCTTTGATACGAGTATTCAATGAATGTACAAGGACGTATGTCGGAAGCTACTTTCTTCTTGAGCGTGGTTATAGGGAACATTGTATAAACCTATTCGCTACACTGTGATGCCTAGAGGCAATCCCGGGCCTCATACGCTCTGATGCCGCCAGGCATTATCTTCGAAATTTCAGGAATTGCTATATATATATCAAATCGAATAATTTGATAATATTTGCCAAACCTATGTAAAACTATATAATGGTTAATATTATTAGTGGAATATGATAAAATGTCATCATGGTAATGTCGATTTAAGACTGGAAATAGTTATAAAATGACTTCACAATGTTATCTCCAAAATGGCCGGTGTAATATGAGAAAACGTAGGTATTGAGCCCGTAGTGGTTGCCGTATTATTATCATATACCTAAAGCACGAAAGAATGTCATTTTATGTAACTGCAAAGTACGCCACGGGCATAATGCGCCCGGACATTCACTACGTCTTAATGAGTCCGAACATTATTTATACTACACTCCTGGCCATTGGTGTATGATAATTCAAGGATGAGAATGACACTAGTGTGAAGTATTTCAGGGAGTGCATTGTTCACCAAGCAGCGTATCGATAGGGTTTACATCCACCTTAAAATCTTTATACACCTTGCTTGGGGTACAAAAAGCCCCATCGAATCAACAGCCACCAGGTAGTACTATGAGAAAACGTGGTTACTGAGCCCGTACGGATGACCGTTCGAGGTCATTGATGAAAATATACGGCCCGACGCCGTAACCGAACAGAATTTATACGATACCTCTAGCAGCGGGTAGTATTTCATAGACATTCGCTCACAGGTGTATAATAATATATTGCTCCGCTGGTTCAATCTTCGAGACTGAACAAATCTTACTAATAGGCCATGGTTCACCTCAAAAGAAATATCAAAACAGTTCAGCATCATCCATCAATAAATAATGCAAGTAGGTTATAAAGGAAATTGGATAATGCAGATCGCATAAAGTCAGAGATTGTATAAATAGTAAAAGCAGAAAAGACCAGTTTATTTTAATCCTATCCAAAGTTCATATTAAATACAGTAACGGAAAGGAGAATATTGTGCCGTGTACCGTCTCTGGATAACAAAGGAAAGCTGTACTGTTTCGAGTCACGTATTTTTCAACCGGCTTCACATTTCAAAGGAGCCTTTGCCAATGTATTTTAGAATGGTGTGTGCACACTCGTGCAACAATAACTCCTATTACAAAAGATTGATGGCTTGAAAGAGGATATTTATAATAGACATGAAGACTTGTTGAACATTTTATAATCCGGGTGGATTTGCAGTAGCGCATTGTAGCAGCAAAGGTATCTATCTCACTGTACAGAATAATCATTAGGCCTGGCGTCCACCTACTACGATAGAAATTTAGACCTCCCGATTTGGCACCGATACAAAAAGCAAATATCGGAGATATATCGGGAAGGTGCAAAATCGTAGACATATGTCTAAACATCCCAATCCACCTCGCATTGTATGTGGTTTTATCGGTGCCTTAACGCAGAAACGTAGTCAACTGCCCCGATATTAGATGACCCTCCGACGCGATTTTGACTTTTTATCGGGAGGTGCATCGTAGGCCATATCGGTGGTGGACGCCGGGCCTTATTGAGGAAGGGAGGCCTCTCGACGTCAACACTGGGAAACCCGAGGGTCGCACGCATGAAGCCTTTGGCCGAATTTTCACCTGCCGACGGAAAAAAGCGATAAGATTTGGAGAATAAAATAATCGGTCGGTGGTGCTCCCCGATAAAATATCAATATCGATTATCGGTGAAACTGCAAGTAGTTGAGTCGTTTTCACCTGACGACCGATATAATATGCGTGCACTAACTATCCACATTCAGACGACCTTGCAAACGGAATGTATTGCAAAATCTTGGGGTTCTTCGCCGACGATTCCAAAGTGCGTTGAAATCGTCGGAAGACTCAATAGTCGGTCGGTCGTGGCAAGTTAGGCTATTTGGAGTTGAGAAGTCAGTGACCGGGTCTGTATTTCATCTGTTTAATACGGAAATATCTAATGATCAGTTGGTGGTGTCAGGTTCTTGAATCTGTGTTCAAAATCGGCTTGTTTCCAACCGCCGACTTTCAGATAATTTGAACATTTGCGGCCACTACAGACGGATTTTTGAAAACCATATTTGTCAGAAATCAGCAAGTGGAAACAGAAAATAAAAAAGTCGGCGACCAATCTATGTTCTGATTTTAGGCGTTTTTTTTATACCACCTCCACAACAACAAAATTGTCGCTGATCAGTTCTACAGTGTTTGACCTTATTGGAATTGTGAATTCAGCAAGAGGGATCATAAGTCGGCCAGCAGATGGAAACAAACCATTAGTAAACCAAATCACCGATCTTTGGGTCAGACTTTTTAGCGCTTTAACCATTGTCCCCTTATTTGCATTTCAGGACGAATGCATCCTAAAATTCGGCGATCATTTTATCGGCAGGTTGGAATAGGCCTATATGGGTAAACAACATGTTTCAAGAATTTGAGAAAAACTCAGAAAGCCTAGCTCCGACAGAAACCTCGCATGTTCTGCGTGAAATAACGTTTCCCATCCTTCCATCAAAAGGGGAAAAAATGAACACGAACATAAATAAAACACCCGGATTCGAGGCAAGCGTCAGCGGCAAACAGACTGGAGCCACTGCTCCACCGCCAGGGGCGCTGCACACGACACTGGCCAATGTGGCATGCCGGGAAACCGGAAACCCTACGTCAGCGCCACCAAACGACAGCTACTGTTATGACTTCCGGCGGAAGTAGGGGATTTAGTTTCGGGGCAGAAGGGCGTCAGTATCGGTTGCGCCTCCTGGTGTTTGCCATCGGAACTTGTATAGAAACAGTATAATTCGGTTTTAGTATCTCAAAATTACATGCCT
Source organism: Alentia gelatinosa (assembly GCA_950022655.1). Classification (NCBI taxonomy): domain Eukaryota; kingdom Metazoa; phylum Annelida; class Polychaeta; order Phyllodocida; family Polynoidae; genus Alentia; species Alentia gelatinosa. The sequence goes on along the minus strand of OX465579.1, from coordinate 20,584,321 downwards.
ACTTTTTAGGAGTTTTCCCTGAGGTACAAGTTGCAATGGTGCCTTTCTGTTCGTCAATTGCTTATAATGGTGTATACCATTTACCTTTATTGATGGGTTGCGCCTTATTTACGGGACTATATATCATAAACAGTACCAGATATCTTTAATTGCCACCATTTGTAATTTCAGGAACTCCCTTTAATGCGGCAACCGAGCATTAAGCTAGAAGTAGCAGCATTAGAGCACTGGGTTAAAAGAATGTAGTAATTTGTCCATGGGATTAAATGAGGATCACAAATATATTTTACGAAGAGATTGCAATTTCTGTTGCCCCAGCATTTTTATGTTTCTCTCATGTCCCTCCTGCCTAAAAATAGTTTCTCATTGATGTAATAATCGGTGTGGCAATACGCATAAGGCTGGGCGTCCACTGCGTCCCGATACACAACAATAAACCTCGTTTCCATTAGCCTACGAAAACGCCGGAGAACTTTTAGGGACAGGATCGGTAACGGCCATATTCAGAAACCTATGAATATACACCACTGACATAACTGCCTCATAAATGGTGTTCTCCATTAGTACTGGTAAGTTTCTGCTTAATAATTGAAGTGACCCCGAGGCAGAAGTCGGTAGAACAAACTCGGCGACTCTATGTCAGGTACATTTTGTAAATGACTATATAGTGTTCCCTCCTGGCTTCCTCCCTAGCCTCGCTCTGACTCAGGCCATCCTCTGGCCTCGTTTTCAGAAAAGAGCCTCTACGCATGCGCAGGTATTGATTATCATTTAGCCCCGGTTTTCGTGCAAAAAGCCCATTAAAGACACATCTCAGGCCCACTGGCTCATCCGCCAGCCCTTCGCCCTCCCCCCGCATCCTGCTCCCTCTAGTCCCTGCCGTACCCCGCATGTGCAAACCCTACCTCCGCTTGGAGTTTCCGTGAGAAAACAAGGATGGTCACCAGCACCCAAGTGTGCCTTTCTTACACTCGCCAAGCAGGATGGGAAATACAGTCGTAATGGACAGTGGAAAAGTGATGCCTCCAGGAACGATTTCACCTGCAGAAAAATTTTCACTTTTGGTTGTAATTTGATACTTCCTCCTCCAGCGCCCAGTGTCGCCGTCAGGTGGGTGTTCACCTACTGCGATAGAAATTGAAGATTGTCCATATCGTAGACCAGGTACCCACCAAACACCGACGCAGAATTCAGACCACCCGATGCGTCACGATGCACCACGATGCACCATCTGGTTCAATGCAATTGTGAGTCGTAGAGCGCGTCGTAAGGCGCGTCGGTGTCCATCGGAAGCCCGGTGGCTTCATCTTCTTGATCGGGAGGTCATCGTAGTGCATTGATCTGCATTGTAGACTTCATCGGGAAAATCCTACCCATTGGGCCTAGAACCCATCAACCACCTCGGAACCCAGAATCCAGTGCTCCCGATACACACCGATACCCATTCAATTCAATGCTATTGTATGTCGTAGAGCGCGTCGTACTTTGCGTTTGGTGTATATTAGAAACCCAGTTGGCTCGTGGCATTACTGTGTATACCATTTACCTTTATTGATGAGTTGTGCCTTATTTATTTACTTTTCTTTCCGATGAGATGTAATGCTTCATTAGGAAAAAGTACGATACACTCTCGATGCCAAAATTGCTGTAGGTGGACAGCACCCCTTGAAGAGGATGAAACCATCCTTAAAGCCGGAGCCACACCAAGCGAGAAACGCAGCGAGTTCCGTAATCGCCAACACAAAATGGCCTATATGTGAGCTATTATTTCATATTTCACCTTATTATTGTTTCCAAGATGTTAAATTACAGGTAGGAGATATTCCTATGAAATAATATCTCACATACACGACAATTTGTGTTGGCGATTTCAGAGATCGCTGCCGTTACTCGTTTGGTGTGTCCCCGCTATCAGGGGCAGAGTTACCATACCCAACAGTACTGCTACCAACACTGGAGTCTTTCGTAAATAGAAATAGCGGGAAAGGCGGTGTGTGTGGGTGTATGTGTATGCGTGTGTGTGTGTGTGTGTGTGTGTGTGTGTGTGTGTGTGTGTGTGTGTGTGTGTGTGTGTGTGTGTATGTATGTGTGTGTGTGTGTGGGGGGGGGGGGGGGGGGGGGTAAAGTCCCCCGGCTGTCTCTCCGTTAACCCTCAATACCCGTCCTCTTTTTTATGACTAAATCTTAAGCAAGTCCGGCTGTGGAGTATTGGCAGTGGCGTGGTATATACTGAGTAGAGAGAGAGCCAAATAAGGCTTGTGTTGACTGTGAGTCATTAGTAAGTGTGAGAACGGCAGCACACTATCATGTCATGGGATGTCCTCGTCCATCAGCCGGCACACAAAGCAACCAGACCCCAAGGTCCCCACCCGTCCCCGGTCCGTCCCCTGCCCGTCCCCGCCGCCCGTGACCCCGGGCGAGCCGGGCAAGCCGACCCCTGCGTGTCCGCCCTAACCCCGGCAACGGACAGTCAGGTAGCAGAGACAACCTGGAATCTCACCAGCCCCAACCTCCCCTCCGATTCACTCTATGGGCCGTAAAACCTACACATCAAAAGAGGACGGCCCCATGGAAGACTTTAATAGGCGCCATACACTGCCCGTTCGCAAGGGAAAGGGCACAGAATCCATTTCCAATCACATGAGAAAGGGCATGTTTTAAATAGGGACCTTAAAGGTATTCAGGAAGTCTGAGGCTTTTCTCTATGCAAATTATGCTTTTTTTCTGAATTAGAAAGTGCTTTCGTGTTCTGTATTACGTACACCATTGCGTGATGTGATGTCAGTACTTTGCATGTATACATGGTCATCAAAACCGTCGGAACGCCAATATGGATTTTATTATTATATTTCCATAATGCCATAACCACTACAGTATCGCCATGGAATACTTCAAGGGAATGAGATGAGTCCGGTAAAGAATTCAATATCGGCATACCAAATAAATAAAAATTCTTGCAATCTTGAAATCATCATCTTAATACTTACATTGTAATAAACAACCAAGTAAGTGAAATTAATAGGGTTCTATCATTTTCACTTAGATATTATACTTGTACATTCTAAGTATTATGGTCTGCTCATAGTTGATATCACCATAAACCTCTGTCTACCGCCCACTCCCACCCATGTCGTATTTTTGGTCGAAGTTAACGCTGTGACGTATGGGGTACAGCCATCAAATAGATATCAGGGGAATTTAAGATTTAGCCATTTTAAGGTATAGGATAATACTAGAACAGGCGAAATGTAGTTGTACATAAAAAATACTTGGTATTTTTTTCCCATAAGAATACTCCTCTGCCTTTGGCATCGGGTAAATCTATTTGACAATTTTACAGCATATTTTTGATATACAACTAAAGTAACCCTGTTTCCGTATAGAAGGCATTGTAATTGCACGAGATGTATGTCATGTAGGTTCAGCAGTAACGCTATTAGTGATACGACCACCCAGATCCAAATCATGGTAATATTGTGTAGTAACCAACACGTATGAGTGTGTATGAGGACGCAGCGGAAACAGGGCAGGTACAAAGACACGCGTGTGTCGCTGTATTCAGCCAGCATGAGCAGCAACAGCAAAACACTGAGCAACTCAGGGATGTAGGTCAGAGAGATCGTGTTTCATACCGCCTATGTATTACAGCGAAAAATTGTTTTTGATATTCTAAAGGATCACATAATAACATCCTACCCAGCGTTTGCTGATGCAACGAAACCCAGGAGCAATATGGATAAATTTAATTCAACATTTTTAGACGACCTTCCATCGGCTAGCACTAGCATAGCAAAAGATTTTTGTTAAATTATTCTCATTGCATTTTCGGATGAAACAATATGGGTCACAAATTTCATGTAGCGGTGAGAATGCACGACGAGCCTCGTATACCTGCTATCTTAACTTGATCATTGTTAAATGATACCCCTCCTACAAGGTCTCCTCGTACCGTGTACTTTTGTTGGTCTACTGTATTAAACAGGTCAAAGGACTCTGGTAATATTCATATTATACGGAAACTGGCCTACTGTCGTATATAAAATAAGATTATTAGCATATACCACATACTCTGATATACGATGACAGTCAGTCTGTTTTTGTGTTGTTATATACCTTAAAATGACTAAATTTAACATTATTAGGTGACGGCATACCCCACATGTCACTGGGTGACATAAAGTTATAAACACAATATAGGTAGGAGTGGGCATTATTTGTAGTTCATACGGCCATATGTATATAAGAATAGAGGGAAACTATGTTCCGGTGAAAGGAAGTCAAAGTTACGAGGTAAGGCTTGGAAAAATTACTGCCCAAGGCCCTGGCCGCGGGCAGTAATTTTTCCAAGCCTTACCGAGTAATTTTGACTTCCTTTCACTGGTACTTGGTTTCCCTATTCCTATATACCTTCAAATGTGGTTTAATAAGAGACAATCTGATTGGTCTAAATGTCAACCTTGGGTAGTATACGGCAACCTTGGGTAGTATACCAACCTTGGGTAGTATCAGATAGTTACTCCACCCCCCAGAGCGTGGTGTAAGCATAGAGTGTACAGCCATAGGTATATAGGAATAGAGGAAAACTATGTTCTGGTGAAAGTATGCCAAAGTTACGAGGAAACGATCGAAAAAATGACTGCCCAAGGCCTTTGTCGAAGTCAGTAATTTTTTCGATCTTTGCTGAGTAACTTTGACATATTTTCTTTGGAACTTGATTTCCTTATTCTTGTCTATCCTTAAATATCGATAAAAACAGAGATTTCTTTACCTACGATAGTCCAAGAAGCCATGGCCAGCCTTATCGAGTAACCTTAACCGCTATGTTATCATCCCGCCGGTTTCATAGCAACTATGGGTGTTCCTATGCATGTTGCGATACGACAACGTCATGGCGACATCATAGTCCCATCGAAATAGTAAGTAAACGTCAGCCTGGGACGAAAACGTCAGCCTTGGAACTTAACTCATAATTACTGCGCTGCTAGCAGCAGTATGTAACTATATATTGTTCACCAATGGGTATAATATACACAATACATGTATTACCATGATTTCGATCTGAGTGGCCGTATTCTCCGCGTAGTTGACGCGTAGTAAAACTACGAGCGATAGCGAGGAGTATTGCGTAGTGTCAACTACAAGGAGAATACGGCCACACAGATGGAAATCATGGTAATGTTGTATTTATTACTCACCTTTCGACTAATTATAAGGAACAAATCTTGTAAATGATTAAAAATTCGACCCAAGCGCCGTGCATAGTTTATATAAATTAGTACCTATAATGCCCGTCAGGTGGCCCAAAAAACCGTATTCTTCTTGGAGAATCCGGAGGTCCATACTCTACTCAGTAGCGATCTGGAGTCTCCATAGGCTTAGCATGCAGACTCCGTATTAGGTGGGTAATAAATAGGAATACTGCAACCTCCCTCAGAAGGCAAAACCCGATGCGACTTCTCTGCCAGAACAAATATCACGTGTAATCAGCTTAGTCAACTGTTATAAATATGTGATTTTCGCTATTTCACATCGTATCACCTTATCATTTATTCCTCCATCCTTGAAGAAAGAGCCTGATCGATACAACTACTCTTGTATTCATTGAAAGATCTGTTTCTCGAACAGAAATGAATAAATCACTTAGAACAACAAAATGTCAGACCTAAGAATGAACAAGCATTCTTGATCTAGATTGATTTAACCTCCAGGAAGTAATTCCAGAAGAGTTTTGAATCTGCACGTTTAGGAAATGGAGTCTATACGAGGTAGGGCTTGTTAGAAAAGGTGCGCCGCCATACGGTAAGCGGGGCACGCTACTTCCGGGCGATGGATGTCGGGTGTCGACGTTCTCCATTTGGTCTGTCAGGTGCAGGTAATCAGCAGCGCCAAGCGGACACCGTCTCCAGGTGGGGCCGAGTCACACCTAGGTGTGAATCTCACACCTGGAGGAAGGATCTCATCACAGCCGAGGCACACCCAACCACCCACTCTCCAAGCATATATCGTGCACTCTGCGTGCCGTGGTATCTCTTCCCAGACTTAAAATTGGTAACTCATGATATTCAATGCCCATGAAATGTTGGTATAAATACCCATTGTGGATGGTGTCACTAATTTTAGCCAATCAGTCATTGGTATGGGTAAGATAAAATCTGATCTATAGCTACTGCCCTGTGAGATTACTCCACAACCAAAACTCATGTCATATATTTTCAGAGGCTATGGATCTCGATGCAGTTTCTTCTTAGTATCTCTGCACTAAGGTCTCAATTTCATATCTTGTAATTTCTGAGCAATTTGAAGGGTGCTATGTTATGTGCGATGGGTTGCGATAAAGCGTGCATACGGATAAGTAAGGCCAAAAATATCACTTAGCAGGTGATCGACGAAGTACATATTAAGATGAAAGGTTGATAATGAATATGATATTGATTGGTTTCAGATGTAAACGGTCGTATGCTCCACCGAGTTGACTCTATGCAATGTATTCATATTTGCCTAGGTATTACTATGCGTCAACTCCCCGGAGCATATAACCGTTTGTATGGGGACTTCCATAAATGGCGTCATGCAGTAGGGAGAGGGGGTTCTAGTCTCCGTGACCAACAATAATATGGGTATATAACAGAAACATGACGAGGGGAGAGGTCAAAAATGGTCAGAAATGGCATGATGTCAATTATGGAAAGCTGTTATCTGAAACCAGTCAATGTTCTGTATGCATTAAAAAGTCAACATACACTTATTCCTGTTATGTGAGGTCTCAAATCAGACACAATTAATGGGATTACTTTCTCGACTGGAAAACATCTCGTGTTGCAGGATTGTTTTTTGTCAACTAGAGCCATATGCTCGCTCGAACTGGCAGTTTCATGAACTGCGGATGCAGACTGGACTAGCTTACATTTAAAGTAGATACTAGTAGAATGTCATTGAATCTAATTTATCACTGATGTTCTTTCCTCACTCACACCATGTTCATGATCTGACTTTTAATCTGTTTGACAGTTCACTGTTTTGTAGCCTTGATTCAGTTTCAGTTCCTGTTCCTATGTATCATGAATCTGGGTTGAAGTAGAGAAGTCCAAGCACCACGAAAGATCTGCGGGGAGAGTGCCCGCCACCATCTCCACTGCCCTACTGCCCGCACTTCCGCTGATGACGTCACATCCGTCAGCTGACACCTTGATAGGATTCCCGGCATGCGGCGCGGCGCCGGAAGCAGAAACCTGACCACCAGACGCGCTTTTCACACCTCTGCTGCCGGAGAGGGAAATTGGTTCAGTGCCTTAAAAAGATGTTCACTATTGATTTTCCGAAATAAATTTTAATTGCTTGAAAATTAGAATCTAATAGTCTGCTAGCTATGCATACAATATCGTAGTTGGAAGGGAAGAAATTGAAAAGGAGACAAATTAAAAGATTGAGATAAATAATTATAATGACTTCCTTCATCTTCACATAGTCAGAGGGAAAAAAACTAAATACGAAACTGTCATTAGGAATTAAACCACCTTAAAGAATCCTTTCAAATTTATGTCAACTTAAATCTGGGGTCTGTTGAATCGTTTGATAAAATAAACGCTTGTTGACTAAGACAGTCCTAGGAATGGGGAGGACTCACTAATCTGAGTTATACTGTGGGAAATGGGTGACACACCAACCGCCAACCACCGACAGCGTTAAGCGGGATTCACACAATTGGATTCATGTACCTCACAGGGTGTTTATCTGAGACAAATCCTGCTAAGATTCTGTACTCAAACACAATCTCCTCGTCTAAATTGTAGGGTTTCATTTCCCTGAGACTTATTTTTTCCCCTGCAAATGTCGGTGACAATTACCCCCAACACGATACAGAATCCCATGAGATTTTGGTTTTATGGACCTGCGTGGAGTCGCCAACTAAGTACCTGCCCTAGCCAATGGGAGGTCAGGTACATTAGTCTCTCCGTGGGAATCCCGCTTAAAAAGAAACAGAATTTCATGATATTATGAACCCTGTGAGGTCCATGAATTCCACCATGTGAATTCCACTTTAAAGACGTTTAAAATCTATAGGGTCATTTTGGTGAGCCAATAGAAGGCCAGCAAGCATGATTACATGTTTGTCACACCCTTCACCTCAAGGGTACTTAAGTCCCAGGGTGAGTGTTCATAGAGACTATGTCTGAGATTGTGTACCTGGTGTGTAAAAGCACTTTGCCATGAGAATTTTGTACCAAATGAGAATTGTTTGAAACCAGGGGGAAGGTGTGAAGTACCCCCGTCTTAGGAACATTAGTCTCTATGTGTGAATCCCGCTTTAGGATACCTCACCTGTGACAAAGTACTGTTCCCTTGCCGCCTACAAACGTACATCAATGTTCCGAAATTATCTAGTGGGAATTGGGTTGTACAGTATTTTTGTTATATAGTAAAACGGTGTATCTAAAGTATTTATCCTACCCCTAATATAAAATCCCATAGGCTTAACATTGGGTTTCCGTATGCCACGCTGACTGGCATACGGAGTTTTATATGCCACTAGTGACATACAGCATTATTATCACGTAATATTCCAAAATCGAGGAGATAGGGTAGGATAAAATCAAAACCTGATTCGTTTTAATCTTGGCCACTGCATTCCACTCCTGAAGTTTTGGCTCCGGACTTCACTCGGCTTCGCCTCATGAAGTCACTATGCCAAACTCCAGTCGTGGAATACGGTGGCCAAGATTGAAACTCATCCAGTTTTACGATAATATGCGTCATGGGTATATACTAATGATAACTATCAGGCCTACTGTCTGACATCTGACTTACTAACAGACGAAGATGTATGGTATAGGGAGCAGCGCCACGATTATCAAAAAGCAAATGCAGGGATATAATGAATATGTGGAAATTTCTCGAAGTAGACGATAATAGATGTTTTGTGGACAGATGGCCTTAAATCAAGAGAGATTGACTCGTCGTAATACAGGAAAGTTAGCAAATATATTGCTAAGTCAACGTTAAGTGGTTTACGGGGCCACCTGTCCACACAATCATCTTTGTTGTATCTATCATTCATCTTCTTGAACACATCAAACTCAGGAATTGCTATACCATGTAGTCTATTAGTAAAGACATCGTTTTTAACTCTCCAGCATAAGGGGACTAGTTTCCCATAATCCATAGCTACGAGTCCGTAATTAATGGGTTAAAATTCGTAATCAATGGTTATGGTTCCCAACAGTATTGACACAATAGGTAGAGGTTCACTGGCCCCCCATCAGAGGACTTTATAATCAATGGATAATAAATATGCATCTTATTATAATTGAAGATCAGGAATTCATAAGGGTTAACCATAGATCCGTTGCTTTTGATGTCCCCACGACAGAGTTGTATTCCAAGGAGAAAAAGCACGAAGTCATCAGGATTTCCATGCTGTAGATTGAAAGGAAAGCAGCACATCCATTAATATTTTCTGAATGACTTTCTGTACGTTCTATTGTTTATCCCGTCTCCTGGGAAAACCTTAATCCGATTGCACATCAGAAGACAAAGGATCGCTATTTCAACGTCAGTGTTATAATAAACTAGGCTGTTCAAAGCCGTTCGTGACATTTTAGTGAGCCTTTGTGATGATGAGAGTGTCATAAGGACACTAAGATGTTTCCTTTGCTGCATGTGATATAAAGGAATAGTGTTACTAATGCTAGTGTTGCTCATATGGTAACATTTCAATTTGGCAGAGATGTCACAAATATGAGAGATCTCTACTTAGGATTTCATGAAACATTTCGAAACGAAGTGGCTATGAGCAAAGTCATTCTTGTTTTCGGAGACATTTGTATTTAAAAGAAGTATAACGTTTTATAATTGATTTCAGACGGGAATACAAACATATGTGTATGTGTTTTGTGTAGCAAACTCTCTGGATGAATCTCTGAGGTGAAATGTAAATTAATGGTTCATCGTCCCTGGCTTTGCAATTCTCCCGAGACGACGAGTTTATCTCGTGTTATATCAGTAAAGTATGTGCGCATTGAGTTATTATTACACATCTGTACGCGAATGTTTCGCACTTACTGGCCAGCTTTACGGATTCTGTTCGTCATATTGTGATGAAGTATAATTAATACGTAATTGAGGCAGTAAATACAAGGCGTTTTTAATGATTTCCGTGCATATTAAAACTGGGAGCTAACGTTATTTCCATTTATAATGGCTGAGCGTGGTTCTCCTAAATAATTTTACAGAACTTTTACCTCTCTTTGGAATAGATATGATTTGAATGCTTTAAGGTTAGGTCTGTCCCATCAGATGTAGAAATTCAAATACCATTGAGAAAGGTCTGTTCCACCACATATGGAAGTTCCAATACTATACAGTCAGGTTTCTCCCATCAGATCTGACAGTTCTATATGTACATGCATTGTAAAGATAAATTGGTAAACAGAGAAATGCTGTGTGTTATTGCTAAATTTATCAATTTATATGTGTCATTCATAAAATTATTCTTTTTATCCAACTTTAATAACCATGAGAAAACCAAAAATGGGGGTTTCCCCACAAATTGGAATGTTACCATGGCAACAATTCTTCCAAGAAAACAGAAAAGGGCATATAGACATACTTTACACTTTTGGCCAAAAAATGTAAATTTTTACCAACAGAAAAAATGCATTTATTTACCTTTTCTTATAAAAGTATGTATTATGTGTCAGTATGTATTAAATTTTGTTTTCCTTCTGTTACCATGGAAACGAGTATGATGCTACACTTTTTGGTACAAACGAGTATCAGATTCAGATTCCTGAGGTCATGATTGACTAATATGGCAAGTTTCAGCCAGTAGACTTTCGGGGATCAATTTTACCCATTTTTAAGCGATTTGCTCCTCTACTATATCAGATATGACAGTCTGAATACAGTGTATTTAGGTCTGTCCCATCAAATTTGAAAATGTAATCACTACATTTATTCATTGTTATTATTCTAGTAGCAGATTACGGTATCCATAACTAAGTGTTTATTTAATGACATTTAGTGACGATTTTAACCTTTAGGCAGCATATGAGTGCATTTCCCGCACTCAATAGGGAGACATATTAAGGGAGGCTGTTCCTTGTAAATCTCGTGAAATGTCTGCACCTCGTTTCTTGAACTCGTTGGGTATTTGCAACACAGAAAAACACGGAACAGAATCCATTTATTCACCCTAGCTATGTCTTCCTATATCATTAGAGCATACTCACAGACCCTATATATAGGGCGCCTTGTCATGTTTTCACAAGGTAGCTCCATGATTACGTTTACGATGGTATACAATGGGAGGCACAGAAGTCCAGGGAATCTACAGCCGATGTCATCAATTGAAAATAGAGTGCAAGAGTTGGCCACTCAGATTAGAGTGCCAGTTTGGGGGTGACTGTAGGGACCCTGTCCTTGCCAGCCCACTTAAAAGTCTCACCCACTTGCTTTTTCAATTGAAAATGGACATTGAACTTGCTCCTGGTTATATTCTTCTTACTCTACATATACTAGCTTCTATGAAACTCTAACAAAGCAGATTTTTATATAAAGAAATATGCGTATATAAGCAAACAGACAGTCAGGGGAGAAAGTTCGATCACTAGAAAACTATTTATCACGCACGCACAACTAACTAACAGTCATTAGGTAACCAATGTGGTAAAATATAGGGAAATGCTTACGCCCTTCACCATAAGGATTGGGAAAGGGACGGGCCTAGGCCTCGTCCCCACTCAATTTGTGGTCAGATAAATATACTCAATGTGGGATAATACCGCAAATATTAGCCAATTTGTCAGTAATAGGGGTGATATAATGGTCCATGCAATCCATGGTCACTGAAAATATGTCATTCGTTTGGTTTGTTATGTAATCTCACTCTGCTTTGCCTCGTGAGATTACTCCGCAACCAAAACACATGGCATGTTTTCAGCAGCTATAGATCTCGATGCAGTGCCTATTTAGCAAATGATATATTACATACGAATAAGGAACTATACATTTTTATCAATAACGAACTCTCAACTGGGTGGATATATTAAATCGTAATGAATAACACGTCTTAAGTATCATCTCCAGACTCTCAAATACTTAGGGTGTTTAAGGAGAGAAGAAATCTCCTGTCGATTGTCAAACGGTGGAGCGAAAATTCAGATCAAGTTGTGTACACTACATTGAATTAGAGAGTCACAAAAACGGTTATCTAGAGGGATTTATTCAAGAAGGAACTATTGACTATCCTAAATGGTACTTGGTGGAATTTTCATATGAATATGTAAAGAGATCATAAGATGCTGAGGCATTTGTGAATTTTCTAGTCCTGTGGAGTTGTTGTTTTGTTTTGTGATATTGTCTTTAAATGTAAGCATCTGTATGGAAGAACGCCTTAACCGGGGATTACTTATGTCTGGAAAGATTGTTGATTAAATAAAAAGATATAAAAAAAACCTAACTCAATCTACATAGTTTTATGTTTTCTATGACCCTATTCACCTCATCCTTCAATGTTATCAAATCTGTGTTTTTAAAAAGATACATCACACCCCTCATTCAGAATCTAAGCTACTGATGAATAAGCGAATGGAGTCAATGTTCCCCTAATCCAATCGATTCCTCTTCAGTCACAGTTTCCCTGGCTAAAATATTTAATCACACAGATCTGAGCTCTTGCTAGAAATAGATGTGGAAGTAGGATCTAAAGTATTGATTAGATCAGGTTTGATAAATTTACGTGTATATATATACGCAATGTTAACTGGTTTAAGATACAGTCGGCCGTAATCTCCGAGGATTAGACGCGTAGTGATATCCGTAGAGTCTAGTCCGAGGAGATTACGACTGTTTTGATCTAAAAACCAGTTTTTATCTCGGCCCTGGAATTTTATCTCCATAGACTTAACATCGGGAACTCGTATCCAACGCCCATGAGATATTTAGGAAGAGTATTCGATGGGGGATTGTCACAAAAATTAGCCCACATGTCAATGTTAAGGGTGAGATAAGTTCAGAAACCCATTCAAGTTTTTAGGGTCAAGAGCTCGTTTGAATCGCTACGTAATTCACGTGGCTTCGCCTTGTGAATAACTTCGCCATTCAAACTCGATGGGATACGAACTCTGTCCCTAAACTGTCATAGGGTTTCTCTATGATACTGTATTTGTTATTCAGTATTGCAAATTTAGGAAAAGACTAGATGGTCGACAATCTTATTTTATATACAAGGCCCCCCTCCCACCCCTGTAATCTCCTCTCTGTGTAGGGCGGCCGCCCAGTGAATTACACATTTCCATATACGTTTAGTATGGAGACTCCGTAATCGGCGGATAATTAACGGGAATAACCGCAGGTGAGATTTCACCATGGTACCTTAATGCAGCTACTGTTGATAATCGATGCACTCACACTTAACATATGAGGCGCTAATGCTTTTAACACCATCAGTCGTAGACTAAAATGTCTGTTTTATGTTTCATTTGACAAAACAATAGGAAACATTAGATGTTTGAACCGCTGTTTTCTGTAGTCATAGCATTCGCTTTTAACACTGATTTACTGTGTGACATTCGTAGGATGAGGGTTGGTGTCATTTCCTGTATCCACAGGCGTCATATCATGAAGTTCTGATTAGGAAATACGAACTCAGTATTCATAAAAGCTTCATATATATGAAGGAGCAACAGACAACAATGAAGTATGGACTTATTTTCATTCTGCTTTAATTCTCAAAGAGTAAATAAGTTACAGATTGGTAGTTCTTGTATTATCGTTATTATGCTTATTATAAATCATCAAATTTGTACATGCATGTCATCATTAAGCTGGCTAGCCTCTGTTGATTAAGTTACCTTTTACCTTATAATATATTCCTGCCTGAAATAAAAACAGTATTTGTACGTAGCTGAACCCTGTCATGCTTCGGGTTTGTCCTATTGAGGTAAAAGCCTATGGAAATGCTCAGGACTTCGTAGCAATATCCGCGGCAACTGTTTCCACAAAGACACCATCACGACAACAAGTTTCTCTACCCTGGCAACCACATGCCTGACGCATGGTGTGCGACTTAGCCATTTGAAATGTGTGGCTTGTGTATATAGAGATGACAAAGAATTCTTTTTCCCCCTGCTAATCAGACCATGTCCCAAGATGGCTTGTGGCGCTTGCGAGAAACACAAAAAGGTATACGGATAAAAGGGGCCAAAAATGTTTTAGAGTTTCCTTCTCTTTGATTTGAGTTTTTGGGTGTACATTAAATGGACTACACTTTAGGAGAGAGAGGGACATAGAGCCAGTCATAGGGATGTCACCATCCCTCCGTACACGACCCTAACTTTCCACCATTAGGTATCGCATCAATCTCATACGTCGTTTCACAGAAAGAGAGAGAGAAACAGAGAGACCGGCGACCCTCGGAAGCTTACACTTTACGATGGTTCCCCCTGAAACACTTAATCAGTTTCGAAAAAGAGAGATTTTTTTCCGTTTTTGTTTTTGATTAAGACAGACTTTTGTGGCGCGGCCATCTTGAGTGTGACGTCTCGAAATTGGTTGCCATGGCGACTCCGTCTGGTCTGGTTGACTCTACCAGTGTGTGACAAGAGGTACGGATAAGTCTCTTCACTGTTACAGCAGCCAGCCGTATGACAATTCGAGTTGGATGTCCACAATAAAGAGAACTGCACGAAACACCACGATACTCACACAAATTCAAGAACAATGTAAAATGAGCTCTTTCTCATATGTAACAGAATAATTTATAAGATAGAAGTATCTCTCTCTTTTGCGAAAATATGATCTTACAAAAATAGATCCTTCGTATCAAAATTCTTTACAAAAATGCCTGTTGATTTGCTTACAGACTATATTCACCATGATTACTTAAAAATGGTAGTTGCCAACACATTGGTCTGTGTATCTTCTTTCGGGGTTGGAAACAGTTGCAGAACAATTTGTTGTAAGTCCATAGTTTGAAGAGCTAGGCTTGGCATCTACAATAACAACTACTTGAGCATTTCCTTAAGTTAGTTATTTCTTTAAGTGCTACGTCTACCTGTATGTGCTACGTCATTATTTAATAATATGGCTACAAGAGTAAAGCATGAGGGATCATCCATTGAACATTGCACCTTGATGGTATAGTAGTAACAAGGAAAAAAACCATGACCGGTGCTCATCCGCACTCAGTCAATGTGATACAAGCACGGCGGCCGCACCGTGCAAAATACCCACATTCAGACTTGACCGAATTATATCACATCCTTCTGGTGGGAAAAATAGCCCCCTCCCAGGAATTCTTTATACTAGGGGGCGCCACAGTCACCAGCCGGCCAATCCCACAATGCCACGCGCGGCCCGCCGTCTAAAAATAGACACACTCGACAACCATGACTCCTCTGTAGTAGTATACTCTACGAGAGGTACAATATTGCGCCTAAAGTCTGCACGTAATAATTGTTGACAAGGGGATAATGTTAATTATAATTATTAACGACTATGTGGTAACAATTATTTTACAAGGATGATTATGTATGCGGTGCTTCGCGTAGCTGGAATGGTTCAGACGTGTTTTTTTTGTTTGTGAAAAAATAGAAACACAGGGTGTGGAGTTTTGACCCACTGGTGACTGCAGCCTTCGTGACCAGTCCAAAGTCGCACAATTGGTCTGGCCTTGACATAATTATACTTAATGCTTAAAGAGTCACTCACAACCTTGGACATGTTGTCCAGCATGCCCAATATTATACCCTCTAAACCAACATTTGTAGCATTCACACCACCACATCCAATCCTCCTTCTCAGCTCAATATATACCCAGAGTACAAGATTAGACTAGATTCGGGTTTCATCATCATCATCATCATGAAAGAGATCATAATTAGCAACCAACCAAGTAATCAATCAATGATCATAATTGTAACAAGAGTTTATCATCCTCATTAGTATTATTCAGATTCTTATCAATTGTCAGTGTAAAATAAACATATGCAGTCAACATACTGTACAGTAATCCCCAGAGCATAAAACCTACATATACCAGGTCTGCGTTTTCCATTGGATATTTACAGAGAGTCCTGCAATAGGCAAAGAACCCTATTTTCGTCTTTGTCAATTCTGGATAGCAACATCTGAGATTCTTGTCTCCAACTCACTTATACACAGCTGCAATAGCAGCGAATGTAAGATAGGTTAGGTAATAAAAAATCTTAACGCCCAAAACTAAACAGCCAAAATGACACACAGGAACATAACAATATAGAGCCAACTCGCTGGTGTGGTGCAATTACTTGGGATCTCCCATCATGTCAGACAAAATATTTCCTCAATATTTCTCCTTCCATAATGAGAACAGTTCCCACTAAGGTAAGTGCCCAAATACAATTCCATTGAAATAGTCACTCCACACCACAGCCCTCATCGGACAGGTCATAAATAGATAAATAGTTATCGTCACATCAGAAAAATAATAATGAAATAAGGCAGCAAAAACATCTTTCAATAACAAGATTGGTAAAATACAACTCTTGAACAAGCTATTGCACAATGTTCATGTCCGATTATGATCATAATACTGTAATATTGCATCTTCCTCAATGGCTGATCCCCCATGCCCACTCCGATCACTTCGTAGTGGATAGTGTCATTTTAAAGCTAGGAGTCTCTCTACTGGCTATACAATCATTAGTGCTCGGCCTTAATCGTTACCTACTGTTCTACCTTGAATTGTATGTGCAATTATATATGCAATAATTTAAAGGAAAAGGGAATATAAAGAAAATATTAAAATGGATAACAATATTATAGGTTCCTGGTCCGTGATATACTGACGGGTCAAAATGGCTGTCGCACCATTTGTAATGAAACCCGTTCCCAACGCTCAAATAACTTAAGCTTTATATTACACATAGCTTTGCTATAACATAATACCTCAAATAAATAGGACCTTCTCTGCATTACACTACAATAAATAAAATCATTATATTATCAATATCATTATCCTAGAATATAATACATCATTTCATATGATTGAAGAATCAGGCATTATAACAGTAACAATGGATGTCTTAAAATAGTCTCTCATGATGACAGTTACGATCTACTAACTCCGAACATGATAGAATGTGGCCTTCAAAAACAAACTACATCGATGATTGCCAAAATACTCTCTGGGAATGAAATAAAAGTATAAGGTGATTGCAATCAGCACGACCAACTCAGAGAAATACAGACTTACTACCATCATAAAAAGAGGAAAATAGAACCGTAAGATATTATACCATCGTAGTGACACAGTCAAAAACTGTACATTATACAGGAGCTTTATGAGTCACAAATACCTACAAATGTTTGTAAACCCTTTGTGGAACTGAGAAAAAAATATGTATATAAAAAGTTAAAATTTGTCTTTCACTTCTTTGTACGTCCGAATCAGTTTAGTCCTCCAAACTAAAAAATCTTAAGTACGTTGACAACAGGTGCAGAAAATAATACTAAAAACAAAGCGTATGGGCCTATAGATAGGACACAGAGACTGCAGGCAGACTGGTCAACTAGATTTTTTTTTCTCTCGTAAGTTTATGAAAATCTCAGACACTGGAGTCTGTGGCACTCATGATTATGTAGTCTGTCCCTCGAGAGGGCGACCGGGTGACACCAACATTACAACGAGAGATGCCCCCCGATCGTCCACCGAGGCTGGTCCGTGTGTCATATAAGTAAACCACCTTGTCATCATATCATCATCATCTTCTTCATCGTCATCATCAATTAGTATCATCTTCATCATAATCATAATCATCATTAATTATCGGTATCAATGGCCTAAGTTATCTACATGGTATAAGATCATACATATGCTCATAAATACTTAATGCAAGTATATCATCTTTTTTGGCAATTTTTTTTTCATATATATATATCAACTAGCTGAAGGCATTCTTCTCCTCTGTATAGGGAATATAATGATTCTTGCTTGAGTGGTTTTTCATTCTGAGCATCCTGAAAGTTGCGTACTCTGCACTAATTGTCCTTTAGAATAATAACCAACAACGTGGCCTCTGAGGAGCCAAGTAGTATTATCATTGTTATCATCACAAATATATAGTAGTAGTAATATACCATAATATATATAGATATATAGCTCAAGCACATTACTCTCTGTCGCTATCCTCTAGGAGGGATAATCAACAACCCAGCCGGCAACAACTGGAGAGAGTGCTAGTAGTTTGACCTGATGATAACACGTTACCATGGCATTTATAATAATAGTTACCACGAACACTTCTCTCTACAACCATTGTATGACGCGGGGTCGGTCTCAAACGAACTAAACGGAATGTGTCGGAAAGAAAAGCCATCAAAACACTGGCAGAGATTTGGTTCCCTATGCGCAACTTTCAGGCTGGCCACCACTCAACATTCTACAACCTTTTTTCTTCACTTTTATTCTTTTTTTGTCTCATTCAAATTGTATATATATAGTCTCTCTCTGCTACTTCTAACTAAGGCTACGCTAGACTAAAACTACCTGCTGCGAAGATAAATATAGTATGGGCTAATGGCTATGATTATTCATTAATTTTACAAAAAGATATGTCAGAAAAGTGTGACCTTTGGTGGGCTCTCGTTCACAACTTTTGTTATATACCATAAAACAACATTCACCATGCTCGCAAGCAAACATTCTTGTACGCTGCATGCTTCCTGTCAGGACTAGAATGTGGGCGTGGCCTCTGCTGATGGAGGCGTGACCTCCACGTGGTGGGCGTGGTTTCCTTCAGGTAGGCGTGGCTTCATCCTGACGTAGGTCCTCTATAAGTATCTTCACATTGCGTTTGACTGCCTCCTAAACACCGGCATTGGCCAAGTCCTGTGGTGATTTTGTTCCCCAATATCGTCTCTGTCACCATACGCATTCTCTTCAGTCTTCCGCAACCTTATCATCATCACCATCATCAATATCTTCATCCTCAATAGTTATTTTTGTACACATAATAAAGTCCGCTGTATTTTTCTTTTTTTCCTCATTTGTATATATAGATATAGATGTGTGTGTATATATATATATATATATATGCTTTTTTTCCCCAGTATTATATACAGAGTCTGCATCGTAAAATAAGGTGCTGATTTTTGTTGATGTGTCGCTGGATGTGCCGTTGTCTTGTACATGAAGGAAAAGTGCAGTGTGTGCGAACGAACGTGTTTAGGGGGCTAGTACCAGTTCACGGCGAGTCTTTGCGCCCGCAGTTGAAGTAATGTCTTATTTTTTCTTTCTCACAAAGTTTTCATATTTCTTGTCTTAGAATTTTAAGCGGGTACACTGATTGACTCTAGCTCCACCTAGCGATCGAGGTCAGCATCGAGTTAAACAGTTGAATATGCCTATCACGCGCTGGGTCCATTCTCATAGTATAGGAACTATACCAAAAAGGTATCTGCAAGGAAACAGACAGGGAGAATTAAGGATTTGCTTTAAAAGTATATAAAAGACACACCTCTTCAGACAGTATAAGGAATGATAACGGCGTATATCAAATTCTGCCTTTTCTTTTTTTGTCTCTGTATCTTGACTGAATAATATAGTGGTTAATCATTATGCATTATGGTATCAGTTAAAGCAGGTCTTTTCAATAGGTCTATGCACTTAATATGGTTGTTCAGATCGGATATTTATATGGTCCTTTTCATAAATACGGTAGTTAAATTTGTTCTTTTTTTCAAAATTGGAATTGCTTGCGGTAAATGGACCGATTTTAAGATAACATCTTAGTGAGTACCCGGTACCATATAGAAAGCATCTGGACAACACTGAACATCTACGGACTGTTAGTAGGCTGTAACTTATTATATGACAGAGCATACTGTTGAAGGTAGCGAGTAGATATATATGAATGTATTTGTCTAGATAGATATGCTTAACAGATACCAATGTGCACACTGTACAACCACTCAGAGTGGCACAATAATTAAGAGGTGAAGCAGGACCCCTGAAGGTGGCCAGGTTTCTAAGTACTTAGACCAGCAAGGTAAATATATAGAAACGGGAGAAACGTAGGGCTCCACGATATGTATATATAGTAGTTGGCTATACATGTAAACAAACTGGATAGAAAACCCAGAACCACCAGGCCACCAAAATATAGAACCAGATAGAGTGGTAGGAGCCAAGACTCCACCGAAGGCTTGCCCAGGATGCCGGGGTGGGCCTTAGTGATCTTGTGGGTATCTGGACCACAAGTTGCCACCTATATATATGTATATATAGGTTCAGGTAACAGCTATATCTGACATATGTATATATATATAAATATATATACATATAGACCGATGATCATTTCAAAACCAAAATGAAACATGCCTGCAAGGACTGAGAACAAACATCCACAGATTCGCCGCACAGTTTTGTCTAATTGTTGGCATAGAAAGGCAATTCACCTCTACGTATGATATTTTAGTTTTTATACCGTCCACAGGCTTTGTTTTAGTGAAAATAGGAATTGCAATAATATCGGAGCAATCTGTCTTTATCCAGGCAGTAATATGCCCCCTTTGGAACAATGAAAGGAGAAACTCCTAATTTTGAATGGGAATCGCACGTTTAATTGGCCTATTTGGACGGTTTGCAAGCAATTAACAGCCAAAAACCTACCAGAAAGAGGTACCCATCGCGTGCGGAAGATGGAATCTCCTTACACTGTTCTGATCTCACGAGATCAGCTTATTACTTCTAGGGCATTTCGGTAATTCCTCCGAATTATAATTTTTCATATTAAACTAAAATAACGGATCTGCGGGTGTGAACAAGTGATTTTTCTTCTTCCCATTTCATTAAATTTTCCAGAGTGGAATGACACCATATATATAATATGAAGGGTTTACACATGTAATGCTATTTACACAACATCATACCATCATCAGTGATTACCATCATCATTTTCCACACCATAATCATCTTGAACAAAGCATTGATTGCCCTCATTGCTAGTATCAGTCTCACAGTTATGTTTCATTAATAACACCACCATGATCAGCGTAATCAACCAAGATGATCTCACTGATCCTAAACCTAATAACAGATCAAGAAATCTCAACTCAAAAAAAGTTAATACATCCTTTGATTTATTTATTTTTTTGTGGGGAACATAAAAAGATGGAATTAACCCCTTGCTCGAACTTCATGCGGAACTCTAGTCCATAGATAGGTCTAGTCTATTCAAATACTGCCATCAGCTAGAGTGAACGTGGTTTGAACTTATTTAATTGCAAGAAGAAGATCAAATTTAAATTCCCGAAAAAAACACCCCGAAACCAAAATTCAATTTTCATATATTTTTTTTAGAATCGTCATGAAGTGTATATAAGTTAAATTGATTTATTAATATATAACAAAAGAGGTTTAAAAAAAAAAAAAAAATGACACTATATAATATAGATATATATATAGATATATATATAATAATAATAATAAGCAGACAATAGATGTACAGACAGCCATTTGCACTCAGTCAGGGACAACGCCAATGAACCGACGGGCACGGAGACATTGTTGAGAGCGCACTTACTCTACGCGGGCGGATCTGGCCCGGAGTGCGCGAAGCCTTTAGGATTGTTCACCCTCACTGAGCCACCCACTCTTAGGGGTCTCTTGGTTGCCATGGCAACAGTGTGCAGAAAAGGAGTGCATGGGAGAGAAATGAATGAAGGGAATGGGTGCATTTTTCTCATCAAGGAAAAAAAAGGAAGAAGTTTAAGCATTTGAAAAAAAATACCTATATATGTACTCGCCGAATTAACAAAGGTACTTTTTTTTGTTTCTTGCATTTGTTTGTAAAAAGAGACCAGATGTAATTGGTAAAAACGAAACTAAAATATCTGGTGAAGAATTTGATTCTAGTGAAGCACGTGATGTCAACTCATACGGCATAGACTTAATTAATTAAGTGAACCTAGAAATCATGATAGCTGTGCTCTTAAATTAATCTCACAAATGAAGTAAACGTTAGCGCTGGGGGTGGCGTAGCTACCTATCATTATTGGAAAGCTATTACTTGTCGGAAAAGCCATACATAACTGGTATATAGAAAAAGGTAATATCTTATAGCATACTCTTTACTTAATGTTCATTCTGGAAGAATAATTTTGTTAAATGGCACATATATGATACAATTGCTAGTCAATTTCAATCGGGTAACTTTCCGTAAAATCCAATCACCTTGAATAACATTAAGAAAAAAATCCCAATTCAATTACTCCACTTGAAATGAAATCCTTCGAATATAAATGACTAGGATTTATCTAAAGGGAACCAAATCGTCTTAAGACAAATTAAATATCACCCAATGAAAAAAGAAATAAACCAAAGATCTCATAAAGCTTTAAGAGAAGAAAGAATGAGAGCGTGAGTGAAGGGACCCCATTCTAGGCCCCAGACCAGGGAATTCGCGGGTCAAGAACCCTCTTGTTGAAGGTCAATAGGTTGGTAGTAGATGTAGTAGTAAGTAGTCATAGTAAATAGTCATAGCAGCGTAGTGTATGTATAGGGAAGCTGTGGGGGGAGAGTTTTAGGGAGGAGATAGAGTAAGGTTTCCATGGTAACCAAGAATGTTTGGATGGACTCCTCTCTCCGCTGTGAATGAGTCGCTCTAGTTTCCCCGGTTATCTCCCTAAATGACCAGAGTGCAGATTTAGTGCTAGTCATGACATGCACCATTACACCTCTCCAGTTAAGTAATACTGTATAATAGTAATCTCAATAATATGGTATCGAAAGACTGTACATAGCTTCGCTTCACCTAGACACATAGACATGTGGTTTTTACTCCACAGAATATCGTGTATATGATTATTCTCACTTAGAACACATCGGAGTATTTTCTTTTTGTTTTAGTGAACAGCTGTATATATGTAGGCCGTAAGAGTGTCGTACATATGGGTGTAAATCTCAATGAGGGTTTTCTTTAGAACTTTCTCGATATACATCACATTATTATGTTGTCCTTAATAGGTAACGGACGGTAACATTGCAGGTAGATGTAACCTATCATAAACTATCCTTAAAGTACCTTATTTCCAGTTCCCTGAATCATATATTACAAAATCCACAAGAGTGTCCCACTTTTAGAGACCAAAACAAGCACCGGTCGGTCACCTCTTGAGACTTCTAGTTTCCAATTCCACATCAATTAGTTGATGTCGAAGCATTGTTCTAGCTGTACGCATAGCAAAATGGTTATGGTTATAAAAGAGTATAGTTGTATAGAGTATGGTGACTTCTATCCACATCCACCCATAACTAACACGGTGGATAGTTGTCACAGTGGCCGGGACTTATACAAAGGCCCTGATATAGCGAATTACCAGTCTGTAAGAGGATATAACACAGAAGGACGAGACAGGCTAACAGTAAAACAGTGTGATATCAGAATATAATGTCCGTTTTAAGATGAAGGCATTTGCCAATGCTCGGGAGCGAATGAGTGATTCCATGGCAATGGGGAATGGTGCATACCTTGTAAGCCTTGTGTCCGTGACAACGGTGTTTAAAAGAAGCCTCAGTAGGGCCTGTTGGCATCCTTTGGTCGTTTGAGTTGAACCTTGAGCCTCTTCATACCAATCTGGAAGCCATTCATGGCCTGGATGGCTGCCTGGGCGCTGGCTGGGTTATCAAAGCTTACAAACCCTGAAAACCAAGATTCAATACATAAGACACGTATACCTGAGTGAAAATAATACATCTTCAATATGTACCCCCAATAGTGATAATAACAGATGTTATACGAATGATAAAGAATGTGTTCTTGGAAAGATTTAATAGGAGGATTGATTGATTTGCTGAGAATATATAGTGCAGAGTTTGAACATTTAGAGAGGCCTGCCGTCAGCGGACGAAGTTCACGCGCATACAACATGAAAACAATTTTTCACAAAATAAACAAAAGAGTACAACAGTCTAACATCTAATCCTGGTAACCAAACTATCCTTTCAAGAGTGGGCTCGTCCGGTAATTGTACTTTTTATCTACAAGATATGTTTTGAATACTCCCCAACCAACGTTTTAGTCTGCCTAAAGAAACAATATTCCATAAACCCATCTAATGGGTATATTATATTCTCTTAAACCAAGGTTAAGCGAAAAGAATATCTATTGAAAAAAATAGTGTTTCTTGATATGGAGAACAGGCATGCATTTTCTTCCATTTTCTTCCCCGAGGATCCTTTTTATGTTTCATGTTGCGTTGCAGGATTGTCTGTGTATATGCTTATGTTTTCCTGTCCGATCAAGCCCTTAATTGGTCATGTTTTCTTGTTGTATTCTTTCTTCAATGCTGCAAACAAAACGGGATCTCACGAGGAAGGGCTGAGGGGCCTGCATATCATTGAGGATAGTTGTTTAACCGAGCACCGAGAAATGGGTCTGCGATCCGCATGGCTTACCGAAGCATTTGCTCTGGTTGGTAGCTCGGTCTACGTAGACTTTGGCACTGATGACATTACCAAACGGCATGAACATCTGAGCAAGTTCAGCATCCCCAAATTCCTGTGGCAGATGGTAGATGAACAGATTGCAGCCCTCTGGACCTGAGGAAAATAGAAAGACACACACATCCTTCAGTTTTCTTTTCTGTTGTCCCTCTCACATCCCCTTTCACTCGAACTTTAAAAAAATAGGACTTAGAGACGGTCATTTCTGTTTTTTTTTTAAAGGAACACATGTTAGTAGTTAAATGCTATATAAAGCTGAGACTAACAGCCTACCAGTAGGTGGAAGACGTGGTAATTCCAGCTGCTTAGAATCAGTAGCAAATTCAAAACCATTTGCCAACTTAGATACAGACCATTATGTTTGCGAGAGGACCGACGTCCGAAAAAAAATGAAACAAATATATAGCGGCATCTATTTCTTTTTCGAAAGCAATTTCTTTTCAATTTAGAGGGAACTATGGCCGAATCTGTTCCCAGTTCACCAGTATTTTACTTTCAGTGCCTGCCCATGTTTCCAGTCTGGCGTTGCTTTATACACGGAGGCAGCTTCCTTAAAGCACCCTGGCCATAATTAAGGAGGAGGGAAACATTTGGGTATAGTTTTTAGTATATATATCAATATGTATATATAGATATAGATATGTACAAACATGTAGCAAACGTCCATAGTTTGGCGCAGCATGCAGCCTTTCGACATTTGATATAAAACATCTAGCATGTCTATAGCCATATATGCCACACTCTAAAGGGAGGTGGTCGCATGAGCACGAGGATACAGAAGGATCATCCTTAGGCAGCACTGACTAGAAATTCTAAATTTTCGAGGAAAAAAAGAAATGTATATAAATATGTAAAATAATCAAAGCCCCAAAAACGTTTTAACAATTTCTTAAAGTTCTTTATAAAATTAACACTGTAACCAAGTTGGAACATTCAAGTCTTGGTAAATGGTAAAGAAAAAAAGTGCCCCCCATATAATCTATACATGGGAAGTTATCTGAGTATAAGGATAAAAAATATGAAGGAATAAAAGCCCTGGGAGGCCTGCAGCAGCAGCAGCAGCGTGTTAGCTCGCAGTCTCCGGGTTGTGTGTGTGGACTGAGCCCGGTGCCATGCCGACCGGACCTATAGATCGGTCCCCGTGTTTGGAGTAAAGGCCGGTGGGCAAACATCACTGACGGGGCCCATTTACTGCCCCGCCCGCCCGCGGACTGGCATGGACAGCGGCCTGCGCCCGGGCCTCCAGGTCCTCCAGGCCGGCTGACCCCTGCCCGACAACGGGTGGACACAGCCGGACACGCCCGAGGACAAGGGCGGAGAGGGTGGGGTAGCCCTGCCCTCCACCACCAGGCTGAGCTTTCCTCCAGTCTCTAATCTCCCCCCCCGAGTTTTTATCCCCCCTATTTTGGTTCATTTGACATAATGAATTTTGGTTCTAGTCAAGAGTTGCTCTGCTGTATATATATATATATATATATATATATATATATATATATATATATATATATATATATATATATATATATATACATACATTTATTCTTGCTGCTCAAACCTGACCCATATAGATATTACGTACCACTACCACCACCTCCATCATCACCACTCCAACATCATTTTCTTCTACCTGGAGCAACTCGCAGAGGAGCGAGTTTCAGGCAAACACGGAGTTAGGCTTGCCGGTGGGTGGTAGGTGGGTCTAGGACTGCTGGGGGCAGCGGGAGGGGGTTGTCCGGCACTACCAACGTCCCACCGGGGCCACCACTCGAGCGGCCGGCGGGACGAGCAAACACCTCCCAAGCCCGCGGCCGCCGCTGCCAGCTTCGGGCAAACACAGTCCTGCCATCTGGTGGCCAAAGCAGGAAGCTGGCGATCAATATGAAGGTCAGGCTTGGTCCCACCCAGCCCCTCCCTCCCTTCCCTGGGAGTTGCTCGAGAGAGCAGTTGACTGGAGCAGTACAATATAAAAGAGTCGGTCGCAAACTGACACTAAGCAATGGAAAAGTGGTCCAGATGTTCTGTATCATTCTATTCACAAACTGGTTTTGTTTTTGTATTCTTACTGAGGTGTGTTAGTACGCTAAAATAATTGCATTTAATAGACCATCTATACAACACTAGATCGTTCATTCTTTTTTCTAGATTTGATTATATTTTTTAGAGTTTTGTGTGGATGCCTGCCTCTAAAAGAAGAGGCAAGTTTTAAGTATGTCTCAATATGTTTGTTCCACTGCTATCTTACAACCTTTCATAGTCATCGATGGAAATAGTATCAGTTGTTTACCTTGTTGCCATTGGGGATTTGAGGAGGCCAGACCTAAAAGAATACAAGCTTTTAGTACCTTTGTGTCGCAGCGACAACTGATCCAACCGTTTACAGTTTCAAAAAAATATACAACGTGGTCTACTTGGAAGGAGACGTCATTCATTGGATAAAGTGTTTCTCCCACCTTTCTTTGAATTTTTGCTCTATAATAAAGGGTGATAAATGATATTTATTCAAAGTGAATCATCTAGATCCCAACTGGATTTTCAATTTTCTCGGCTAAGGTCCGGAGTTCCTGAGCGAGCTAGGCATGACAACATGAAACAATCACACTTACAAGAAGCACTGAGGTCATTGCAGAATTCACAAGAGAGACCATAGAGGTTCGTACAACAGTTCACTACATACATGAAATAATTAGGAATGCATCAAAAATCACGTCATATTTACAAACAGTGTGCTGTGTCATTAAATACATTCGTTACAAATCCATTCCTTCTTATCTGATATTTTGACAACAGGCATTCTGTTGAGTACAGTTTCAAATAGATTCTTAGGTTTATTTAAAAAAAAAGACAAACTTTTGGGCAATGTGAGGTAGAGTATTACGTGTTGAGACAGATCAGGAATATCTATTTTGGGAGGAGGCAGAAAGAGAGAGAGAGAGTGTGTGTTATGAGGGGTCTGGGAGAATGCATGCATTTTGGTTGGTGTAATATCCAAGCACCTGTTGTTATGTTCGAAAGAAACTGGAGAAACTAATTCATTGTTTGGAGCTCCTATCATTGAACCTGTTGTTGATCAGAACCAGGAGGATTTGTTATTGCCATGACGACAAGAGCACGGAGGAGTGTGGGAAGGAGGAGCGGGAGGGAGGGGGTGCCGCTACCACCCACCACCAGATGGTGCTGAGTCACCATGGGGCCATAATCAGTGGGAGTAGTAGAGAATTGAGGCTAAGTGTCGGGCGCTCGAGCTGTACGGACGACGCCACCAACGGCAAAGTCCACCACCCTCCCTCCCTCCCTGGCCGCCCCTCATACTATGTCATAGCAACCCCCACCCACTGCCTACATCCCAACTAATGGTATCTAATCTGATTGATGAAGATTACCAAAGTTTACTGATAAGTCTGACATAATAAACTGCACGAGTTTTATCTTGGCATCACCGACTAAACTTGCATGCTGATCCACTCTTCCTACATAATGAATCTGAGCCCGTCTACTCATGCCTTTTATATGAATTTTTGTTGATTTTTTCCCCCCAGGAGGAACTATAAAATTTCAGGGAATCTCCGAGTGAGATGGAACCGTACCATACATGTTATTGTCTTTGGTAAAAACAAATAAAAAAAGAAGAATCGAGAGGTTGTATTAAAAAAGGGTCGAGGGGTTAGAAGGTGGTGGGTTGGGGGTGGGCTTCGTCGTTAGTATAACGAGGAGTAGTGCGGGCACGGGCTTAGGGCGGGCTCAGGCCGTGACACGGACAGGCTGCAGCCCGTCATCCCTCCCCGAGAAAACACAGAATCACAATTACAGCTCAACTATTCATAATTACCGGGCCTGCTCGCTGCCTCCAACCCTCCTCCTCCGCCGCCATCCCAACCCCACCTCCCTCACCGAGACCCCCACCCTCCCCCCTGGGGGTAGGTTGTCATGGCAACGCCTCCGGTTACCATGGACACGTGACACGGGCTGCAGGTGAGGCCCTAATGGAAGTCGGCGGAGAGAGGAGGGATCGTTAAGGGAGTGGTCCCTGCCAGGGTCTCCTACCTCCCTCCAAGAGGCGGGGTGCGTGGGGCGGTCGTACGGAGTGTGGGGTGTCGGAGGTGAGGAGGGGCTAACACGGCAGGGGATACCGTGGTAGGAGACGCTTTTCCATCGTCACGTGACCATGCTCGGAGTATCCTGGTGGCGGCACCTCGTGGGCTGAGGTATTGTACCTCCAGTCCCTGTCAAACTGACTGATTGGTTTGGGGGGTCTTCCTGCAGCCATCCCTCCTCCGGTTCCCCATGCCCTTCCTCCGGTTATCCCCCCCCTCCACCCCACCCCGCCGCGCTTCCCCCGTTCTTCTTCACCCCTCACACCTCGAGTTGTTCCCCCATCTCTCCTCACCTTACCTCGCCACCTTCTCACCTCTTCAAATTACAACTCACGTGCCAAATCAAATTAATTCCCAACCGTGCCGCTAGGGGATTCTCTAGGCTTTACTATGGAGATGAGTGCCTTATTTTTCTTCTTTTTGTATCGTGTGTCCTCCCTCCCATTTCTCCTCCAATTCGTCTCGAGGCATAGATTGACTGTGTCAATAGATTTACAACTAATTCACACCGAATTAAGGGGTATTTGTGAGGCCTGAGGGTGGTAGTGCTTATTGTCACACTTGTATTTATGTGTCTACTATCATATATCTATATGGTTGTATGCATTTAGTATCTAGGTGTCATACAGGAAGACAGAGGATGTAGTGTGTGTAGTGCCGGGAGACAATGGGATTTGTGAAATAGATTTAATATAGACAAGGTAAGTTACATGGTAAAGGGAAAATATACCCTTACAATGAGGGCAAGTTTAGGTTAAAGGAGATCAAATAGATAGGTATGTGGAGGGTCTGGGAGAAGGGTTCCAGAGATTGCCAGAGGTCAGTTTGAAGGTTATGTGAAGGTTACTCGACTCACCTTCTTTCTGAGCAGGTGGAATTATAGCAGCGTGTTGAGCCAAGGCTTGTTGAAACTGTCCATAGGCTGCTGGGTAGGTAGCTGAAAATGGCACGGATTACAATATTGAAACTTCACCATCACACTCTACGATACCAAGATGAAAAGCACACATACACATGAAGTACTTGTATATATATATATATAATCATCCTCATGCCTAAACAAGAATGCCTAGACAGAACTATATATAAGATATACAGAATGTATATATGTATAGTAGTGTGGAGAGTATACGATCAACTTTAGGAGGCATATCTAGGCTAGGATAATCAGGAGATATAAAGTGTGGTAACTTTTTAAAGATATTTCGAATTACGTGAATGGATATTTTCGATAACGTATTTTCCGTGTGAATATAGAAAAAGGAACCTATATGTCATGTATATACAGATAAAAACCATGCAGGACACCCGGGCGGTAACCCTAAGGAACATTGGTCAGCGTATCAGGAACCGGTCACTGCCCACAGGACGACAGAGGGTAGCAGCTGGCTAGGTGGGAGGATGTGGAGGTTGGGGAGGAGCCATCACGAGGCATGCGAGTCGGCAATGGATAAAACGGGCACAGCCTGAGCCTGCCAGAAGAGAGAGAGAGAGGCCGAACCTGGAGGAGAGTAAGGGCGCGAGGCTGCAATGAGGAGGAGGAGGAGGGACGGGGAGGGGTGTCCGTTTTGGAGAACGGGAGCGGAAGGCGGGCTGGAGCGGGGGTCCGGTGGAGGAGGGAGGGGTGTGGGTAGGGTAGGGTGGGGTGGGGCTCCATCATGGGAACATTCCCACCTGAGTGCTATCGATTGGGGTTCAAAGCGGGAAGATTTTTTTCCCCTACTGCTTGCGGCCGCTGGGCGGGTGAGGTTTGAGTATGCAGGGGGTGGGATACTCGCAGGGGGTGGGGAGGACAGGGAGGGGGCGGGGTGAGAGGACTGTGGGCCAGCGGGCACTGACAAGCAGTGGGCACTGTGTATGGCCCCTAGAACACAGGCCGCTCTCCGTGTCGCTTCCCATTGACACGTTCCTATCATGAGGATGTGCTAACTTTGAAGGGTGGATGCCACGTTGGCATCCTGTGGAGTGGGGGACAGGGACAGGGCAGAGGGACAGGGACACCGCACGTACATTGCGAGGGGGCGGGGACAGGTCCTTTTGGTGACTGTCATCAGAGAACCTGCAGTCTCCTCAGCCACCACCAACACCACCATCGCCACCTCACATCTCTCCCTCTCGCTTAACGCATGCGCAGAGCCCTATCGTGCCTGTGCGCATGCCTCTTGACTCGGGCCTCGGCACGCATGCGCCGACAACATCAAACACCGGAAGTACCACATCAAAAAAAGGGGAAAAAAGGAACTACCACTGAGAGAGGGGAAAAAAGAAGAACAAGAAGATGAAGAAGTAGAGAAAGAAGAAGGAATATGTCCTCCCGCTAAGGATGTGTCGCCTAGCTAGCCAAAACACACAACACAGCCAATAAACCGCCAATATTGGCGATAAGCAAATCTGGTACTCTTTGATTCTGCCGAAACCTGTTTCTTGGAGCAATGAGGACACAGAGTGGTGTGCCTACAGCACCACCTGTATCTGAGTAAGGATCGATATGCTCCTCGCTACAGAGGATCGGGAGGCAGCTTACACCAATCCAGTCCTATCAAATTACACCCGCAAAAGATCTGGAACAAGCTCGTGCGCAAACCACACAGACGGGGCGGGGGTGTTGGTAGTCGTAGTGGTGGTGGTGGTTTTGTGTGGCGGGGAGGGGGTATGACAGACTAGGTGCTTACAGAATGAGAAGCTATATGGCCTAGGCTGCACTCATCCCATCTGTCTAGATTTGCTCTGGCAGGCTTGCTCGTTTGATTCCCCGTAGCACTATGAGCTGCTCATGGTATCAGAGTGAACTGCTCAGTGAGCTGCTCTAAGATCCGGCCCGTGCAGCCTTCCATTCAAGGACAGGTAACTCCTAGTAAACCAACTCTAACCATGCCCAAGAGAATTCAATTTCTAATGGATTTGTCATCCGCTTTCCTTCATATGGTTTCAGATATCGAACCAAAGTTCTACTTTTGATTATTAAGTTTGGATAATGACCAACCATGATTGCTTGGAATTACTCCGGTCCGTTGGATAAATGCAGCTCAGAAAGACTAGATTGCAATCTCAGCCCCATTTCGAGTCTATCACCCCAATGTGTGATTTCTACTGTCCCGCGATTGATAATTAAGCCCCCTCATTAACGTATTCTCCAAAATCCCTTGGAAATGATTATCCAAGATGTTGAAAAAAAAAAAGATAAAATAAAATGAAATGAAATAATCTGTGGAATCAGTGGAATTCTTTTTCGAACCCCAGTGGGCCTGACTGACAGACATCCCTAGGTCCTTGGGAGAGGAGGGTAGTAAAAGAGGGGGAGCGTGATTAAGTATCCTGCGGGGGTGGAGGGTTGGGGGGTGGGTGCCGGTTCTGATTGGTAATCTAAGGTTGAGATTGGGAGGTTGATGGGCGGGGAGGCGTGCCGAACCTACTCTCTGCTGATTTGGGAACACACGATCAGGGCCTGCCGATGAGACTCCTGCTGGTTTATCTACAACTCCCTGAAGATCGATCCAAGTAGTTCCCAGCAAGCCCACCCTGTTAGCAATTGCCAGTCTCGGCGGCGGACAAACCTGACCCCTCGGACACCCCCCTTCTCCACCTCCTCCTCCTCCTCCTCCCCTCACCCACACCCCAGCTGGCGAGCCCACCACTGACGGCATACCCTCCTGCTTGTTTGTAAGCTCTCTAGTGGCGATTGATATCGGAACTTTGTGTCACACCAAGCATGTACGAGAACATTGTGTTGAAACAGTAACAGCAGTGTGCCCATTGGAAAGGACGTTGAGAACAATGCTCATTCTCTCTCTCTTGCTGTGTTTCTGTGTTTCATTTTTTTAGCGTGGGCCACAGGCTCATATCCGCTACCTAAAGGTGATAGTGTGGTCACATAGACTTTCGGCTTGCTGCATAAAAAACTAACCCTTCACTGCGTCCTAACAATGTAAGATTGAGAAAGGAGGAGAGTGTCAGTGTCTCAGTGTCTTACAGGCATGCCAACTGACCATAACCAATCATTATAGACCGTAATACCCCATTGACCCACTGGGTCCTAGCCTCAGGCAGTTGCAGAAATGGCAGGTTGACTGTGTGCAATAGAGTTTGTACAGGAAATAACCTCATATACTGAATATAACCCAAGCCTTTTTAATAGTTACTTATTTACAATTCCCCGCTCATGCATCGATGATGAACATACAATTTGCTCCTAGTAGCACACTCTGTTGACTGCGTTAAACTTTATCGGGGGAAAGGATTAACAGCAAAGAGGCTTCGGAGCAAATGGCAATTCTGCTTTCTCAATAGGCTGGATACAAAGGTTGAGACTATACGAAGTGAACCTCCCTTGTAACAATTTTATTAAGATGTAGAAACAGTTGCTTTAGGACACTCCACATCTACCTAGGTACTATCCCACTGCTGACCACATCTAAAACCTAATTAAGAGACAAAGGGGAACGAGTGGGGCAACGAGCAAGAATCCAAACAATGCAATGGCACAAATACAGCGAGAATTGGGCGAAGGGGTTGAGATTATGTGAACAGCTGCAGTGAGAAAGTGGGAAGCACGGTGGAGCTATTACCAAAAAACGCTGCTGAGAAACTGCTGACAGGCTACTGATTGCAGAGGAGGGAGATCAACTTGAGTGGTGAACGGGAAGCAAGAGAAATATTATTATATACCCGTGGCCGAATCTCCTACATATACCGTCCACTTCTATCCATGGCTTATTTATGGCCCTATGTCACAGTGTGACAGACGAGGTACAGCCATTCAATCGACACCGATTGAAGGTAAAAATTTGCCATTTTAAGGTATATAATAATACCGGAACAGGCTGACTGTAGTTTTACGTCAAAACTATGTGGTAAAATTGTCAATACAATTATTCCTCTGCCCTTGGCATCGGGATAAAATAATTGGCAATTTTACCGCTTAGTTTTGACATGCAACTACGGTCAGCCTGTTTCTGTAAAGTATACAAGCAGCAGGCCAATCACGGTACGAAGAAAAGAGGTTTGTCATCCAAACAGTATAGATATAATAGCAATCATCGTCACACCATATCAACCAACTTGCCAGCCAGGAGAGTTACTCACATCTAAACAGGCACTACTGCATTTTGAAAATCAACCAATGGTTTAAAAAAACTAAGGAGGTATATTCTTAGAATGTTGGCTTCTTGATTTGATTGGATACGTATTGATAACACCTTCAGTTGGACTACAACAAGGAAGATGCAGAACGCACGGACATTGTAACCATATACACTGGAGAGGCGTTCCCATAAGGCTACGACCAGCATTCAACAGGGGCACCCATATCAAACAACAAGGAGGTTTCGAAGGAAAACAAGTCAAAGAATCATATACCTAGTATTGCAAAGTCCTTGTCTATTCCAGGAGGAAACACCGGCAAAAAGGGGAAAGGTAAAAGAAATGTCAATTCGATGTTTATCAATAAAGGTAAAGTTTCAATGGATGTTGTTAATATTGTTCTCTGTTCTTGTTAGCATGCCTTCGAGAACAGAAGACTGAGAGGGTCATCTCATTCTCGGGTCGGCTTTAAAAAAAATTCACTAGGATTTGGGATTCAGCCATAGTTGTTAGAAGAATAGCTCTGGGACATGGAAACCCCATGCAATGTGTAAAGGGTAGTGAATGGGGCAGTGAGGTTTACTTAGCCAGCCTGTCTATCATATGAGATATATATCAATATGAAATTAACGATAATTAGAAAATAACCAACGAACTGTCTGTATACCATATCATATATATGTAGTACAATATGGCGTGTTGTGGATTATCTTGTATGGAATTCGAGATATAGCATGTTTTCATCTTGACAATGAAAGAAACATCACGATTTACTTCATAAATTTGAATATATGAAAATACCAATTAGTATCTACCTATTGAGTGTGAGGTAGAACTGCATTCGCTACAACAAATAACGACCACGGGTGTGTACACAAACAAGCATGACAAGAACACCAACCATACCCCCTTTTCTGAAAGTAGGTATCGACTACGTTCTCTTTTGTGTGCAATATCTGCTACTAGTTTTGCGTCAAGACAATGTTGCCATGAAAATAAACAAAATGAGTTGGAAAGGAAGAGGGTCTAACAAAGCTTAGAAAGGATGGGCACCTATACCGGCGTACTGCTGGACTCCCGAGTAGGCCTGCTGCAGGGGATCCCCGTTCACGGCTTGTGCTGAAAAACAGGACACATCTGCTGCTTGTGAATTAGATGAACTGCCGTTCATCTCTGCGTAAGTGATGATAAAAGTAAAAAAAATTATATGGGCGGGCGGGGAACGTACGGATATATTGTAGAGAACTTATTAAAAAGTGAGAGGGGGATCTGCTATGGGGAAAGGATTAAAACATGTCTTGGAGATAGGACTAATTAATTACTTTCCCAGAGTAAGCGTTCATAGAAAAGGAACAGCTGTGTCAGTATAATTAGCTTTTACTACACTGTAATGGTATTTTACTAGGTCTTGTTGTTTTATTACATATTCTACCCATCTTAAGGCTTGGGGTAAACGGATTTCTTTTTCATGATGAGGCTAGGCTTACATCCCTGTGACTCGACAGGAGATACTTACCTGGATATTGAGGGACGCCGTTAGGGTACACTTCAGATCCCTGACCGTTGGCTTGTGGCACCGGAAATGACGTCATTGTCGGCGACAGCATGGTAGGGGGCGCTCCGTTAATGGCGGATGTAGCTGCTGGCACAGAACAAGAGAGTGAGGAAGGTCAAGGCAAAAGCAACAGGACCGTGGTACAGTCATAACAAAGGCAGTCCAGTGTAGAAAGATGTACCAGTATACAAAATCCAGTTCTTAAGGGAGAATATCTCATAGAAAGTAAAGTGACCTATAGCAGGTAGTGCACAACTGACATTGTTTTAATTAAATTGTAGCCATGTATTCCTGGAGTAGAATGTAGTTGTGTTTGGTACTTCATTCATGAAATGCCCTTGCTCAATGAGCTGTCTTGGTCCTTTCACTTGCTAACATAGAGCACTGCACACGAGAAAAAGAAGGGAACCCAGATATTGTGAGTAATGTTAAATTGTCCAGTCTCAACACTGACAGTGATCCACAGAAAAAAGTTTTCCACAGAACATACATATACACATACTACTGATATAAATTCTTTTGATTCCCTTTGAATAGGAGAACTTTTAATGCATCATTCAAAAATCTATACACTCTAAAATGATGGCTAGATCCCAAACAAACACGTGAAAATAAGTAAAAACTTGATCTCTAGGAAGAAGTAATGGATAGACAGATGCAAAAAGGGTGACTGGTACGGGTGTGGCACTAGGATAGGAACCATGTTCTGTACCTTTAGTGTTTATAACTGGTATCCTCTCAGATAGGAGCACACCCTGAGGGCTGGCTATCCCAGCTAAAGACAAACATAATATGTGCATATGTAAGTTGCCGTCTTCTCACAAATATATCTTTCTTAAGTAGGAAAAGATTCTTACTTTCCCCAAACTATTGGCAACTGATTTACTCATGCTTAAAAAAGCCACCATTACCCATACTGGTTAGCCTATCAGAAAACCATTTTCCAGCGATCAAGCTCAGTAGGTTCTTCTTATACTGATCCAAACTCCTTACGAATATATATCCCTCACTTACCGAATAAGTACATTGCATATTGTTTTCATTCCAGTATGGGATATGCTTTCTTTTAAGGGTAGAATAAAGTTGTAGAATACCCATTTAGCGGCGAAAGAAGTCATGTTGTAGCATACAGTGATACTAGAATGGTAAACTTGAACGGCAAATTGCTGTCTTTTTTGTTGTTGAATAAACGCGACATTTCAGTAAGGATTGTGAGTCCTTTTCGGTGAGATGCTTACCGTAGATACTGTTAGCTGTACTGGTTGGGGTGATGGTAGTGGAGGCCAGTCCGTTAGGCGTTCCCAGCGCGTTCATCTGCTGCACATGCGCGGCGGCCAAGGCGGCCATGGGGTTGATGTAACCTCCCTGCGCGGCCGCCGCCATAATGGCCGCCTGTTGCTGCATCAACTGCTGCAAAATGAGAAAATAGGAGAATGCAGGTAAGCCACAGAGTCAGGTACAGCTCCCCTTTCTACACTTCATTACTGACAGCCTTATTGGATTTTTTTGATGTTTATCTTCAGAGATAGTCATTCATGAAGATCTTCATGGAATGTATTATTGATTTCTATATTAAAACATACCAACGTTTATGCGCGACCTCTGTTTGTGTGTAATCAGATACAGTACAGGGGGTGGGTTTTTATATAAAAATGTTATTGGTTTCTTTATCAATACCTGTCGCAACTCAAGAAAGAGTATCCTATAGAGTGATGTGTAAGGTGAGGCATACTAGGAATGCTTCTGTAGAGATATGTCTTATTAGCTCACACTATTACAAGGCAATTCTGTCAATATCAATCATAGAAGGCCATGGTATCTGCAGGTATTGCTCGACGAAAAGTGAAAAAAAGGTTCAGTATATATATAATAAATGTAAATAATCCAACAATCCAACCATTGCTTATCATAGAACTTCATTGCCTGCTATCAATAAGAAGGCATTCTATCGCTGTGTAGGGGATATATCTACAAACTGACCTACCGAAATGAGAGATCATAGGAGGTTAAAGTTATGCCTTTCTAGGTGGAAACAACTCTTAAGCAGTAAAGGAGGAAGCCGCGACTAAAACGCACTTTTTTCCTCTGTGCCGACCGTTGATACTGATTCCATATGACCCTCCATGGTGTCCGCTCCATCAGAATCATAGTGCACCCCAAAAATGACAGGGGTTATTTCATCCGGATTCCGGCCGACAGATGGGGGAATGCTACCCCGCTGCATACAAATGCAGAGAGGGATGGGGGACCAGGGTGGCCGGGAAGGAAACCGGCACTGACCAGATAGCCTCGAAGCCTGGCCTATGTACACACATATTAGGCCAGGTTGGTTCTGCCATTTTGTCAGATGCACTGTGGGGAAATTGGCACACATGTCTTCTTGTAGGACACCTGGTGAGAGGTAGTGGTACTGCTGTCTAAACCTGTCAGCTCTTGGGGAAACATTTCCCCATTTTTATCTTTTGAATGGTTGACATTCAAGGTCAGTCAGAATGTCTCTCAACCGGTCTTATTATTTATTTGGGCAGGGAACCAATCTACTGACCGGACTTGGGGCTGGTCGGCCGTGGCCAGTGCACGGGGGTGCCGTGATAATGCTTGGATCTGAACCCTGGCGTTTTGGGGGTGAGTAGGCTCGGGTGAGTGCGGCGTAATTCTCGGCCGTGTAATTCACCCGGGTCGCGATCAATGCTTTGGAAGCCATATTTCTGGATCCCTGGGGCTTTGATCCTCAAAAGGCAAAGTGGTGCAGGAGCTCGGTACCATGGGGCGCAATGGCCCACTTGAGTAGCCCCCAAAGGGAGAGGGCTCATTTCAGCACCTTTGTATGCCGATACAGCTTGACTGGCGGGGAATGAAGGCTTTACCCAAGGCCTATTACTCGCTGAGCCACCCATATGGCCTCGGACCTATCGTAATACCTCAACCATCTAGGCACAAGATAGGTTCATTGAACCCGTAATTACGGGAATAATTAACCTTGTATTGCACGTCTGGAGGCCCAACTGTTCAATACAGTGCAATAAGATCATCAGGTGAACTACTACCCATATAGGGCTTTGTCAACTATGGCATGTAACCAATGCCCATTGGTTTCTGAACGAGGGACACGTTTAGATATTACGCCTAATCTAGGTAATGTATAGACATTAAGCTTGCAGTGAAATTCACTATCTGTGGGTTAGGCCTATAAAGATGCAGTGGGACAATATTTCTTAGAATGTCTTAGAGGCGTGCCCAGTAGACCGTGACAGATCGGTATAATGACTCACTTCTGCCTAATTGGACCTAACAGGATATAGAACTGCAGGTATAGAACTGGTTGGTTGGATCAGTACAGACTAGGATACAGAAAATAACCCACTGACTGGATAAACACAACAAGTAAAGATCAGCCTGTTCTAGACGCGTTGATAAAATCCAATCATTTTAATTTCTATTTTTTAAAAAGTTCCCACGCTCATCTATCAAAGATGAAAATCATCGAAAGATGTGTGTAAGAGACTGCTACAAGTTTACAGTCAGATAGATATGAGAACAAGACAACAAAGAAATAATGCAATGTACTGTATGCTGTATACTGGAAAATAAATGCTGTGCTCTATTAAAAAAAAAAAAAAAAGATGAAAATCATATTTGTTTTTAGTCTACACTGGTACATTATACAAACTTCCTGTAGGTTTACTATGGACGCTTTGTATTGGATGGATAACAAATAAAAGCCCACACTGAGGTAGTGTCTGTCATCACCCCATCCTGTGACTCCTCCATGCTGGACAGCTATGGGTCAATTTATTTTAAACAGTCCTGACAGACCGACGCCACAAAGTCAGCCACTTCAGCCTTGACCCAGATTTCCATGGATCAGAATCGATACAGCTGACTGGAAAAAGGACACTGGTGCCCTCTTGAATTTTTAGTACCACCCCGCAGAGAATACAAGCTTAAAGTCGCCGTGTGTTTACTTTCCCGTCTGTCAATATAATTCGCCGCGCAGTTTGCCGATAAATATTTTGGTTGCTCTCTCGTTTCCCTTAGCAAACGTCGACACAGTCAGGAGAAGCTCGTGAGCAGCTCGCTATGATCCACATTTACTTTGACCCGCTCAGTGTCGGCCGCCTTCCCGTCATGTGTATAAAAGTGAGGATAATAAAAACCAAAGATCAAAACTGAATCAGAGCATTTTTCTCTCATTACTGAGGAAGATAAACATCCATAGGAGTAACGTGTTTTTTGGTGTGAAAAGGCTCCTATGATTGATAAAAGATCAGGTAAAGAGTAGGTTTTCGTCATCATATTCCTGTGGCCAGATCTCCTACGTATAACGCCATGTATCTCACACTTTGACGTACAGAATACAGCCAATCAATAGACATCGATAGAAGGTCAGATTTGGCAATTTTAGTATATATAATACAAAAACAGGCTGACTTAAGTTGAACGTCAAAAGTACTTGGTAAAATTGTCAAGAATAGTATATCCTTGCCTTCTGTATAGGAAGAATTAACATTTACATTGCATATTCTTGACGTTCAACTAGAGTAACCATATTTCCATATAATACTCAAAGGATGACAATGAAGGCGGTATGGTAGGTAGTATAGTAGCTTGAATACCTCGTTGTACCTGTGTAACTGCGACGAACACCTGAGATAGGCATATCGATTAGCAGGAAGACGCCTGCGCACACCTGTCATTTATCCGACACTCTCTACGCCCGCGGCCTGTTACCAGGGCAACACGTATTGCTCCTCAGGAAGGACAATGTGCCGTTTAAAGCATACACCTGGCCAGTACATATACAAGGTAGGCTCTACATGAAAGCAGAACAAAGGAAATTCGCCCTGACTGAAGTTCATTATTCACAGTTTTTTCTTCCTCTTGGTGTTTCTTTGCTACGGCTGTGGTTATTCACGAGAGGTATTAGATCTCGGGTGACTCGTAACTATCAGTTTAAAGCGCCTTTTATTTCGCCCGTTCAGGATAAAAAAAGAGGTTATTTGTCATAATGATCAGCAGAAGAAAAAGGTGGTTTATGAACTCATAAGGATCACGTACATATAAGAACGACCACCTGGTGATTAGTTCCGCAAACAGGAAGCGG
Organism: Alentia gelatinosa; assembly: GCA_950022655.1. Taxonomy (NCBI): domain Eukaryota; kingdom Metazoa; phylum Annelida; class Polychaeta; order Phyllodocida; family Polynoidae; genus Alentia; species Alentia gelatinosa. The sequence goes on along the minus strand of OX465579.1, from coordinate 20,544,008 downwards.
CAAGGCAAAAACCGCTGTACTTATATAGTCATATAATTGTCATTCATTTTGTCACAAGAGACGCATTGGCCGTTGGGTCACATAACAGATAATTGTGTTCAAACAATGGTCAACCATTGCCCCTCTTTTAACAATGATGGGCCTGTATCATCTAGGGCAGGCTCATACATACACAATATTGCCAATTCCGAGGAGATTATGTCCTCTTGTATCCGAAACCAGCTTATATTGTGTTTATAATCCTCCTTGATATGTACAAACCTGAAGAACTTATTGCGAATCCCTGCGGACTTGAATGTAGGTAGTAAATACTTGCACTGAAGATTTCGTGAGACCAAGAAATTATTTTACCCCAAAATCACAAAGGTCCTTTGTCTTTGTACAAACCAGCAATTAGCTAAAGCTTCCCCTCTTAAACTCTGCCTTATCATAAAGATCAAAGTGAGGCGTTGAGGAACTAAAATTCTACGCAATAAGATGGAAACTTCGGGAAATTTGGCAATGTCGTAACCATGCCTCGAGGGGAAATCCTACTTTCATCACATTGCCTATCGGAGTGAGATGAGGCCTTTGTTTGAGAGCGGAGCCTGGAGGTTTTAAGTCGGGGGGAGTGCAGGGAACAATGCTAATGTAAAGGCGGGTAGCGGTGGTGGTGGGGAGATGCTGAAGGGAGGAGGGGGTTGGGGTAACACAAGGGGGGTATGGACGGGTACTGGGGACAGTGTGAACGCCGGTTTGATCCACCCTGGGCAATGCCACCAAGATCAAAGCCGAGGCTGTGGATCTTCCACCAGCCTGAGGTTGGCGTCAGCTGAAGCCAGAGACTCTGCCCGCACACAAAGAATTCTGCCGCGGCCGCTACGCCCCCCCCCCCTCCCCTAGCACCCTCCCCACCGCGAAGCCCCACCCACCAGCCCCCCGAGGGGTTACCCTGACCTGGCCGAGTCACGTGTCCCTTTGCTCGTGCCATTCACGACTTTTGGCTCGTTGCCAGGGCCAACATGGCTTCCAATTAAGAGAGGCCATATTGGTTACTGCGTTGGAAGCACCAAACGAAAGTCATCCGCCTTTCGTAAAGGTCGCGGACCGTGGGGAATTAGAAGTCATCCTTGCCTGGACTCTCCCCACACACACATCTCACCCTTTCCCCGCAAGTCGTAGGTCCAGCATTTCGCCTCGTCCGCCGCTCCCTGTCTATATTCACCGGGCTTTATTATGTATTTATAGTGGCGAGGATACCTGGTAGGCCGTACAATCGGCTTGCCCTCCTGCACACAATCTTATAAGGGCAAAATCTATAGCTATAGACATACCACTGACCGTGTGGTAAATATGTTACGGGCCGGTGAGAGTTGTGCAAGGGCGCCTCGATAAAGATCCCCTGGTCCTGATGGTTGTACGTACAGGGGGAGGGAGGGAGGGAGGGAGGGAGGGAGGGAGGGAGGGGGTGGCGGGGGTTTCTATAAGCTGAACGGGTGGCCGACGCACCAGACCAACCGACCGGCCGGCGGCCTGATCACTTTGTCCGAGACGGTGGCAGGGAGCAGGCGCGCGCAGCTATAAGGATGCAAGATCAATGTTCTGTTCAATATGTCAGCCGCCCGCCTGCCCTCAGTGAACCCTACCGCCGCTAGGAGTGCTGCGAACGGGCAGTGTGAGGGAGGCGTAAGGGAAAGGGGAGCAGGCTTCGCGGGTAATCCGCCTATGACATGCAAAGGGTCGGGTGTCAGTCGGAGAAGGAAGAGCCTAGTCAGAGGTGCCGCAGTAGTGGTGTGTGGATGTGTGTTAGGGAGATGGGCTGTCCGAGAAAGGTATTAGATACTACATGGAGGAGTAAGAATGAAACTGGCATCCCTTTCTGGTCATGGCTCTCCTTTTGTAGAATAACAAACTTGGAGCGGAGAAAAAGGTAACAGGCAATCTCTTCCACAAAGAAGCTCTTCCCGAATATCCATTCCCCCAATCCCCTCCACCCATACATCTATACCCCGACTACTTTCTCCTCCTCCATAGCCCAAAACCCCTACTTCGCCAGAAACTCTCCCCAACTGCTTCTCCCTCCCCCAATATCTAACACCCACACTTCACCAGAAGCTCTCCCCAATTACTCCACCCACCAATGCCAAACACCCACACTTCACCAGAAACTCTTTCCAACCACTCCCCCCAATCCCCAACTCCCCCCAATCCCCAACACTTCACCAGAAACTCTCCCCAACTAGTTCCTCCCCCTATCCCCAACCCTTCACCAGTAACTCTCCCCACTACCCCTCCCCCGACACCCTCCCTCCAGTCGTCTTCACACCCCAAACCAACCCCGACCCCAAACCACCCCCATCCCGCCTCCATCCGTAGACACGTCGGAGCGCCGTAGCAGACAAAGGGGGGCCGGGGCGCGCCACCAATTGCGCGTATTTGTCATGCATGGCGGAGTCATTTGTGACAGAGGCAGCGCCACTCGGCGGACGCGGACGGTGACCTCGCTGTCGACCTGCAGCGCCAGATGCGGCCCGCCGGCTGATCCATATTACTCAGATTGGGACGGGCGATTGCTGCTTCCGCCGCCGACGCGGTCAGCCCGGCCGCCAGCTACCTCCCACACCCCCTCCCGTACCCCACGTTGCATCGCCTGTCGATCAGGGTAGAAGATAACGCCCGGCTTGTTACATAGATGCTAACCATGGCCGTAATCCGTGGCTGTCAATATCTCTCCAACCCCTCTGCCTCACAAGCTCTTGCGTCTAAACCCTCGTCTCCCTGCACTACTACCAGTGCATTGTGTACCACCATTGTAGATTCCCTAGATCTAGATGATAATTGCCCTACTGTATAAACTTAATTCAGCCCATCTGCACCTCCTTTATACATCCTCTAGGTCTACTATCCTCCAATGTAGTCCCTCGAGCTATCTCCATTTCCCTATTATAGACATTACTAGGACTACCATATTATTCTTTCTCTGAGACATCCTGACATACGTCCTTCCTTCAATACACCTGCATTCACTATTCTGTACACCCCCTGTGGGTTTCCCAGGTCTTATTCCGCTGTAACTATCAAGCTGCCGCACTCAAAACCAAAAAGACCAGACCACAATCCCGCTAGCAGGCTCCTCTAATTTTCTCTTCTAATGTTGCCTTCTTTCCTGTTCACCCCGCTGCACCAATCAAAACGGACGTGTGAGTGAAGGCTGGACAAAGGTGGGTGCTTAGTTCGCCTGATCTAGGCCAAGTCAATCGCCTTCGTTTGATGGACTCGGCAGGCATTGTTTCATCATTAGGCTAATGGGGAACCGCGGCTGGCCTGATTCGCTTGGGGGCTCAGGTTATCGAGGGACAACTTTGCTTGTTTGAGCTAATAGCATCTAAGCGCAAAATACCCTGAAGCTGTAGTCGGTCACTTGAGGAACTTGTTTTGTTGACTCGCAGGTTGTGGAGTGTACGAGACCTAAACACACCGTGCACACTGCAGACAATTATTAATCTTCCTCTCAGAATAACGTGGCTGGCACGCAATTTATTCAATATAGATAGAGAGCCAGTCATGCATGTCCTTAATTTGCATATATATAAACGCACATGTCTACGATGAATCATCGGAAATTAACGGTTTATTGTCAACAATATTTGTATTCTGCTATAAACACGGCCTTTTTTTAATGAATATCGCAGCTGTTACCTGCAGGGACGGCGACCGACAGAATGAATAAGTGACTTGAGGAGTAGCTATTCTAGGATACATTATCGCCCGCATTATCGCCCACTCAAAGAGTACCTCCTATATGCGACATGCATAAATGTTTTACCTGGGCTGTTGACAAAATAGTCTTCTATAGAGGTTCTAGTGCCAGATTTTCATCTACGAAAGGAGTATTATAATATCCACAACTGAATTACCCCATCTGTCCCTAATTTAGATGATAGTTCTAAATTTATAAACATTTTATCCAAACACAATTTATTCTTTCCCTCCAGCCTCATAATTAGACCATATCCCTAAATTGGGTGCCTGTTTAACTATTCCAATTGTGTTTTAAGGGTATAATCTATCAATTCACAGGTTCATCTTTCATGCTTAATGGGACCATCTCCTTTGCTGACGGCCATGCAGTAGGTGTACCAGACGTGTCTTTCAACATCACAAATATCAGCCGCATTTGTCATGTCGTAGCATAGGTGTCCGTCGTGTCATCCCCTCAAGTCTGTCCGGGCAGAAAATAGAAAAGTCACCCTCCTAGTGTGGAGGGCGAGGAGGCAACACAGCTGTCGATTCAGGACAAACTAGACAGATCGTTCCTCCAATTCTCAGTCGCCGTAAAGTGTTTCGCGGGCGACCTAAACAAGAGCGTGTTCAAAATGGACATCACGTGAGGGCATTACAGTCAATAAGTCTGCAAACTAGTGGAACACCTTGAGCCACTCCATCATGGTCTAATATTCGTGACAACAGGTCGCTTGTTTATACAGAGAATCAGGACTTGGATGTGTGCAATAATTGAATGATGGTTGACTCAGCTGCATGGTGTTCTACACCCCCCTACCACCGACTCTATCCGAAGGTGATATTTGATTGCTAAATGAAGCAGGGAGCTACAACACATGCCTACAGCAATACTGCCGTCCCATAAAGGCTTCCTCACTGGGCTTCAGTGAGACTTCTTTCGGACATGCATCAGCAAAGGCATGCACAGCGATGAAGCCATCGACTAGCACATCGACGGCTGGGGGTTGCGTTAGTCCTACGCTGAGTCCATCAATACCTTTTTTTCCCTTTTCTTTTTTCTCATTGTGTGGTTGGGCAGAAAAGCAATTTGTCTCCGGACACCCCATTCGCCATCCACCCCTCCCCGCTCTCTCCCCTCAAATATTCATGGCGGTGCTATGATGCAACTGCAGTAAATGGAAATTTTCGGCTAAATTTGCAAAATTGAATGAGGCCTGTTGGTGTGTGAGAGGTGCCCTGTGCAAATAATTGTGCAAGGATGAAGTGGAGCACGGGAGACCATGAAAACAGCCATCGGTGCATGGAGGAAAACGATCGGCCGTGCTCTCCACTGACACAAATGGATGGTTACTATTAGTCATTTCCTATTGAGACCTCCATAAAATACAGTAAAACGCGAGAGCTCGGCTGGGCGGCAAAACTGGTGACATTAATCGTAATTCTAGGTTGTCTTCCTGCAAGAGGGGAGGAATTGTTAGGCGGCGCAACGGCCCGCCATGAAATAATAGAGTTATTGTGGCGCTACATAGATCAGCCCCATAATAGTGCCCTGGTAATGAGTTAGGATTTCGATTGGACGGAGAAAAACACCAAGTTTGAAAGCGAACGGTAGGAATTCGGGGCACGTGGCAAAGCATGTCGTGCAAGACAAACCCTTTTGCCATCAGGTCCATTAACAAATGACGCAGCCTCATTTTAAAAAAACCAAGCTTCCATGGAGACTCCAAACTCCAACTAGAAATAATTTTACAATTTCCTAGCCTCTAATGGTGCAGAGTGGTAATTATTTGCAATTGCTACTCGGGCCAGCCTGTCGACTCGTCGCAACAATTGCTATTTCATTTTCTTCACGTGCGGGAGTGATTTTAAAACTGCGTCGGCCTGATATACAGATCCAAATGGATTACCAGACTCTTCCATTCTAGAAGAACAATTAATGAAATACTTAATCAATGCTCGATTTTTGCCACTGCAGTAGAGCGAGGGGAAAGTAAAGGGAAGGAGGCGTATCCTTTTTTAAAAAAAAGGCACTACCAATCAATATCGATTACCAGAACAGCTGCTTCGCTGTGCAGGGCCTTAGATTCATTTCGTTCCTGTACCATCCAACTAAGCCTCCTCAAATTAGACCTACAATTCCCCTCCTAAAACGATATATGCTCATTGTCTGAAAGCACCGTTTATGCATAGACAGCCCGCTGTGAATTAAGGCAGGCCATAATTTGCCTACACCACTCAGCGCTCTCGAGCTTATAAAAAAAAGCTTGGCATACAGGGTATATATATCATTCCCTTCTTCATCTGCCAACCCAGTTCACCCTCCCCATCCCCGTCCATCCTGCATACTTTTTCATGCGAATTTTAGAATCCATTGGAGCATCTGTTATCCTAGCAGAACAGCGCTACCATTCTATTGATTATTGTATAAGAAAGCGGCTTACTTGTAGCTAGCCATCCCCCATCTTCTCTCATAAGAAGTAACCCTATTCGTGGCATTGCCTTGGGCGGTGAACCTCCACCCACCCGCCCCCCGCGCTTGCTCGATGCAAGTTTTAACACCAGGAGATCAATAATAGATGGGATGTTTGATTCACCCGAGATTGTATTCCAAGTTGGCGAGCACAAAGCGCATCCTGTCCCGAGCTTGGCCGTCACGGCCCGCCTAAAAGTGGCTTCGCCTCTGGCACCGCCTGCACCCGCCTGGCTTCGGGCTGTGCCATGTGGCTTCCAAGAGGCCCCAAGAGGGACCCAACCAACAATTATAGTTACCTCACCTCAGCGTATGGCCATCTAATATATATATTTGTGTGTCAGCCTTTCATAAATCCCAGTTCATTGCTTTGTACTGAAACCTTAAAGTTCAATTCTCTTCCCTTGGCATTTGTGTGGCTGTACATCGTTATATTTCTACAAGATGTGATTCCATTACCACACACGCAAAAAGCATCAAGGGCAAATTGGGTGCCTCTGTGTTCACTCGAATTGTGCCCAGGAAACTGCAAGACATTTTACCATAGTCAGACAACGCCTTGAAGAATACTGTAATAGACAATTAAAAAGAATAACAAGCCTATTTCAGGACAAAAATATCTCGGCAGGTGACCTGGATATCAGGATTCTATTAATGTGTCGTGACAGCTCAGAGTAAAAGTGGAATATATGGACTATAGCGATGCGCAGTGGGAGACTGACAGCGACATGCGACTATAGGCCGTTTCTACCTCATGACTGACTATCACAGATTATTGGCTTTAGGCCAATTTCATTCTGCCACCACTTAATTGTACCTGGGACATTATGTCGATGAGCCAAAAGATCGTTAGGTGGTGCCTATGTTGCATACTGTTTGAGGCAGAAATCATTTTTATTTCCATTTCCACCTGACGATTATTTGACCAAAAGTGGCAAATAATCAGTGGGTGGTGCTAAATGCCATAATCGGTGGTCATTATCATCAGGTGGGAAGCCCGCAAAACACCAGCATAGATATAAGAGAGCAGAGAGATGGCTGGGGAGTGTGGTACGAAATCAGAACTTCGCTCCAACTTAAGTGCATTCAAGTACTCACAGTACACATCCTAACTGTAAATCCCATTTCAAAGGCGTCATTAAACCTATTTAATGACGCTGCCTCGAGCATAAGTGTGCAGTAATAATACACGCCATGTCATAAGGCGGCATTACATTTCTGACGTTATTTGCCTCCTCTGTGCTTTATGAAATATAGTCGTTGTAGTGAGGCGACGTTGATAGTTCGTGCTGCGGGTGGTGGTGGTGGTGGTGGGGGTGAGTGAAGGGTGGCAGTGCGGGAGGGTATCACCTAATGGACATCCTCACGACGCCACCCACACCACATCGCGTCCATGACACCGGGGCCTTTGAAACTTGAGACTCCCCAGTTGTGGGTAGGACGCACTGACCAGTATTCTCATGGCCTCTGGGCAGGCAGTGGTCTTTAACTCACCACAGGTATCTTAGATATAGACTTACCATTAGCCATTTAGCCAGTGAATGGAAACAGTCTGGTATTTGAAATGGTCACCGATTATTATGGTGAAAATTACGTAATAAGGCCACCACAGACTAACCTGCTCAACGACCGGCAAATTCAAAACACATTGATTTCATCCCTTTACTGGGGAATCTAAATCAGTATGGACCTAGAAAATGTAGAGGAAACAATGCATACACTGTACCCTCACCGATTAATTGATGACGACATGCAGTCAGTGGCTACAACCCTATGACTTTTAGGAGAACTAGAATAATCGGTGCCACTTTAGTCAGCTAATGGCCAATAGCCTTGACCAGTATCCCCATGACCAGTGGGCGGGTGGCAGTGGTCTATTCCCTCCACTGCCAGAAAGCCTGCGACTCCGCCCTTTCAGAGACCCGCCCACGTTATTGCCCAATGCATTGGTAGCGGTGGCGGGTGTAGGGCACTGGGTGAGACTTTCTCCGTGAAGGACCCAGTATGGTGCGGTCCTGAGAGTGTTTTCTGTGAAGATCTGTAGCTGACTATTGCTTGTTCAGGGCAGGAGATTGTGGCTGGGGGTGTGGGCTAGTAGCCATCGGGTCTCTCTCCCCCACTGACTGACACTCCTTTTACGCTCAGCCCAGTGCCGCTCGACCCAGCACTTTAGTAAAACACGTTTCGCGAACATGTAATCTGGAATATCGCCCATTAAGGCTGCATTATGTGGTCGAGAGGGGGGAACGTCGGTTCGGTAATGGGGGTTGTCGTGCACGGTAGGCGAGAATGGGCACCGTGACCGGCCTGAGTGGGTGTGTGTTGGGAGCATGAATGGCCGACCGCTTGTAGCAGGAAGGAATAGGGTGTTCAGCACATGGGGTGGATAGAGCGAAAGTCAATACTTCTTGCTCAGCGATTCCTTTGGCCGCTTGTCAAGTGTGGCTGTAGTTGTGAAGGCCCTTTATTCTCCGTCTGAATAATGCTTTTATCTATCTAGGCCACGTAGAGCTCACAATATGAACTTTCACGATGGCCACCAAACATAAAGGGGGCCTTTAACCCGCCACTGCTTGTGTGTGGGAACCACAGAACACTGCCCTTTTGTGTGATTTATTGCCAGTGCCCAGCTGGTGCATTATTAGTACAGGCTGTGTCCCTGTATGTTTATTAGGTGCCACAAAAGCAGATCTGCACTGATCATATCAGATTGCCTGTCAGGCGTTGGGTTACTATTTGAAGCCAGTCTGGTGCTTCATCATATGGCAGGCCCCACGATCAAAGCAAGGCTAAGACAGTTGGTTATTCCGGTCATGCCCAATGCCGAACACCCCTATACTACACTCTATGTCCGATCTCCAATAGGTGGCTACCTACGGTCTAACCCCCTCCTCCTCTATCCACCCTACACACACCCCTCCACCCCATGCGCCAACACCCAGAGGATTGCACCGAGTGACATCCACCTAGTAGTATCCATCTCTTCTTTCATCTCTGGCTGAAGGGGCGCATATCCTTCACCCCTGCTACTGATACGCACCGATTGGGGCCACAATAGGTGTGTGGTGGGTATGGAGGGGTTTGGGGTATTAGGAACTAGGGGAAGGTGTTCCTCTTCGACCAGGACTTGGTGGGTGCCCTCAGCATTATCAGGAGAAGGTTGGTGAGAATTTAGCAAGCTGAGGCTGCTTCTTACCAACCCGACCCCAAAGTACTGATGGCCAGGTTCTGCAGCCTCCACCTCCGACCTAAATGCCTCAGAAAACTATGAATCCCTCACCAATGCATTACCCCAGATAACCCCGTACTGACCCCAAAACCATCCCATCCCATCCACCCGCCAACCCACCCACCACCCACGCATGCACCCACCCACTAATCAACCCTCCCTGCCAAGATGCACCCAATCGGCACGAATAGCAAACAGGCATATTAGTTTTAGATATAAATATATTGCTGCTCTTGTCAGCTTACCATGAGGCAGTGTTCATAACAGTTTGTACCCTCAGGACCTTCACAATGGCCTGGCGGATCCTGCTAAAAGGGGCCCAGGCGGTCGTTCCGGGAACTAAGTCATCCGAAGGGCCCATTGACGGCTGGATCATTGGTAGGATCCAGAGGCATTCACTGCCTATTGATTGTCAGGTGAGACAGAGGCATTGCTACTTAACCATGCAGCTCAGGTAGGCTTTCATGGCGACGGTTAGGCTCTTATTCCTTTTTAGGACGAGGTTAGAAGCGGGGGTTGCAGCAAATAGGTGGGGTGGCGCTAGGGGTGGGGGTGGGCGCATAAACCTGGAAGTCCTCAGAATAGTAGGGATGATGTATTCATTACGGCAGACAGTCATAAACTGTGACAGAGCATCATGAGCCCGGGACCCTCCATATCAGTGGGATCTGATAAGGACGCATGGAGGAGGCGCGGGTGATGGACTGCTCTTACCGGCGCCGTGTGCGATATTTTAGGCTGAGCAGCTCGGTGTTTAATGGTATACAGGACATTAAACTGCTCCTGTGATTACGGGTCACCCAGATCTTGCTTCTGCTCAGGCATGAAATGCAGTCGGTGGCGTTGGGAGGTGGTGGGCATGATTTATGCATGGCAGGTCGGGCGACGCACCTGGGCGGCCATCCCTTGCCCCTCATTATACCCCCTCCCCCCCCCCTCCCCGCCCGCCCATCACCGCCACTGCTTCAATCCCTGTGTGCTTGCCCCTCTGCCCACTAGAGGCGCCAAAGGCTGTCAGAACCTTACCCCACCCACCCCCTTCTTCCTCTGACCCCCTGTCACACACCTTACCACACCGTACAGAACCAGATAGGGATTTGGAATAGAGGTGGTCGGCATGCAAGGGGTGGAAGTTATAAGTAAGGGGCAGGTTGTCGGGGTTGGTAGGAGTAACAGAGTAACTCTACCAACTCGAATCAATATTCAAAATTCCACGCCGTCTCCTCCGATGATGCAGGCGCTGGAGGGACACGACTCAGGAAGCCTCTTTTCTTTCGGAGTCCCCCGGGGGACGCCGGCGACAAACCCCGGGCCCGGCGCCCGCCTCGCACGCCCCGCCCGACAGTTTGTCGGCAGTGCCGCGGGTGGTGGGGGTGGGGAGGGGTGGCAGGAAGAACAGGCCAGGGGTTGGGGGCCCAAAAGAAAACTACTACTATCACTACTATGAAGACGACTCGGAGACTTTGGGAGGGATGCAGCAACCTTTTGGGATTAGGGTGGTGCAGTAGGGATGAGGGGTTGTTGCAGTAGGGACGGGGGTTGGATGTGGTACGTGGTGCAATGGGGATGGGAGTTGGTTGTGGTGGTGCAGTGAGGATGGGAGTTGGTTGTGGTGGTAGTAATAGTTGTGCAGTGGGGATGGGGGTTTGGGCATGGTGATGCAGTGGGATGGGGTGGGTTTCGGTGGTGCAGAAGGATGGGGTGTGGGGCAGTGAGAGGGATGTGGTTGTGGTGGTGTAGAGGGATAGGGTGTGGTGGTAGTGGTACAGTGGGATGGGGGTGGGGGGAGGGTATGATGTAGGATATTGGGGCGGGTGGGGCGGGTGGGGCGTGGAGCCTCAGGAAGCGGTTCAGCAGGGGTGGTGGGGGTGGCTGGGCATTAAGATATCAGGCCACGCTGTCACTGCCGACCGTTATCCGGGTCCCATCTCGTCGCTTTCAAGAAGATTCACCAAGTAGGAATTCAATTTCCCCCGATAGCGGCTGATCCTTGGGGGCGGGCACGGGGAGAGCAGCTCAGGGAGCAGCAAGCGGGCGGCAGGCACAGTGACATGAGCGGCTCATCAACAATTTATGAAGCGCGCCCAAGAAATGAGGCCAGGTTCGGACAACAGCGGCCTACAAGGGCGGGCTCCCTGTATATTGGGACGTTTAGCGGGCAGGTGGCAACATCCCGTGCCTGTTTAACCCCTAGAGCAGAAACCATTGGCTGTATGCTTAAAATCGGTCTTTTTGCCACTGTCGCCAACCTTACCTTCTAAGGACACCGACCTTCAACTATCCCTCCCACGGACTCTCCACCGACCTACCCTTCCCGTCACCCATTCACCCACTTCAGAGAAATAACCACGTAGGCATATTTCGTGGTTTTCTGTCATCTTCGTGTGTGTTCAGTGGAAGCCACTGGTTTAACAGCAAGTTGAGAAGGTAGGGAGAGACAGGGGGTGTTTTATTCCCTCCCCTCCCCCTTCCTCCCCTCCAGCAGTCCTCCTGTGTCCCTGCCCTGTCTCTGCACATGGCAGCGAGCCCCTAGGCGTCAGCTGCAGTAAACAGGCGCCACCACCAGTACACGGGAACCTTAAAGCTGAACTGTATCATATTCACCAAACTCCACGTGAAGCTGGATGTATTGTCCAGGGTCAGGCAGGCTAATGTTTAACCAGCAAGTTTCACCCAATCGGTGACACCAAGCCATTACAGTTTGCCTCTATGCTCAAATGACACCCTTTAGACTAAGGTCACTGAGCACATACGAGTCTGAATGATTTGCGTCAGCTTTAAGTGTGCGCTTTGATATTGCGCCCGACTGATGTCTTCTTTAGCGTACTTTTATCCTGCCAGGTGTTTCAGTGCAAGAATCAAAAGTAATAATGGACCACCCTGACCCTACTTCCATCTCCTATCGGTAGTAAAACAAAAAATAAAATCGGCACGCCACCAGTTCAGAGTATACCACCCCTTCTGGTGTCAGTCTGGGCCTACTCATGTCTCCGACGGTATTATAATGGCTGCCCGACCACAGCCGGAGTGGGCATTACTTCAGCCTGACGCCTCCACACCGGAGGCTATTTGCTTTAAACTGTGCCCTGCCCCTGCATCAGCACACAGCCGAGGCCATCTCGGCCGGAGATGGAGTGTGAAATCCTCTATCACAAAACACTCTCCAAGCGCAACGCTGGACGGTATGGGATGCAATTGGGCTCTCTTGGGGAAAAATGATTATAAAAAAAAGCTGTCGTGTTGGGACGGTTTCAAAAGAATGTCGATTCCATTAATCAGACCTCTCCTTCGGGTTGGTTCGGTCTGGGATGGTTGTAGCTGTAGTGGTGGGGAGAGAGACTCCACAGCCCTCCCTTCGTGGTAAAATGATACCAGTTTCTTGTTGGGAAAAATCTGGGGTTTTCAGAGGAATGTCTTAACTGGACGGCTTATGTTTTTCTAAAATTACTCCTTTAATTAACCGAGGACGATTTTTGCTTGAATATACCACAATAGATGAGAAATGCCCCTTCTCGAACTGTCCATTTCCTGAGTTAAAAATGGCTGAGGCGTGTTTTGATTGATGATTTGGGATAGTTCTTTCCTAAATCAATCATATGAATACAATCATAATTACATGTAGAATTACATGGGGAAGTTTTATCACAAAGTATCAGAACAAGCCCTTGATGGTTTGAGCACGGTTAACATGGAATGTTCACACGGGCATGCATGAAACCAACGTCGTTGAGACTTGCCTCAGAGCATGGAATTCATCTGTAGAAGAAGGTAAAAGAAGACAGACATATCGACACGCACTGTAAAAAGGAACCATTGATCGACGTAGATCAATCGTTCCACTGTACATACACATCAGAAAAAGCAGTTAAGTACACTCGACATGGCCTTCTGTGTTGGCTCTGCCAGGAGAATCCTTTCTCTCGCTTTTCCTCTTTTTTCCTTACAAAAAACTTACAGTATGTACAAAAAGGCAAGAGGTGTATACTAGGGAATAAAAAAAGGTTTTCCATTGCTGTCTTGTGAACAGGAATGTTTAACCCTTTTAATAGCGGTACATTATTCACACACACACTAGGGCAGGCGGAGTGATAAATTGTGAAGCATGGCATGCCTCAGTAGTCCATCTTGTTAGGAAATTTCCAAATCTAAAAACTACCGGTAATTTATGAATAATTATCTGAACTTTCTGATATTTTACAGTATTACAGGCAGCACTCAGCCAAATGTCTGTTTGACATTTATAATTCCGCGATAATTTCCGAAGACTTTCGAAGGAATGGAAAACTACACTGTTCTGCCACGAGCACGAATCCTGGCCTGAAAGGTTAAAGAAAAAGAAGGTGTATACTAACCTGGGAACTCACTGACTGGGGAACCTGAGGGTAAGCACCATATGCGCCGAACTGAGTAAGAGCAAACGGGTTGAGCAGACCCAGTGGCCCGGCCATCTGCTGCATGCGTCTCAGCTGTCGTTCCTTCTCCGTGTCGGCGAATTTCACGACTAGACTCGACGATGCACCCTGCAAGCATACACCAGTAGACACTTCATTACCCCTGTATGTTGAAACTACAGTAACCTGAGCGAACAGAGTTGTGTTTAGTTGTACCTCTTCTGTAACCTCCTATTGGGAGGACAGGGCAGTTAATTATCCTCCTAGAAAACATAAAGGGAGAGTCTATCCACATACCCGGCGCAAACGGATATGTTATATGCAACGGGTTGGGATAAGGTGTTCATAGGGAAAAGAGGGCGTAACTAAAACAGACTTAGATCAGCATGCCACCAGTCCAGAAAAAGGTGAATGATGAATACATGTTTCAGATAAAAGTGGTTATATGCTCTTCGGGGTTAACTCTACACAACATCCTCGCATGCGCTTGGATATTATTACATGTCAACTCCTTGGAGCATACGGCCGCTTGTATCTGAAGCCAGTCAATATTGGCTATGTATACTAACGAGCCCTGAGCAGGACACATACTGGACAAAAACACCACATGTGCAAAGAAAGCAAATCATAATACACAGAACATATACTCACTATAAATTAGTTTTTTCATGCTTCAGCCAGGTGTAGTAAATCCACAATATTCCTCCCTAATTTGCATATAATCTCATTATATCTGGGATATTGTGATTTGTTATCGCCTATTATCATATACCTGTATCTTGAATTTTCTGGTCAGCTGTACAGATTGCATTTATCACTCAGTGACAAATGAATAAAGTTTGTCCCTCTGTATCACGTGACCTGCTGTAGAATTGATAATACCTTAAGTAATAAAATGGAGTTTTTAATGATTTCCAGGTATATGATAATAAGGAGACAGAGTGAGTGTGCGGGAACAAAACCCATGCTCGGTATTCTATTGTAATCTTACACTTCTCATTCTTAGACATAAATTTACCCTTGAATACCTCGAATGGATACTATTCACACAAACTAATCCTGTCTCCATGTAATACTGAAGTATGAGTAAAAGCTACGAGATATATAACAGCGGATATTACAGGGGATGGGGTGGATTGGTTGACTATGGAAGCAGGGGGTTCTGGCTGTCTATAATGTCTCTGTCTTCAAGCCGGGTCGTCAGTTGTTCTTAGAGCAGGGTATGTTGCGTTACATGTACTCTGCCATGAATCTAAAAGGTGGAGATCCGTACAGAACCTCGAGGATAGTGTTCTAGGTGCCTTTACCAGGAAAAATGGCGAATTGGATACACATGGAAGAACACAGCTAGTACACCTGGTATCAGACATAGGCCCAGTCAACACTCAACCTGGGACTCAAGTACCCTTGTTGGACGAGGCGAGGTTTGGTACGTGGTCGGTGACTTAGCAGTAGGTCCATTTGCCTCATCAAAATGACCCTATGAATTTTAAACGTGTTTAAAATCAAAATCCCATTCTGTACCTTGTTTGGGGGTAGTTGATGCTGACCTTTGCAGGAAAAATACACTTGTTTCAGGGAAATAGAACCCTACAATTCAGACGAGGAGGATGCTAGCAGGGTGTGTCTCAGATAAACACCCTGTGAGGTACGTGAATCTCACCATGTGAATTCAACATTACAGGAAACACTGCCAGAAATACGCATGTAGGCAGTACTTTCAGTCGATAGGCACCCTCTCCCTCCAACCCCCAACATGTGCCATTCTCAAGAATGTATTCACATGTATCACAAGGAACCTTAAATGTAATGAAACACGAACCGGCTGCCCAGGAAGTGTGGGTAAGATACCAGCTGTTACCCTTTGTATCAGAACGCATCACAGAAGCAATTTTAACCACTGCCGTTTTGTGGGAACTGAGAGGACTTCTTTTTTCTTTTTAAGTCTTTGTTCTCTAGTTCGGATGGCCAAAAGCTTTTGAAGCGCGCTTCCACAAGACCCTGGCGTCTTTCCCACTTTTTCGTCCTTAAAGGTGTTTTTTTACCCATTCCATCCTTCGTCTTTTACAATACAATACGCTGCTTTGGAAGATTTTGTTTCACTGGGAAATGCTCGGCCATTGTTTTACTGGGTGCAGATGGTCGTCAGCCTTACTCAAAATGCCTGGACCAGGAGACAAGCACTGCTTCAGTGGAGGATTGTACGAGTTTTGTAAAACAGCCCCCTGTGTGTACGGAATATTTACCATTCTCAGATCCTCCTCGAAATGTTAATACTTCTAATTCAATTTATTTTCACGCTCTAGATGCAGTGCTTTGAATATCAACCGTACATCTAAATTCAATTTTAAGTTGGTGATTGAACTTTATTTCAAATGTCGTTCATATTATCCCTTCAAGCTACCTCTTCACTTAGGCTAGACATCAGATTCTGTTTTAGTTAGCCTCTTTTGGTCTTAAAGCACGCTTTATGAGACCTTCCCTTCAACGGTCTGTAACGGCTAATGCTGCATTATGTTCAATCAGGCTGGTGGTCTTTTTATAAGATGGATCAATAGCATTATCATGTTCCTAGGAGGGAATGACACATCACGATGTATGCACAGGTGGTATGCTATAAAACCCTGCCAAGTCTGGTGCATTAATTACACTCACGACAACAGAAGGCTCGGCCGCCATTGCCTTCACCTTTCGTTTTCCTGGGAACACAAAAATACACACGTTAAAAAAGGCTCTACTCCCTCGCAAGCTGGGAATTCATTCCATTACCTCCGCTTTAATTTACAAGTGTGCTGCTGCTGCCGGGGGAGGAGAGGAGGAGGAGCAGGAGGAGGGGGTTGGTGACCGGTTTTATGAAAAGCTCAACTACAAACTGAGACTGGATTAAACCAAGGGAGTCTTTAACAAAGTTTGGGGCTCCTTGATCTAGCGGATTAAACCTGGTAATCCTATTAGGTGTACAGCCAATGCGGTGCTCCCAACTTGGATCCCCGCTAGGCTCATTAGTACGGTGGCTTTCTGCGGCCAACATGTACATACTTTGTACCGGTGCGCGGTCCTCAGTATCACCATACTTAAAGAGATCTAATTAATCAGGACTGCAGTGATTGCCATATCCCAAGCTTGTACCGTAATGCGGTCGGCACGGGCTTTAGCTCTACCTTCCAGTCTTCCGGCTACCAGCGTCAGCTCAGGCAATAATCAATGAGGCTTGTACCGAGTGAGGCCAGCTGGGTACAAGCGCTGCGTATACCTTCTTTGATTCTCCACATCAAGCGGGACCTGGGGGTAGGATGGATGAGGCCGGGGGTGCGCGCGCTCACAGTGTCCATATTAGTTTTGCCTGTGTATGTCAGGATCTGCTTGGAGGTTTGCTGAGTGCTTGGTGAGACAGCACCATAAGCAAGACTGCCACCAGAATACACTACCACTGCCTCCCTCACCCCCCTCAGCATGCACTACTACCACCACCAGCACCCCAGCCTCCTACCCCACCCACGCCCACACCACAAGCAGTCCACTGTGGCCAAGACGCGAGTCATCAAAGCATCGCCTCGGCGCGTCCATAGCCCATGTTTGCTCTAACCTCTTTGTAGCCATGCCAGTATTGAAGTTCAATAGCGGCGGCTGATAATGGGCGCCCGAATACAAATATACCTATTGATGAGATTGCTCGGAGCAGTGTTAATCAAATGTCTACATTACCGCACCAGGCCCTACCCCCTAACACCTTGCCGTAACTGCACCAGAGAGGGTGTGTGTATGAGGGACAGGTATGGGGAAAGTGGGGTGGGTAGTGAATATTCACCCAACACCCCATCATCAAATTTCCACCCCCGTTGCCATCACCCATGCAGTATCTGGACACTATGGTACATATGATGGGTTTCTTGAGGGATAAATGGTGGACAATATGTTAAATTGAATATTCAATTAAATCTTGTTATGGGTTGAATGTGACTGTCAATACAATATCTGAATCCAGTCAATACTGTGTATATATTCACCCCTACAAGCAATATCACCAGCATCACTTTGCCCACCACCACCACCACCTCGCGTTTTCCATAAAACAATTGGGTGCACATTCATAGTGATTTACAGCATAGATGGTGTGCCTACACATGTCCACTTAGTCAGCGGCACTGCCATTAGCAGTGCTGATGATGCTGAGGCAAGGGTGGGAGGGTGCTGATACTGGTGGTGATAGGGTTTGGGTGGGAGGGTTTGGGGTGGGCGGGGGTTGGCAGTTGATGCTTGGTGGGGGTGCGGGGGTTGTTGACTGAATGTGGCGTGCGTGCCGGCCTTGTGTGAGCTCGGACGTGTTCCTCTGATTGTTGCCAGCACAAAGAGCAACTCAGGGAAACTGAGGCTTGTAACGAACGAGCAGTGGTATTTTTTTCTACTCCTCCTCTGGATGTTGAGTGGCGCGCCGGTGCAGATTCGCGGCGCTTGATTCACTACCCTGTCCAAAAGACTTCCCCGAGATGAATCTGATGATAAGATTGAGCAGTGATTTCAACTTCCCTCCTTCCACCACCTTCCCTCCTCCTGTCCATCTCCTTCTATCTTCCTGAGCACCATCTTCCACATAGTTCCTAGGTTGGTGGCTTTGAGAATTACTAATTGGCCTGATAGCATAATTAGAACTGATGGAATTGGAGCTTAAATGCGAGCACTTTGCTTTGGCGATGTGAAAATTGGAAGTTGCCTAATCAACGGCCGGGAGCAGGAGCTTATTAAAAGAAAATATACTGCGTGGCAGTTGTCAGAAGCACTCCTTGGGTCTACATTGAGTCTAGTAGGCTGGTCTTGCGCTTTGGATCGCTGAGGTTATGTCAACGTCGATAAAACGGACCCCGCTCTAATTCACGATCACTGTTTGATCCCAGGTGCTCTCCTTGATGTCGCCGAGCAAATGGTGAGCTGCTCTTAACAGTCTCAGGGCACGTTTTATGTGGAGGAGTCTGGTGACCTCTGTACCAGGCCATGTACACATTCAATTCTGCAGTAACTATGAAAGACGTGCAACAGCAGGTTTACATACTATTCATGTGTCCAAAATGTACAACTAATACTGTATTATGGGCACAATCCACCAGGCCGATTTCTCACCCGATCAATTGTTCCTGGGCCCTTAAGAGGAAACTCACGTATTGTAATTTATCTAATTCTGATAATAATAGTTTAATGAATGACCATTTTCAAAGATTTGAGAAATTCTAGGGCATCCGATAATAATCGGCGATTGTCTGGCTAAGGAATCGGCTACCGTCGGTCCAGTGGAACACCCCCTTTATACACCCGTGCGATGTCTTACGGTTATTGACCTACACCCAGTGTATCGTGAATAAATCCTACTTCACACTGGTGTATTTCAATGTGTATAATAAAGGGAAAGCAGACCAGACATTTAATCTGTAAATTGTTACTCACTCACGGACTCGAAAATATACCCTTCAGACAAACGGCATTGGGCAAGTATTTGCCGGTCTCTAAATTCGTAACAGTTCAGTTTTTCCACGCTATTGCATTTCAAATTTCTCTTCCCAGATATGGCGTAGGATTTCCGTGTCCCTGGTTAGGCTATGTGTGTGTGCGGTGGGGACCGTTTTGGGAGAAAAAAGGACTTTATGTATCATTAACAAGCCACTAGTGCTTTCATATATCACCGTTAGCGATCTATTGATGGGAAATGGCATTAGAGCGGACTCCACAAACAGCTAACTAATGGGCGCATTAGATGCTGAAGGTATCCTCAAAGTAGTGGCCAGAGAGGGGCGGCAGGATCAGGTAAGGCAAGGACAGAACCATTAAAGACATGGGTAAAAGCCGGCGGCTGTGAGGAAGGGGGCCTCGGGAGACCTGTGGTGGACATCGACTTCTGGTTGGAGATTGAGCTAATGCGGCGAGCAGCTCACGAGCGCTGCACAACCCAGACGAGCAGGTGACTGCTACCTGGTGGGTGACCAACCAGCCTAACTGGGGGGTCGGGTGGTTGAAGGGTTGAGTGCTGTTGTACATTTAGACCCGACATCCACTGCACGACAATGCATATTGTCAAAAATCATAGACAACTGGGAACCTCATAATCTAACCCAAACACCTCGATAGGGAACATCTGTTGTTTAGGTACATCGTAAGGCCTATCGTGGGTGATTTTCAGCTCAGTGGACACTGGGCCTTAATTTCAAAGCTGTTATTGTTTCAGTCTGGATATATTTCAGCAATGTTTGAAATATAATTTCCCGGATGGAGTTATTTGTCCCGATGGGGACCCTCCCATCCCACTTATAAAGGAATTAAAAACAACAGGAATTCACTGATGGTCAACTCCCTGATGTTCTGTTTAGAAAACTGTCTACTGTCTAATTAACATCTGAAAAAGCATTTATATATCCATGTATATAAGTTCCTTGTAATAAACCTAGTTATTCTCTGTCACTAGGTCTCAATGAGAATAACACATTGAACTCATCCCTATATCAAATGAGCCAGGATAATCATACCAACCTCTTTCTATTACCTATTCCGCTGATACTACATACTTTACAACCTATTTATAACACATCCGTGCACAATCTAACTGTTCAGCAGCCCATTTATCTGAACAACTTTATTGTATCCCATATTAGCGCTGAAAAGCACAGCGAAAGGGTGGCTAGAATAAAACATTTAGAAATCCAGGCTTTAGTCAGCAGTATAGCTTGTATTGATAAAGTAGTGGCTGATCCTTCACAGAGCCTGATGTATGGTGATGGAATCTACCGTAGAGAGCGCACGGTATTCCGGGCATCGTCACCATGTACCGGGCCCTGACCCCAGTCCACGCCGGTCACCCCCTCACCCTCCCCCTCCCCGCCCCCTCCCACCCGGACAGAGCCAGCCATTGCTTGGTCATAGCAGGGGGAGGTGGGGGAGAGGTGATGGAGCTGGGGTGGTTGGATGTGGCGTGGCCAGACTGTCCTGTATGTATGCCATGCTGACCAATGCACTCTCTCCGTTCACTCTGGTCAGCCAGCTTCCAACCCCCCGTCCTCTGCCTACGCTCCACCCGGCGGCTGAATCACGTGTTTGGTATGACTAATTGAAAAATACCCCTCCGCAGTGTGGTGATGGAGGCGGCGGCTGACGCGCTGCCGACCCTGAGATATTACCGATATTGGCGCGGCAGTTATGGGCCTGACGCTACAGGGTGAGCGACCCTCGCCGGGGCCTCACACCCTCCCACGCCGGCGAATCTCCCGCGCCGGGGCTATCTACGCTGTTCACACACACCACGGGCTTGCCTGCCTCTGTGCGGAACCTCCCACTCAGTTTCCTCGTGTTTACATATATACAGACCTTTTCCATGATAACTGCGAAGGAAGATCTTGCTTGGTAGCGAGCTGGAGGAGGAGAAGAAGAAGCAGGGTTGGGGCAGGAGTGCGTGTGTTTGGCGTCGACTACTGCTACTAGGCTAGACCATAGGCGCGTCTCGTTCTCTGCCACGTGCGCGAGACTGCGTAACGAGATCTTGTCTAGCATGACCTGGCGGCCGCCGGGAGGCCTCCGGCAGGCGGCGCGGCGAGCACCAGCCCCCACCCCTCGTCTCCAGCGGCGGGGCCGGGCCACCAGGGAGGAGCAATGGCATATTAGCAGCAACCTTCAGTTCATTGCACCGGGCCGAGTCTGGTAGGCGGCCAATACACCTTGCACAACCCCCTCCCTCTACCCCATCCCATCCTCACCCAACTCCCACCCCCTGGCACGCTCAGCCATGCCCCGTCCGCCCACCCCCACCCTCTACACTCCCCTCAGATGCCTGGGGCTACTACAGCCGCGCCGAACCCCCCGCTGCTGCTGCCATTGCTGCCTCGGCAGCGGCGGCTGCCATTGCTTTGCTGCTCCAAGAGCCCCAGCCCCAGCCTGGAGCCAGAGGCCAGAGCAGCAGCCAAATCGCTATCTTCCTCTCTCTCTCTCTCTCTCTTTGCCTCCTTCCCCCTGCTCCTCGGCTACACCCAACAACGTGTAAGCTCGTCATAGGCGTTGCCTGCCGTCGGTATCAGAGCCCATCTCCCGGGACCCGTCCACCCGCCCGCCGCCAGCTGCCAGCCCCAGACCACCCACCCCCACTTTTGTCTCTCGCACAATGCATGGTAATGAGGGACCTTTGATTACGCCGGGTTACTGTAATTAGGTCGCCCGGCCATGTAAATCCGGTCTAAATAATGCGGCCACTGACCGAAGGGCGACTGGGAAATGTCACGGGAAATTCTGTGTCCGTCGAGTAGCTTCCAACTGCAATATCACCCAGGCCTGGGCGACCGCAGCGCCATCTATAAATACAACGCCCACGAGACGTGCGAGGCCTTATTTATAGGCCTACGGATGTGGTAAATACAAAAGCAATGCAGTTTCTCCAGTTTCATTGCCTTGGGATTGAAATCCATTAAAACACCTAAATGCATTTCTCTGTAAGAACTGCTCAAAAAGGCTATGGTGAGGCGATTTACTATGAAATAACAATACGTTGTGCCCTGTGAATAATGTATAGAAGCGTGTTGATCTCTCAGTATAAGGGCGACAGCCAACTAATAGGTGAAATCCCAGGCCAGCAGGAGCAGTTGCTGCCTCCTATAACTTCTGACAGAATCTAGATCGGATTAACTGTCTGTCGTGGGCAGTGGGGGGTCATGGTCATGGCCGGTACAATAATGTCATTGCTTCTCGGAGTTGCTCCAGCTTCCAACCCTCCCCCTTCCACCTCACCCAGCAACCCACACACAAAACCACCCGCTTCGTGGACATTCTTGCCTGTAACAGCAACTAGGCCCCAAAAGAACAGAGCCACCGATGGCGGAGGAAATTAAATTTTGCATTGTTGGACATCGCATCAGTTCCTATTAGTCTGTCCTCGCTATACTGAATCGGTAATAGTTTCCGGACGCAGTGAAAAACTGCAATAAAATGCTATGGCCCCCCCTTAAATTGCCCTCTATAAGGTTCCCGAGCAGGCTTATACCTCCCCGGAGCGTAGTGGTAATTTAATTGAATGTAGGTTACACATAAGCAAATGCCCGCTTATTGAAGTGACAGGCATTGTTTGGGTCTTTTATAGACCCGTCATAAGACCATTAGTCAACTAGACTAGCTATAGAACCATGTTTGATACATACAGATGGCCTCGTCAGGTAACAGGTATTATACAGCTTTGAGCTCAACATCGACCTTTGAATGTAGGTTAGATGCAGTTCTATAAATATAAAAAATGCAGAAAGCTGCCAAATGGAAGGGCGAGTAAAAAGGAAAAGAACAAAGGCAAATTGAGTGCTGTTATTATGGACTAATTATGAATATATACAGCACTCTGCAGAAATGTTCGGGTGAGGATATATTGCAAATATATGCATACTGGTTCACCCTCACCGCTGCAAAGCCTCTGTTAAAGGCATTGCCTGGAACAAACAGTGCTGTAAACATGCTGCTTAGTGAAATGAGTAATTGGCAGCCCGCTTATGTATTACAAGACATTACGGTTGGGGCATGTGGTGAGTTGGCATTGGGAAGGGGGGAGAGGGACAGACACTGCAACTATGGGCGGCAGGAGGCAAGGATCAATAGGTGGCGCCACCATCGCCGTGATATCCCTCTGTTTGATGCCGGCTCAGATGATCGAAATGATCGGATCATATGATAGCAGCATATATCAGGCGCACCAGATTGTATTTTGGTCGTCAATTTTTGGAGAATCCGCCTCAATGCCAGTTGAACTAGTTTGTAAAAGCGGGACTGTTAAGGCATTTTTTTCTCCTTTGTCTCACTACTAAAGCAGATTGATTTCAACGGAACGAGCTAATGGTGTCCTTTGGTTGTCTTTGAAAAGACAACCAATGGTTCTTAAATCTCTCTCACGTTTCATTTGATGCGAAATGCATCTGCACTCAAAGAGAATATGCCGTGCCATGCGGTTATCTACTCACAGTCTAAAATAACTCGTTTAATTCACCTTAATATAACCGCGATGGCTGCTACACCGTACACCAAGACATACATATATGAAGCCTATTTTTATCTGTCAGAGACTAAGCATATTATACAGCATGGGACTAGAGGCAGTTGACGAAGAAAACGTTATGTTAATCTCACTGGAGTCAGACAGTTGTCCTGCCTACCCTCCTGTGCCTGCCCCCCCACAACACACAACCCCTCCGGACCATGGATCTGTTCTTAACGAGGGTATCCATCAGTGTCTGTCTCCTTGTATAGGACTGCCTGTCCCGGTATGGATCCACTTTGTCAATCTTTACCCCCTCATCGTCCAGCTGTCCTAACCCCCGCATGTTTCCCGGGAGGGAGGAGGTGCACAGCCGGGGAGGTCGTGGGAGGTTACTCAGGAACTCGTCCCGAAATGTAGTCCCCACCTGCTTTAAAGGAGAACTCGCTCCGTATTGGAGAATTCGCCCTGCAAGGTCGGCCCATGATTTGGTACTGTTAAAGACTGCGAATAAGCCCGTGTTCATTACATCACGGGCCTTTAATGAATTCTATATCACGAACTTTTATAAATTTGTTAGGGTTAGGGTAGGTGTTCATCGGTTGGATTTATGTATGATGCATATATACATACACGACTCTCAACCTGTTAAAGCAGACTCGTTCATAATTATCTATATTTTCATACTTAATTTGCATGTTACAGGGCGAGTTAGTTTCGGAGCCAGTGAATCACGGGGCGACTTCGTTATGGGGCGAGTTCTCGAGTATTCTCGTGAGATGCTCGCAGTGGCCCTTTCCCCACTACGCAGACCGTGGCAGCTAGATGGCAGTGTGAGTCGCCTTCAAATCAGCTTCCTGTGGCTATCGTATCAAGCACCGACTGCATCTTGTACAATGACAGTGTCGCCTCTGATGTTTGGCTGGCTTCCCGTCTGTCTCTCCTCTTGGTTCTACCCCTAATGGTCCCTTCTGAGACTGGCAGTCAACTATGACAGACACCACTCTTACTGGAGGGACCCCTAAGACCCAATTCCTTCAGGAACGAATGCGAATCACTGGACTATCAAATAATCTCTCCATGAGTGGAGACAGAGTGGAAGATAACTTACTACGCAAAAAGGAAGGCATTTGGACGTCTATCCATATAAGCATTTTTATATACCCATGAAAGTAATTCCAAGTGTTACGTACTGCTACTTCCCATAACGTATATATTATGTACTGCACCCTATGCCGTACACTGTTTTACGAAACATATTGAAATATCGGCGGAATGAGGGCTTCGCTCCAACATGGCTTCTGCAACTCGTGGTAAAATATCATTAAAGTCATCGCACATTATGCAAGACTTGATAAGGTTATTCTGATTCTCGGAACTCGGCCTCACAATCTGGTGCCGTAAACTCTGTTACGCCTCATCATGTATAATATACGACCACTCTTAGCTTGCTCTTTATAAATACAACACAGAAATAGCTAAATATCTCTGATATGATCTGTGTTATGAAACACCCGTGCCTCAAAGCAATGATACATCCAAATAATATATATCGCTATAGCTCACTTCCACTGGTTGCTGATATCGTATTGTCCGACTTGGTTAGAGTCGGTCTTGGTTCCTGAGCAGTTTAAAATGAATTGATCTAGTCATCACGCTGTTTCGAGCACGCGTTTCACACCTCTTGGTTTTGACTGACGGGGAAGCCATGCTCTCTGCTGGCTTCGTTGACTTGCCCCCCTCCCTTTTCTAAAAAAAAACCAACACCAGCACCACCATCAACTTCAGCGGCGAATTCTGGCATTAGGGCCGTATTTAAGTGGGTGTAACCTGCCATTGGGCGTAATCCAGACCCGTCATTTAGACTGCGACCGATGACCTGCTCACAGAGCAGGCAGCGGATGAATTAGGTCATTATTTGCTCTGCTGAGTGAGGCCGAGTTGCTCGCCGATGATGAATGGCGGCAGGCGGCTGCGGCCCGGCTCTCAGGCGATGGCGACGGCGGCGGGTAGGGCAGGAGGGTGGTAGGTGAGTGTGTGTGTAGGCGGGAGTGAGCTAGCAGTAGCTAACTGCTCACTGCAGGGCCCACTGCTCACTGCTTCCAGACATAAATGAGGGAGTGGGGGAGGGGAAGCTGGCGCTGCCACAGCACCCAGTCCTCTGGGTCAACTACTTGCATGTAACCCCACAAACCAGAGTGATCCTCTCACCCCCTTCATCCCTCCCCCACCCCTCGGTATCAGTACCATCAGGAAGATTTCCACATCGCATGCGAAACGGCCACTGACCACCCGTACTACCTGCCTACAAGACCCCCCCCCCTCCTCCTCCCTCAGCCCTCCCGCAAGCCATCACCATCAGCAACTACCAGCCGTTCAAACAGGCACAAGTCAACTTAACCCTGGCCTGCACCAGCACCACCTCTTCTAGCACTACGAGAAGCATGGCTGCGCTTCTGTGGCTGCGAGGCAAGGCAAGGCAAGGCAAAGCTAAGGCGAACTATCCCGGCGTTTACACCAGACGATTGCTAGCCATTGATGGCTGAAAGTCATCAGGTGGTGCTGAATTCAAGAATTGCCACCTGACGACTATTAGCTAGACGATCTACATTCGTCACGTTTTTAGTCTTCTAGCGTAAACGCCGGGTTAGGCGAGCTAAGGCGAGGTGAGGCGAGGTGAGGCGTGGCTGTTTCTAGAGTTGATTTGTACCCAGTCCGTTTATAGCATCAATCTTTAACGGCGGAGGCGCTGCCGTCTTCGTGACGAACTCCACGATATGGACGAGCGCCGCGTTTGATCTTGCCTTCTCACAGCGGACAAGGATCTGGTAAGCTGGAAACTGAAAGGGGGAAAATGGAGCCAGGTGGGGGTGAAATGAGGCTAACGGTGGGCTGGGGAGGCAGATAAAAAGGAAACTAGATGGCAATGGGAGGTGGGGGGTGGGGTGGGGAGCCAACCTACGATCGGCCCCAGTGACTGGGTCGTTCAAACAGATTTCTTCTCAGACATTCTCCTAGCGGAGTCTACGCGGACATGGGGTGTTCGTGTTAGCACGATGAAGACGCATTTACAGTCTCCTTTTTTGGTTTCAAGCACAGACGCTGATATTAAAGTTTTAACAGCAACAACATGTGACTAACTACAACACTGTATTATACAGCATGTGAACTGCGCTAACGCTTCTTTTGTCTGTGTTGTAATTACGTGATGGAATCCATCTGGCCCCTGTCAGCCCCTTCCCTCCATCCTCCCTTTATCAGTGTTTTAAACCTCTACATTCGACACAAGACTGAGTAATGCAGAAGGGAGACTATTCCAGGACAAACAATTGAGGGAAATCGATGGGAGACGACGCAGAAGTATATTAATCCCTGCGGGTATTTTACGTGCATTATTTATCAATTTCTAAGCGCGCCCTATTTGGAAGCCAGACGACATTTTCGCTGGGCCACGGAATGCCGAAATTGGGTGGTGGCGTCCCAGGAGTGGAGTCGATAATCTCGCGGCTCAGGACATCTGAAAAGGACCTTGACAAAAACATGGGGATGTCAAGTCATAGTAGAGGGGTGGAGGTGGTTGTAAGGGGGTTGGGGCCCGGGGTAGGCCAAGGGAGGTTAGCTTCCTACAGGAGGTCGGTATGTAGGGTAAGAAGAAGGCACCGGTTCCCCGACGTTATAGAAATGGGATCTACAAAGGAATAACAGACTATCAGTGTCATACCGAGTGTTGCCGGTGGAGGCAGCACCGCCGGGGCACCAGACCAATGAATGTTTCATAGTCGCTCCAGGGAAAGAGGGGGACGGGATGCAAACCGGCGCCAAAATGATGGGTTTTTATGTGGTTTGTTGGGTTATTGATGGGCGCTCGGGAGAGGGGTGTGATGGAGGGGCAACCCGCCTGCCCTCTATCTATCACCGTCATCGCCCTCTACTGGGTAGCCACTACACTAAAGACGGCCTCTGCCCTAATCCACCATCGCTGTTCGGGGCTGATCATCGTTCGCTAACTGCCTCGTTTTAACACTTTCAGTTTCAGTTTGCATTTAGGGTAGTAATCTGTCTGTCCGTGTATATTATACAACAGGACCACAAATATATACACAATAATGCTTTTTCTAGCGAGCTGACAACTTTCAGTCTTAACTTTTTATTTTGTGTAGTAGTTAGTCTGTCCGTACATATGTTAGATCGAAGAAAAGCTGGTTCTTTACAGAACAATCGATGGTTTTGTGACAAGGTGGAAGTAATACACGAACGGTAGTGAGCGAATTATGTCGTCATGTCGTCATATAAGGGTTCTGACATCTAAGAGACAATAACTAGTAGTTTGCTGCATCCCTATGTATTTTCAATGGGGAATTCGTAATTAAGGTGAATAATAAAGATTTCTTCGTCAAAGGTTATGCGGGTTTGGATGTAGGTGATACAAAGCACGGTTTAAAACAACAGAAACCAACATGTGTTACCATTACAACACCGAAGAAGAGGGTACCTAAACAGAAAATTCATTTGACAAAAGCTGCAATGTTAGCTCTTACAAATAACAGGTGTTCATGGTCAACATTACTCTTTGTTTTCTTTGTAATTAGTAATCCAGATATATACATCGATAATTAGGCGTTAATTACAACAACGCACAATTTGGAGGGTTGGGTTTATGTATTGATCAATAATTTACCGACCAGTTTTTACATGACTCGAGTCAACGTCTGCCTCACTCCTACAGATATACCCCTCGGTGATACAGGTATGTTGATGATTTAGACGAGACGGTATATGAGGAGAATAGGTTACCTGGCCGAAGGGTAGAGGTAGTGAAGAGGAGGGAGAAGAGGAGAAGGTGCTACGTACCGGCATCGTCTGACTGCCGTGAAGAGCGTTGATGGCCGCCTGGGCCTCCGCATGAGAGCTGAATTTGACGAAGGCACAGCCTGTACGGAAGACAGAAAAGGTTCATGGTTATTGTATGTATTAAGGAAGCATTCTAGTCACATTTATCACCTTTAGGCCCGACGTCCACCTATTACAATAGACATTTAAGACCTACCGATGCACCACAATACATATTGTCAAAAAAGACATGGAAGATCGGGAACCATCTTGCAAAACGTCTGAAGTAGAAACATTGGCGTACATGGTAATCGGGTTTTAGGTACATCGGAAGGCCGCCAGAAAACCATAACTAAAATTATCAATCTATTACGGATGTCTCTTAATACATAACAAAGAAATGTGCATTGACACACAGAGAAATACCTAATTCCCTATGTCCCAAAGCAATCAAAGAGCCCTATACAGTGTAGTGCAATGAATGACTGTGTTGATAATAGTACATATTTTGTCATGCGTACCTATCTGTAGTCAGTGGGAGCTGTGTGCAAGTGGGTGTGAAATCAGATGTAGTGCAGATGTGATGTGTACCAGTGACAAGTATTCCCTGTACGGTCAGAGATATGGATGCGTGGTATTGGGGATTTAGATTGTAACACAGGCTGTGTTTTGTCAATGTAACCCCACCCCCTACCTCTAAACGGTTAGAACTTTTTGACGGGCTTGGTAATTAAGATTAACATCGGCAGTGGCCAATCAATAGAGCCAGGTCCAATCAAGGGGCCCTTCGTCTTCATTCTGGACTCGCCTTCCCTAATCCGAGAGAATCAAGAAACTGAACATCGCATTTGAATATCACGACCACAAATCTACAGCGGGCGACGGAGCAGTGATAACGAGTCAGCCTCTCCATGTGGGCGCAACTCCTAAATTCACCCCTAAACGGCGTGGAGCCCGCACGGGGACGGTATTCTGGTGGCTATTGGCCCCTGGCATCAGCTGGAGTTGGGAAAGGCTTGTTTTTGCAGAGGTTCCATTACATGGGGTTGTCAGGGGCTGAAGCTGTTGTTCGAGAAGCCATTTCACCATGGAGGAGTTGGACAGTGGTCTGTGGTGGAGATTGATGTTTGCAGTTCATGCGCGCTGCGATGGCGATTTCTAAAGTTTGGATACCCTTTGTACACTCTAGTTCTGCCTGAACAATGCACCATACAAGACTAATTCACCGCGGAAAGCATATAGAATTCCTACAACCATTCAGGGACTAAACTAATGAAATATATAAGAAAACACCCTCCTCACCGAAAATAAAATAAAATAGTTCCTACAAGTTATTGTTGGATCGATAGATAGAATAGGTAGGTTCCTACAAGTTTTAGTGAGATAAGCAAATAAGTTGAATAACTCCTACAAGTTATAGCGAAATTAGCAAGGTTTAAGCTATCGGATCAATATATAGAAAGGAGATCTATTAATATTTCTAACGTGGAGAGTGGGGCCACCTGGGGATGTGCATCGTGTGAGTTATTCTCGGACTATGAGTAGCTCTTCTGTGGCAGCCTCTCGGTGGCCCTACACACGAGGAGCAACATGCAAATGCAACTCCGCCAATCGATGGAACCACTCATATAAAAAAAGACACGATCAGGGTATGACAAGGGCAGGGCAATGACGATATGTGAGGTTTCTTATTGCACGTGCGCCCCGACGGCCGGTGAGGGGTAGCAGGACACGCCGACCGCCTGTCCGCTAGCCATGTTTACTCTGGTGATCAAGCATGCAAAGTCATGAAAGATGCACATCTCTGCCTCGTGAGCGCACGCCAGAGTTGGTCTTTTTATTCCGGCAGGCATTGGAGATGGGTGTAGGCAGCACCTTAATGGTCTACGGGGGATCGGGGGAGGAGAATCTGATCCGACCCATAGGCATCAACTTTTCATATAGCCTTTAATGAAGCAGCCATCGCTCAGATTAACACGTCAAACATGCACGAGAAAACACACTAACCGACACCCCCTACTCCTACTCCTCCTTCTCCACTCTTTGGTTCTGCAGGACATTTTTAAGCCTCCCGTCAAAAGCCTGAAGATTTCGACTGCAGTGACGCGTTGAAATTAAAGTATGGCGTGTTAAAATAATGAGCAACACTCACGGTTTTAAGCGAGTGAAGTATTAACTCATAATGTTTGGGGATTTATGGTAATCGCGAAGGGTTGGATTGATGGATGACTCGATCAGGAGGAAAGTGGAGCAAGAAAATCTTTCGCCTTCCTTTCTCCCTCTCAACCCATTGCCTCTATTTAGGTCACTCGCTGACTGGGCAGGGAGCAGGGGTAGCCCTTAAGGATGCGCCAACGCGGGAGGGTGCTGGCTGGCATTTGGCAAGAGGGTGAATTGGGGTGTAAAGGGGTAAAGCCGTGGGTTACTGGGTCGTAGTTTGGGGGGTTCTACGGCAGAGGGTGCTAGTTTCAGCGAGAATCACGGCGAGCTAAAGATGGTGATTGAGTGGCACTGAAGTCATGAGTGGATGTGGTCAAGAGCAGCTCACTCCTTGGCCCTGGACCAGTGCCAGGTGCGAATTCTCATCAGAGCCCATGTTATTGCATAAGGGCCACGCAGTTGCCAAGCGGTAAAGCTAATCACACCTATCCTGCATGCCCACTCTTATAGGCACCCATATTCTACCGCCAGACCATAAAGCCTAATGGTGCAGGTGTAGTCGTTAATCAATATGTTAGAACACTGAATATCATTAATACTCTGAGTCTAGAGTAGATACATGTCCAACGTATATAAAGTGATATCCGGATGTAAAGTTGTGAAAATCAAATGAAAGCTTTCTTCATATTCAGGCACCATTGGAAAGCTGAACTGTATGATAAAGAATAAATAGGGCTCACGCTCTCGTACCATATCAAACATCTTGTATACAAAAAACAGTCGCTTACTGAATGGTCATGGTGGTAGAAAACTTCGCATCATTCATCACATATGGAACAACGAACAGAATCCAGCCAGTGTATTCAGGGCATGGGACGCCACCGACAACAACCGGCATCGCTCAGCGGAATACGCAATAATTAATATGTAATGCTCGCGATGATACACATGGGTGTTATTTTGTCCGGCGGGACAAGCCCCCACGCATAGTCATCGGACGGGGGGCAACGACTGCCATCAAATATGTGCAGTAATAGTGGTGTGAATTAACGGGCGTGTCTTCTTATACATAAACCCTGACAATAGAGGGCAAGGAAGCCCCCCTTGGTGCAGCGGTGCGGGGTAATAATGCGGTTGCGTGGCGGCATAGTCTGATTTATATGTCAGTCTGATTCATGAACTCATTAGTTCGGCGTGGCAGCGGCTTAGCTCGTCCGGCAAGGATTCTATTGCAGCAGCGTGTGGCTGGCGTAGGGTGTAGGACGCTAGGGGTGGGGTGGGTGAGGAGGAGGGGTGGAGGTTTCCATCTAATCATCTCTGTGCCGCAGCCACATAGGGCCGCATACAGCAGCTTCCTCCGGGCAGCTCCAAGCAGTGACGACCAACTCGGAGTAGTAATAAGCAGCTCCGAGCAGTTCCCAACAATAGCTCCGAACAGCTCCGAGCAATTCCGAGCAACTCCTAGCAGCTCGGTCCGCAACAGTGTGGGAGGCTGGGTGGACATAGTTGGGGGAGGGGGTGGCTGTTTAGATTGGTGCTAGGAGCCCCGCTCACTGCCTCCCTGCATCTACTGCTGTCTAGAGGTTTGTCTCATAACTGGAAAGACTATGATAGGTCCATCACCTTACTGCCTCATTGGCTGGTGCCAGGTTAGTCTCAAGACTAGAAAGTATCTATGACTTAAAGACTATACTAAAGGTGTCTATTATCATAGTCTTTACTGCAGTTATCACGGTTTAAATATGTTAGTCGTCAAGAGTTACCAAGAACCCATCCTGCCATGATTATCTCTTCACATTACGCTATTTTCTTCGGGTATTTGTTCCCCATAGATTTAACATTGGGAACTCGTACTCAACGCCCATGGGGTATTGTGAAATAATACTGAATTGATGATGATGTCAGAAATGTTAGCCAATTAGTCAGTAATAGGAATAAGATAGGACTGAAAATATTTCGTTAATTTTGATTTGCTACGTAATCTCACTCCGCCTTGCCTTTTGAGATTACTCTGCAACCGAAACTCATGGCATATTTTCTGTGGCTATGGATCTTGACGCAGTTCCTTTTTCAGTGCAGACGGGTGCTAGGAGCCCCGCTCAGTGCCTCACTGGCTGGTGCGAGCTGCTCCCACATAGCCGCCTGAGTGACTGGCGTAGAGCGAGCTGCTCTTCATCAATTAGCAGTCACTCATCTGTCACCGCCGGAAATGCAATGAGGCCGAGGTGTGGAGGCGCTGTGCGTGTTTGGGCCACGTCAGTGATGCTGCAGGCTTGTTTGGGTGCGGGGAGAGAAAGAAGAGAAGTCCTGAGAGCGTAGAGGGACAGTGAGACCGCACTGGGATGGGGGGCGAAGCCATCGTGTGCCAGGCCTGTCGGGTGGGGGGTCTTGTCTTCGTTCATCAAGCAGTGTTTGTCCCGGACAAGCCACAGTCAAAGCGCGGACGTGAGGCTCGTGTTTGGTCATTCCGATCAGGCGGGCCCCGGCCCCGCGCACGCCGGCTTCCCGGGCCGGGGGACCGGGGTCGGCGGGCTCACTGTGCCCATCTCTCTAATTGAACAATGCATATGTAGTCCTGGGCAAACTGTGGACCCCACTCCATCACCAGTGCCGCCGTGTTGGTTTTAGCGCCCGTCCTCGCCCTGTATCGCTTCCCCTTTTGTGGTTCTTGCAACGAGAACCAGCTCGCATGAACAGAGGAGGGAAAACTCGCTTGGCTGTCACCCCACCCCACCCCCCCGCCTTCTTCCCCACCGCCCAAGGTTGTAGTCTCCCGACGCTCGTGCATGTGTTTTTACGCGTGCGTGTGTGTGAGACTGGGGTCTGTTACAGCGCCGCCTGTGAGACACCCACGTAGACGTCAGTGGAGAATCGGCAGATAGGGGCGGGTCTGGCTCAGACAGCCTCATTGCGGTGGAACCTATTGGCGGGCCTATTCGGTGATGAATAAACGAACAGACAAACATCTTTTACCATATTTATACCTCATTTATACGCCAGCCGAGAGTGGCACCAAAGGTTCGCCAAAACTACTTCCCACCACGAGCACCAGCACCACCCTTGCTCTCCCATTCCCCAAGGTGGTTTTAGAATGTATCGGCAGCTTTATGTATGGATGACACCTTGGGGCCATATTGAAAAGGATGACGCCTTGGATGTATCTGGTGTACACGAACCACGCAATCTATATATATATATATATATATATATATATATATATATATATATATATATATATATCCACCCCAATTCGTAAGCTTGGAGCCTCAGATTGTTGGTCTTGATAGCCACTGGCAAAAGGACCCTGGAGGGAGGCGATGGTGGTGTTAAAGATGAATGCAGGGTGGCGTTTTAGATCATAAGTGTTAGTCTGGCGCAGTGTCGGTGATGGGCTTGGTGCGGCACATCCGATCCAATATGCCCTGGAGAAGACCGCGCATCTAGGCAGATGTAACCACCTTAAGGCAGGCCCGCTCTCACCCCTTCTCACCTACCCCACCCCCTTCCCAGCGGCCATCACCCCAACCCCCCGAACTACCCGCGGGCTATGAATCCTCCATGTCAGCGGCCCATCAAACTTTTATACCCGGGGATGCAACTCTAATGGTTATGGAAACGGGGGCGGACAGGGTAGCGCTACAGGAGGCGCCAGGGGTGGGGGCGACGTATACTACTATCTCATGCACCCAGTGCCGGGTGTGGGCGCTCCGACAGGCGGCATAAACCCTGGAGGGGGCGGTTAGTGGCCCGGAGGATGTCAACACTGCTTGCCTGCTGATGTGTCAAAATGCGGAGACGATGCGAGGAGGCACAAAAAGATGGAAGATAATATTTCTTTGTACAGTTATCTATCTGTGTGTATATATACATACACACTTATTATACACCCGTGCACATCGCTCTTATGCTTACTGACCTCTGCTTCATATAACGTAAAAGTCATGCAAGGCCTATTGTGCCCTACACTGTTATATGGCCTAGTTTGGCGTGCCCGGAATACTCCTCGAATAGCTATTCACGTTGATTTCTTATCAATTTTTAACATTTGAAAGTATATGATAAAAGTAAACGAGACATCGCGTTTTTATCTGAAAATAAAACTTACTCCCGGACTCGTAAATACGTCCCTTTACCTAAGGGTATTCGAGGAAAGTATTTGATGGTCTGTAAGTTAGTATTATTTCCAGAAACAACGCCTAGTCATTTTTCCTAATGTACCTCTATATTATCAGGACATGATATGGTCGTATGCATACATGTGTAGACTTCTTGGAGCCCGGTTCAACATTAAGCTCAGTACTTGTGCATGATGCAACTTCTATGTCGCAGGACTGAAAGAGTTTAAAAGTACGTAGAAGGGTGAATAGTGAGGGCGAGGGTGGACGGACGATGTTGTAGGGCAAGGTGTGGGCGAGGCAGGTCGGTGATAGGGTCCGCACAGTCGGGAGGGGAGTCGGCCGGCAACGGGCATCTGTCTTCATTAGAACGGCGGGTTAAATAAAGGCTGGCGATCGGGCCTGGAATGTGCTCAAAGTGTCAATATTCGGGCCCGGGATCACGCGCTAAGTGTAGCTAAGCTGCGCACGCAGTAGGCGCCGGATGTCGCCCGACTCAGCGTCTGTCCTCACTTCCTGTCTGCGCCAATGGGACGCTCCGGAATAAATTGGGCTCCGGAGTAAATTACGGAGGCCGCTTGCTCGAGGCCTTGCTCTCTGAGCTCTGTTTCATTTCCAGGCGCAATAATTACGGCGGCTTGGTCCCCGGATCGACGGAGGCTCGGCTGTGCTGATTGTAGGTCTGAGTGCCCTACGCCGGCTACAAATTACACGCCAGCACTTGAAGCGTCAAGCGTGCGTATAATAGAGTTGTCGCTCTCCCGCCCACTGTCCCCGCGTCACTGTGTATATTCCTATCTGTATCTCTATCCGGTTTTTTTTGCCGCCACTTCACTGTGTTAATTCCTATCCTATCTCTATCCGTTTTTCTGTCCCTCCCTTATAGTGTATATTCCAATATATCTCTCTATCCGTTTTTCTGTCCCTGTCAAACTGTATGTATTGCTATCTGTCTCTCTATCCGTTTTTCCGTCCCCATTTCACTGTGTATATGCCAGTCTGTCTTTCTATCCATTTTTTGTCCCCGCTTCACTGCGGTACCAATTCTCCACTCACAGGCGCTCGCTTCCTCACTCTCCATCCACCGTGGTGGTTGTGCTGGCGCTAATTCTATCTGGGTATCCAGCTGAGGGGATAATCCCCTGGTTTAGACATGGTAATCCACACGGGGCGACGAGCACTGGGCGGCGGATAATGTAGTTTGTTCCTGGAGGATGATCCAGCGTCACATCAACAGGGCTGACAAGAGAGCGATTGATGAAGCGAGCGGGGGGTGCGAGTGATGTACGGGGGGTTGGGGTTGATAGGTAGATAGGTAGTTGTAGGGGCAGGACAGAGAGATTAATAGAAAGAGGGATGTTTGCATCCAGTGTTTGCAGTCGACAGTCGGCAAGTGCATGACAAAGGATGGTGGGCCGTGGGCATATTTCATCAGGATCGAGGAAGTAAATGTAGCAGAAGGTGAGGCAGTGAGGAAGTGAGTGTTAAACAGTGTATTTGATAGACGGTATATAGGCGACAGGGTAATCAAGGACTATCAATTTAAGAGTTTAAGTATGGATGGAGATCAGACCCAATGAGTAGAATCCATATTTATGGCACATCTGTAATAATCTTAAAAAAATAGAATCCATATTTCTTCTTACGCAATCTTGTTATTTGTTAGTGCCAATCTTCCTCATTTTTTCACGTGTCATACACGACATATGTAGTATAGCAAATATTCAGTACAGGAAAAATAGCATCAGGTTGTGGCTTCAGGGTAATGTAGCGATCTGTTCGCGAAGGCACGGACACACAGCGACAGTGAACCCAGCCTTACCCCTCGGGAAGCGGGGAGTGGGGTGTAGTGGAGTGGGGGGCGGCGACTGGTCGTGCTCCGTCCACACAGACCCGCCTCGTCCTCCAAGGACGGATCCTGTTTCCAGGCGCACCCACCTCCACTATTGACAGACACGGCCACCTCTTGGAAATTTGTAGGAAGTAGGTCAAAAGGCTGGTCTCCAATTTGCCCATCTCTGCCTGTGTCGCAGTCATCGGTGTTGTTCCTGCTGTTGCCCCACCGAGGCTGTTCCACGTCAGTGTTGTGATGTAGCAATGGGGGGAGTTTCCGCTTAGCCAAGGTACTATTTCCGGCAAGTGACGTCCACAGCAATGAAAATGTCACCAATGTTGCACACAGTAGATTAAGTGCCAGGAATGTGATCAGTACTACACATGATGATAAAACACTCCGTACACTCCGTCCAAGTAACTGTGGCACAAAATGAACATCACTTCCAGGAAACAGTTAAAATAACATGATTTGGTATAGCGGAAACTGAGCAATTGGCGTTGTCACTAGTGATGCTACCCCCAATTTCCTTCTTTACCGGGTTGCTAACCTATTTTCCCATCACTCCAAGTGCAATCTCACTTACTATAATTGCTATCACCATACTAGTCTCATGTTTTCCAGCCAGTTCCAGCGTAGCTATTTCTGTTAACTTTGCCATCACAATACCAATGTTCTCAATGCCATACATTACCAATGCTCTCAATGCCATTGCATTACCATTGCTGTCAATGCCATTGTATCACCAATGCTGTCAATGCCATGTATTACCAATGCTGTCAATGCCATTGCATCCCCAATGCTGTCAATGCTATGCATTATCAATGCCATCAATGCCATGCATTACCAATGATATCAAAGCCATTGCATCACGAAAGTTCTCAACGCTGCTGGCAGTGATGTTGTTCCTGCTATGGCAAGTTCCCAGCCAGTTTTGCAAGTGACTCTGAGT
This sequence comes from Alentia gelatinosa, assembly GCA_950022655.1. Classification (NCBI taxonomy): domain Eukaryota; kingdom Metazoa; phylum Annelida; class Polychaeta; order Phyllodocida; family Polynoidae; genus Alentia; species Alentia gelatinosa. The sequence goes on along the minus strand of OX465579.1, from coordinate 20,506,328 downwards.
CTTGCCATCGCTGTCGCTATTGCTGCTGTTGCCATGAGCCGCCTGCTCCCCTAGCGTCCAATGTCTTTGTTACTGTCGCCGTCACGGCTGCCTTCACCAGCGGCGACGTCGCGTCGTCGCCAATATGGTCGTCGCGGGGCCTGGCGGTGGGGCTGTTGTGGCGCTGATGAATGGCCCGGCGGAGGGAGCCCGGGAGCCGGCGACCGTCCGTCATCATATGCGTCATGATGACGGGCGCAGGGCCGGACCATGGCCGACGGGCCTGCCCGGTCCGCGCGTTATTAAACCCGTCCACGCCGGATGATGAATGCTAAGTTTTTTTAGGCGGGTGGTGATGGTGGTGGTGGGAGGGGGAAATTACACCATGAATCTTTAATTCCGACTGGGTCTCTGTCCGTCTCCGCCAAAAAGCGGGTAAAGAGGGAGTACACACTGATACTGGCACTTACTGTATATATGAGCGGACGGGTTGGGTATGGAGCTGTGTGGGTGGGCGGGTGGGTGGGATGGATAATGTCCCGTTCACACTGTGCCAATGGGCGTAGGGGGTACGGCACACTTTCCGCTAGTCGCCGACTCGTGGTACCTTAGGTATACCCAGTCTCTTGCAATTTGAACATCAAATATGTGTGATATTTAGTACCACTAGGCGCCGACTAGGGGTAGCCATACCACGCCCGTAGCAGGCATTCAGGTTGCAGAGGCAGTGGTTCACACCCATAAACCGTAATTGCTTGCGACGGAGGCACGCCCAGGTGCAAGCAATTAGGTATGCCCAGTCTCAAACTTGGCACTGCTACTCGCAAGCTCTCTAGTCGCACAGTGTGAATAGGGCTTTAGGAGAGGGACCGGTGGCCATCACAGCCAGACAGTGGGACGTACGGCGGCCCCACTATCGCACACTCCATCTTAGCCGCACGCGATCCTTGGTCACATTGATCACTATTCCTCTGAGATCTCTACATCGAAAAGCATATTGTTTCTGCGACGGCTGCCTCCTATATTCTCCCCGACACACTTTGCCTGCCTCTTATGGCTCTCTCCGTCTCTGTCGGTACCCGCAGTCTCTCCCGCATACACCGTGAGCTGCTCGGTGGTGTGAGTGTGGCTTGGGTGGGGTGTTTACTGTGGGGGTGCGTGTATACACCCCAACCCCCTCTCCACTGTGCTCACAGCAGCCCAGCCAGGTTTAGTGATTACCCACGTCCGATTCCCGCGGCTCCAACCCTCAGGCGGGCCGCCACCTAGGGACATTTTTAGGAAGCCAATAGGAAAGTGGGATAAGGTGCTGCGCTGACTGGGGTGCAATATTTTATGCTGGGGTTGGATGTGTGGAGGGGGTTGTTGGGGGAGGGGGGTGGGAGAGGTGGGTACCAAGCCTGGCATGATCGCAAATCAAATCTGAGTCCTGCACTCGCCTCCAAGCATTGGTTGGAATTGAATGCACAGCAGCCCGGGGACGGCCGCATCAATTCTGATTACAACCAATTTACAATTCCATCAACCGCAGCAACACCGTGGCCGCTACGCAGGGCGCCCTCCACAACCCCCATCCTACCCCTGTCCAGTCTTGTACGGAGCTAGGTGCCACCCCCACCCCCCCCGCGCCCCCGTCTCCCGTGTCCCGAGTGCTCCAGGCGTCGGCGGCATTGTTTGTGTGCGTAATGGCGGGGAGAAGAAGGCGGCTATTGACCGCTGACCGCTGGACGGGCGGGGTTATCAGGGGTCCTCATCACCACGATGTGGCCGCTGACGGCCCCAGGCTGCCCCCACCACACCCCCCGTCCCCAGCCCCGGCCCCGGCTCGTACCCCTCCCGCCCCCGCCTCACCGGAGACCCGTAGCCCGTGTCAGACCCCCATTTCTATAGCCTACTCACAGCCCGTCTTAGATCAGAGTCACTGGTGAGTTATTATAATTTTATTGGGATATGATTCGCTTGTATACATACTTGCAATCTACCAGCCTGACCATTTCATGGAAATAAGGAATAAGGAAAAGACAGATCACAATAAACTTGTTATATGGAGTAACACACTAGGAAAGTGTCCTATGTCCTGTAACGGTTTGTGGAGTGAGTGAGTGAGTGAGAGAGTGAGGCAACACCAACAGGCGCTACATCCTCTACCCCCTATTGGACAAGTGATTGACAGCGGGTAAGCCACACCTGTCTGATTTAGTATCAGCAAGCAAAGCTGGGATGTGAAAGAAGGGGGGGGGGGGGGGTGCGAGTGGCGCCACCTGGTCGGAGCAGCTCGCAGCTACCGCATCCTCATATTATCAGTGTCCTAGATCTGGGGGTAGATCTTCACGCTTACCACTCCCTCTCTCCTCTCTCTCTCTCTCTCTCCCTCTCTCTCTTCACCATCTCCACAGTCTCATATAGGTCTAACCTAGAGAGCACTGAGTGTGCCACACCCGCCCACCCCTCGTCACGACCTAATCTGTAAGATCTAGGCACTGCTACGTTTTATGCCGAGCCGCATTTGTAGTCCAACGTCGCAGTCCGTTTCATTTTTAATCTCCCTGGGATGTTAAGACCGGCATCCTCTTCGTCGCAGTTATTATTCTCTCCTGTGTCTGTGTGTGTGTGCGTGGAGAGGGTAGGGGGTGTTGCAGGCTTTTCCAATGCGGCAGTCCCCGTGTCTCATTCCCTCCCCACACCTCCCCGTTGACAAATGATCACAAGTCTGCTCGTGTGCCAGGCGAGCAGGGCGCACAGCCATTTTGTTGTGGGTGGGGACAGGAGGACATTTCTTAATGGGGAATACCTGCGGTGTTTTGAATTGGTGGGCTTGCGGCTGGTGACAGGATGCACACCCAAAGAACGATTGCGCAGTGCGTAGTATAAATTCGTCTCTGACTTCATCGGGTCAGCAACAAGGGGGTACCCTATCTTAATCTCTCTTGGTTAGTTTCTATCTTATTTCCACTTCGAAAGTAAAAATATACAATCCAATACTGTTTTATCTGATTATGTGAAAGCCTCTAAATATTTTGTATATTTCTTTGCTGTGACCCACATTGACCATTGAGATGTGTAACTCAGTAGTGTCCATGTATTGATTGATGCCTGTTGACCGTAACAGTACCTATGAATGATTAAGCATTGTATTGGACCACAAACTCATATACACATAGTAGAACCTCACCTCAGAGACATCTCGTGTAAGGGGTCACCTCGTGTTGGACATTCGTGCACAGGTACATAATAATCCAGCGTTGATGATTCAGGCACAGGGCTCGTAGGCCGTGCAGGTGAAGTGCACAGAGGGCAGCGGCAGCCACTCGCCCACCCATAACAAGGCCACCTCAGTTTCCCATTAGGCTGCAAATCGCCGCTGTGTACATTTAACATTAATGTTCCCAGAGGGCGGCAGACAGTCACCCCTCCGTCCGGTGGTGAGCGGTCAGCTCGAGTCAACAGAAGAACCAGCTTAAAAACCGCCAGTTTTTTTGTGTATATTCTTTTATATTCTTTATTCAAACTGTAGGGATATCAGCATAATTGCCAGTGTGGTTATGCTTCCAGTGATTTTATGGTAAAACCATTCCTTCACCATCTTTTGTAGATGTGTAAGTTCATATTCAGAATGGAATCTATACACTGGTTGATGATATTTCCGATAGATAAGTAAATAAATAAATATAGTTATATACTCCTTGAAGTATTTGAGATCAGTTCTGGCGATAGATATGCACATATTCACACAAAAAATGATGATACAAAAAAACAACAACTCACAGAGTTGTCAATGTTTGAGTCGCATAGGTCATATAACTGCACAAGTGAGGAAGCTCCAGTTTCAATATATATATGGTTTAAAAAAAATCAAAATTCACTGTTTGACCGGCAAGTGCAAAACCTTCGAGTTTCAAAATATTTTACTTGTGGCAAGTTTTTTTAATTTGAAATCTGAAAGTGTCATAGTCGACCCCGACCACCCTGGCTCACCTGTTCCGGGAAAACGGACGTTGTCGTGCCGAAAGGCCCCTCATCCTGCCACGTCGCCCGGACCCCCACCTGCACCCACCCCGGGCCCCCTCCCACACAGTCTCCCGCCCAACACGTGGTGTTCCAGGAGCGCCCGGGAGTCTACTTTGTCAATTATGCATACCCCTCCCTTACCTTCTCTTTGCAAGGAAAAGGCCGGCGGATGCCTTGCCAAGAAGGCGGACCGGACAGGCGGAGGACGTCGCCGAAGAAAAGCCATCGAGACGGCGCGGCTGCCCACCACCTCGCCGCCTCTCATCAAAGTTTCACCGGTAAGACTGTGCGTGTCACCGCTCTGCCCCACCCCGCCGCCCGCCGGATTGCCCCCATCTATCAGCCCAACCCCCACCGGACACCCGACACATCCCTGCCCCCTGCCGCCGCCAGGGGGGGACCCACGACCGCGGCGTCACCAGGCGGCGCTAGCGACTTCCGGCGGGGAAAGCGGGTGGCGAATCTACCTTTTCCTGACCACGATCCATCATGGTGTGATGTTGGGTCCAGGAGGGGTCCGGCTGGGGTCCGGGAGGGGTTCGATAAAGATCCACAGGGGATTAGGAGGGATCCACGTCATATATAGGTGTCACACCCCGATGCACCCCTACGCTTAAAACACGTACTGCATGATTGGGGTGCCGACTGCTTGTAAGTAAATGCTCAGCCCACCAAATGAAGACGATTATATCTTACCATTAATTTTGTCTGTAATATTCCTTTATGTGATTGAAATTAAAGAAATTATATGTATAAACTGGATTATAATTAAACAAGAAAGTCTACCATTTGACAATATGCACGTATGTGTAACATCAGCATCAATTAGAGGGGAAGAGATCAATTTCATATATCTAATCTTGTATGCGTTGAACAATACATTATTCATCCCGTCAGCACTTCGTTTAATTCATAATTCACAGCGATGCAATCTATGATCATGGAAGCAAACAGTGTCACGGTAATGTTCCTGGAAAACGGCGTTGTAATTCAGCAGTTTTAGGAAAGACGTTCTTAAAGAACTCCCCGCAACAGAGGAGAGTACACAAGCTACGTGCGTCGAAACACTCCTGTCTCCTCTCACCATGGTGATGGTTACGATGTAGAACAGTGGCGATGTGGAAATCGATAAATTGAGGCGCAGATATTGAGGCAGAGTAGGCCTTCTATACTGGTGTGACCCAGAAATTTTACCGATATGTTGCAGCCACATCAGCTCACATTTTGTCCCCCTCACCACCTAACCATCCCTCCCCAACCTCCTCCCAAGCCTTTCTCTATCTCTATCCTCACACCCTACCGCAGTCCCCACAAGCTGCAGTCGCCTATACTCCCCCCCCCCCCACTCCACCGCCGTCGTCACCGACTTCCGGTCCCTGGTCCCAAGCGCCATCTACCGACTGGGAAGTCCTCTGTGTATTCATGTGCTCACACGCACAAGTGATAAGTCCGGCTTCACCCAACCGCACCACTCATAGTCCTGTCTGCGTGAGCGACAGTAAACAGTTCCTAGTTTCTTTGTGTGGGATGCAGAGTTGGGTGGGCGGGTGTTGTGGGTGTCGTGGGGATTGAAGCGGGGAGGCAGGCGCATGGGTACTGAGTGGGAGACTGAGATGGGGAAGCGCCATCTTAAACGGGACATGATTCATTGGCAAGACTCCGTCTGTTTCTGAGGCGTCCCTGTGTCTCCCTCGTCGCGTATAAACTCTCGTTGCGAACCGGTGATAAATATCCGCGCGTTATGATCACTACAGACCTGGGGTGGCGACGAGGGCAGCAGCCAATGGGGTTCCGCCCCCCACAGACCAATACTGGAACTTGTGTGCTCTACCAAAGCCTCGGGTGAATGGCAACAATCACTTTTTTTTTGAATGAGACACCATATCCTGAACGGGACACCCAATATAAGGGACACGGACATGGGACACCCGTAATGAAAAATATTTGGTATATATTCGAATACTGGAGAACTTGCCTCAAAAAACGAAATCATCCTGGGATTTTCTCGCCTGTACATTCCTGTGCGGCTTATCCAAAATGGGGCGGGTTCTCGTCCAAATTACGGGGCGACTTGGTGCCGGAGCGAGTTTTCCTGTACCCCAGTAGCCACACGAGCATCAGAAGTCGGTCCGCAACTTCTCGACGCCGTCTCCCCCTAGCGGACTCCAATCACACTCCGATCTCCCCGACGACGACCGACGACGACGGTAATTCGTTTCCGGGTAGCGCGTCGTCGGGCGGACACTAAACACGGTGCTTGACTGCCCGCCCCGCCGCACCGCGCCGCCACTAGTACAATGCCCGGTACTTTCTTCCCCACCCCCTTCGTCGTATAGTTCCGGTTAAGAGCGAAAATGGATCTGGATCCTGACTTCACATGGCCGTCCCTAAACGTACGCTAAAGGTACTTTTCCACTTGCCGACAAAATGATCGAAAATTTTACCCTTTGAATATGCAAATAGTGGGAGGGTGGTGTGGGCGCTAAAATTTATACAACATTTATTCGCAATTTCGAATATCAGTTGACTTCTTTTGAACCATTGACCCAATTCATCAATCGATGAAATCTACCTATGTTGAATTCGTCGAAGACGAATTTGATGGCAAGTGATGCCAAAGTATTACAAAGATCGGAACAAAGATCGCTCGTCTACTTTTCCAACTTTTGTTTTGACATTCAAAAATCGGTGGGTGGTAGCCGACGAATCTATCAGGAGCCAAAAATTCGCAATTGTAAACAGGCCTATTAAGACCTGCATAGAGAGCCGACGGGAAGGGGTGTCGCCATTTTGTCTCCATTTTCGGATCACTCAGGGCTTGTGCTAATAACTTTGGTGCGTTAGGCAGCGGTCGGGCGGGGGGGGGGGGGGGATAGAGGTCGGAGGGGATGGGGTGATATGGCAATGGGGTCGGCTGGAGGGGTTGGGAACGGCGGGGTGGGGCAGCTAATGGCTGGCCGTAACGGTAGGACCAGGTCTCTAATGACAGGGCAGGATCCAATACGACGGCCATTGCGAGAGGTCATAACGGTGCCTGGCCGTAGCCGTGAAGGGTGGGGCGAGGAAGGGGGTGGTGGGGTGGGGAGATGGGGTTGTGATGTTAGGAGGCCTAAGGCCAACGTGGTGTAGCAGGAGGGTGCGGCAGGGACAAGGTACAGAGGGCAAGGTCGTTTTATGCTTGGATCAGGTGTCCTTTGTATTGCGGTTGATAAGATATGCTGCCACACCTGTGTCTCTACCCCTCTACCCCACCTTCACCCCACCACCCCTTACCTATTCTCCACTATTCCCCTTCATACCTGTTTTCAATCCTTCAATCTACCCTAACCCCCTCCCCTACACACACCTATAAGCCACCTGCCCACACAGCCCTGCAGCATTAACCCCGGCTCTGCCAGCCCTCACACCCCGATCCCTGACGCACAGCCCCCCTCGCCAGGACACACACTCTCCAAGCACACACACAGTGCCACTACTTGGCCTCTCATCCACCCGCTTTATGGTACTCTCCTTCTTTTCTTTGGCCTGACAAATGCGTATGCCAATACACTTCAAACGACGGTCGTACCTAACATGATTTATTTACCGATGCAGCGGCGGGGCATCAAACCCTTCTCAGATGTAGTTAGACGCTTCTTAGCCAACGCAAAGTGTGTGTCATGCAGCTCCGATCTGTCTTTCATTTCTTTTGGAGCGAAGAGCAATTCATTCGGGGCACTTAAACAGAGGCCCGAGTACTACAGAAGTGACTGACTGCGCACCACGCCGTCCTAAACAACACACACTTTCTTATTAAGCCCTCAATGCACCTGATTATCATAGATAAAACGCAGATGCAATTTAAGCACAAAAGGACTGATAAGCACAGATGATCTTAGACGAGACATCAGTTTTGTGACAGATATGCAAAGGACACAAAGGTTATAAAAACAAAAGCATGACTCTTGTCTGTGCGTATTTTAAGCCTTTCGAGTTCCATTTCTAAAATTGTCATAATAAAACAGGAACAAAATGATGATTGTATTTTTTCATATAGTGCATCAATTCATAATCATCTTTACGATATTTCATTTTTGGCAATTGCAAATTCGGGATTTAAATGTGGACATCAGTACATGGAAGGAGACACACTCTGGCACAGAAACTGGCTTCTGTTCTCTGGCAATACAATGTATACACAATAACAATCTGTCGACGTAGTAATACGTAACACACTCTAGTATCAGAAACAGGTTGATATTGTATCAACCATTCACCATTGCATTTTCAAGTTTACACACTAGATAATGTTTCAGGGACTTATTCATGTATCGTCCGATGTTGTATCCTCCACCGATAGCGATACACACTCCCTCTGTGTTTTCAATGGCGACTTCGTATCAGGTGGATGATAAAAATCCTTCTTCCGATACTTTATGGCTTAAATATCTGACTTCATTTAACCAGCAGCAAATGGCCATCAACTTTAACTACAAGTCAATGTACTTCATCCTCTAGTAAGAGTTACCGGTAGCTGTCTGAAGATTCGCTTTGGTAATGTAAGGAGCCATGTCAAGCACGATATTGGTCGCCAGAGATAACATTACAAACCTGTAATTGATCCGCGTGTTGTCATTCAACACATGGTTCATGTTCAAATGAAAAGAAAGGGAACACCCATAATATTTGAGTCGGCGGTAACAAAACATTTCTCTTGTGATGAATAAATCTTACTCTTTGTGCCAGAGTATTTTAACACTATCTATTTCTGTGTCCTTTTCTCAGTTCATATCTCCTTTCATTGTGTCCTAAGAAATATAACTACTGGATATATTTAAAAGTGTTGGCATTCAACCGAACCGACATTTTGACTCTTATATAGTCTTTATCAAGGTTACTTTGATTCGTATTTTAACCATAAGGTCAATATTAGAGTCAACTTTAGTTCTGACTGATAATATTACTTATGAGACGTTTTTCGCTATCATATGTTATTCAATTCATTTCGAAGTAAGAATATGTAAATAAGTGCGGTGTAGGGTGCACAGATTGCGTCCTATGGCCTTCCGTGACCATGTTGTATTTATGGCCGTAAGTCATGCTGTGGTGTACGGGATTTTGATCACTTAACCAGGTAAAATTTAACAACTTTTAGGTGTGTAATAATACGAAAACAGGCTGACTCTCACCGCACGTAAAATCATTGATCGACGTAGGAAAAAATTTAATAAATAATTCCATCCCGATTTTTAACGTACGAAGATAGTAAGCCAGTTTTCGTATAATCCTAACCCCCTCACTCAACATGATTGCGTGTATGACCTGTGTATCCGTTTACCTGTCTCCAGTCTTACCTGTCTTATACCTGGACGCCCCCCCCCCCACCCACCCCACAACCACCATCATCTGCAACCCCGAGTCGGCACCCGACCCCGGCCCCTCAGGCTAGGCTAAGTGGCCCCAGCAGTGTACCTGAAGCAACAGGTATGTACCGTACAGGTAAGACTGCATATATTACGCGAGCAGCTCGCTCAGGTACCACTCAGAGCAGCTCACTTTCCGACCGACGAGCAGGATAATTATTTCTGTGACCAATAAAGAGATTCCTGACAACGTCACGTGGACTCCGCTGAAACGTGCCTATTGTTAACGGATTGCGGGTGGAGTCAGTTTTTACCTGCCACAGGTAGTGGAGAGTAGGGAGGGGGTAATCTGGATAACGTGATTCATAATGAGGAGAATACAGGTGGAGAGTTTGTCACGAACGAATAGTTAACCGCGATCATGAGTAATAACACCAGAAATAGTAGCCTCAGAGATTCAATAGCCAATGAGAAACAGGAGATTTTCATTATCCACGTATTAATCACTCTTTTCTAGCAGTGTCAAACGTTTGTCAATATACTGCGATAATGTCGTAAATAGTGATGACCACTTATTGTTCATGCAGTAAATAACTGTCCGATTGTCCTTAAGTATATAGATAAAAAAATATCTATCAGACTGTAGCTTTGATTCTTTTGGTAGAAAAATTCAAAAGTAATAATCAATAAAAGAAAGAAAATCAGGCCTTGTAATGAAGAGAGGAAATCTTAGTCATCTCTAAATGTATTTCTAAAACGGTATCATTACAGAAACGAGTGATAATCGGAGCATGGTAGTACATGCTAAACACTGCTACCGGTAGCATACTTCTTTATACATCGGAGTCTGCCTGTCTCTCTTTGTTCTGAATTTAAGATGACGGCGACTAGAATCTAACTTTACATGGTCGATTATACGCGTGTAGTACTCCCGCTGACCGCTAGAGTGGCAAGGCAGTGTAGAGCACTGATTGGATGTTGTGTACACTGGCGCACGCGAGTCGTTATCAATGACAAGAGAGGCTTATCTCCACTCGGGGAGATACATAAGGGCAGGTGGCTGGTACAAGACTGATAAACTATAAAGATAGCGGATCCATTCCCCACCGTATATTACTACATTAACAAAGCTCTCTCCGGTGGAGTCGTCAAGCCGATCTAGACCGGAGTCTTTGTTCCCGGCGAGACCATCTGGAGTAGTGATAGCGGACAATGCAAACACTATTCACTCACAGAAACTAACACTTGGAGGAGAACAATAAAAACGTGGACACCCTAGTAGTGGCCCGGCTCAGGTCGGTCCGAGCATCCGGCTTTGATCTGTGAGACCCCCCCTTGTTAGTCCCAGGAACACTGGCTGCGAGCCGGGAGCATTGGCCGGGGGGACGCCATGGACATCATAAGCTCTGGGGTGTGTGGGGGTGGGAGGAGGACGGTGGGGGGTTACGCGTACCAAGCCGCCGGCGGACTGGCAGACAAAAGCCATTGGCATGTCCATTGCTCATTAGACACAAGCCAGCAGTGGGACTGACTGAACAGGTCTTTGTTCTGGTGTAATCCTAGGCTGAAGGCAATGGTGGTGCTGAACCAGTGTATAACAGCATCCCCGGACTGGAGGCTCGCCCACTGGCCTCGGCTAATGTATTATATACCCGACTGGTGCAGATTTCAGACCCATGGGCAATGGCCGGCCGACTGCTGGCACTGGCGAGTAGTGTAAAATGGCCGCCTTTGTTTATGGGGCAATATAATGCTAGTAGCCGGTCTACTCCAGTAGCTTCCTCAATGTGTTTCACGCCACCTGCGTATATCAATCACCCATTACAGAATATGTCCTCATTTATTGATGAACATTTTGTTATTACTTGCTACTTGCAGTTAAATATATATATATATATATATATATATATATATATATATATAATTAATACAACTTATATGTATATATATATATATATATATATATATATATATATATATATATATATATATATATGTGTATATTTATATAAACATATTTGTATATGTGTGTATATATGATGTGGAAACAAGGATTATCAGGTATTTATAGAGCCATTCATAAATTACGTACGCAAAATATATGAACAAGTTTACCCCCCAGCGACCCTCTCGCTATATTGTACGCAATTGAATAAAGAAGGATATACACTAAATGCACCCCCACTCTTGCCGTGTCTGCACACGTCCATATTCTGAATACAAGTATCTGTCGCAAAATCTTGTTTATCTCCATTTATTCTGTCTTACTTTGTCTATTACAATATTGTCAATTTGAATTGTGACCATCCCTTACAGAATTAAATTTTTTTTGCAACAGTTGCAATCGGTTGGAGTATGGAAAAAGATTACTATCTTTATTAGAATGTTGAAAATTAGAAAATTGCTAAAGATAGCCATCACAAATAACTTCCCTGTACAGTTCCCGGTCCATTTGTTTAATGTAATTGCCTATATAGTGTAGGACGACATATTGGTGAGAGAATAAACATCGATGAAAAATAATGACCAATATAAAGACCACATAAGCTTAAATCTAATAGAATCCATCAATCAAAACAGAAATGTTGATGTAGCTTTCTAATTTCCGGTCCTAAAATACCCCAACCATTGGTGGGATTAAATAGACTGAAAATCCCATCGTGGTACAAGTCACGAGCAATGTGTGTTAGGATAGCAGTCTTTCAGCCCGCCCACAACCCCGGACTAGACACTGAAGTGGACAGGCGGCACATCTCAGCTTGCCCGACGCCACATAAACACAGTGCCACTCCTCGGCAACGCCGGGCAAGCGTCAGCAAGCGTCAGCAAAGCCAGCGCGCCAGCATTAAGCAAACATTAACTGTTAGTGTTTGCCCCCCATGCTCTTACAATCCCAGCATCCCTGTCCGCACACCACTCTCCATATCACTCCGCCCGCGTGTCAGCTCCACTGGCACCGACCTTCCAGGTGGGGGCTGCCAGGTGAGGCAGTTTTCTTTACCTGTGTTTTATAGATTGAGAGTGCGACACTCGGTGATGGCTTACCTATATAATACAGTACCACACCCCCACCTCCCACCCCTCTCTACAAGGGTACCGCAGCCTCCTTGTGTCCCTTAGGAGACCAGTCAAGCGTCACTACCACCTGCCCGCTTTTTGTCGCTCACCTGCCATGGTCGCGGCTCCCACGCGCAAACATTCACACACACACACACACGCGCCGCACCGTCCAGCCTTCCGTCCACCCACCCACCTGAGCACTCATTAACCCACTCAGACTAATTGCATCTCCACTCATTAAGAGCGTTTTGTAGGTCTCCTTTGGTTACCACGGTCTGTGCCATGCTAGATACATTACTACGGCCTCTGTGAATATAGCCTCCATACAGCCATTTTCGTATACTACTTTAAAGTACATACGAGTTGTGCTGTACATATATGTGTTATAATATAATTAACAAATAGCCAAAGGTTTGTGGATCTACATAGTATTCTTTAAAGAATATATATAGCATGATTTAGCACAGGACCAAAGGTTTGCGGATCTATATATATATTATATATATATGTGTGTGTATATATACATATATGTATACATAAATATACATATATACAAACACATATATAGTCTGCAGTCTGTCACAGTAAGGATGGGCTTGGCAGACTGGCACTAGAGATAAATAGTATTGATCTACCATTAAAAAAAGAATACCTCTAAAATCAAAGGCACGTTAGCTTCAATTGTTATCTAGGTGTTTGCATATGTCTCCGTGCCTCTGAGCGTGAGTTGTGGGTCGCGACACCGTTTTACCTTTGTCGAGTGCCATCGCCGGTTGCCATAGCGACGATGACATCCACAGTAAAGTGCAGTAAGCTGGCCACACCTGTGGATGGAGGGGGCTGGTCGCTGGAGACGGCAGACATTCCCGGGCTCCTCCGCGGTGTCTCCCGGTGCCTCGTACAAAACACACGTTCAACATGCTCCAGTATCGGCCAAACTACTAGGTCTTATTTAGAACCGACGCCCCCTCCCCTTTACCGTGTATTAATAACAAATATTAAACGCAGCCATGTGGCAAGGTGAACGTTTTATGGCGTGCCATATCCGGGGAAATTAGCAGGTCGAGATTATTTTTTTTACTTTTTTTTTCATCATCATCCCGAGTCAGATTTTTTTTTCTAATCTGTGTTTTTTATTTTTGGAGGGGACTAGCATTAATCGGTGTGCACTGGGGCTGATCACACTGTGGGTAATAAAATGGCAGAAGGCAAACAACGTGCTGTGAAGTCATTAAAACTACGGCTTCGTCTCGACCGCTAAAAATAATAATGACCATTTTGAGTCTGAATAACTACTACCGAAACGTACATGTGGGCGTTATTCCACTGCGCAATATTACATTGTAGTCTGTCTCTTTTCATAGATTTTAGCTTGACGCGATGTGATGATATTGGCTGTTGCTATGATGTACAACACTAAAAGCTCATGTAGATACCTTTAACAGGGGTGTTCAATACATTTTGTATTATTCTTTAGTTTGTTGTACCGGGACACTAAGCTATACTGCGAGCACGCTATTTTTTCCGTAGAGTGAAAGGTCGACAAGTACGATCTGTTGCGTAAAAAAACACATATGTCTACTTTCTTTGGGTTCAAAGTGACTCGGAATACTAAATAAATTAATGCCAACCTTGCAGGTATACCACCTGTACCTTTTTAAAAATGTTTCCCCAATCGTTCTGATAAAAAAACTCGGAAAACCCAGAATATAGTGTCCTAGGTTGTCATACAAGATCACGGGAAATCATAGCGTAGCATCCAATTTTCATAGCTTAGTGTCCGTAGCGTGGAGGCTTCATTGCATATTTGTATTCGTTGAACCACTGTTATGCATACAGGTAGGGAGGAGAGCGTGGGCAGTGGTAGTCAGTAGTTACCCAGCTTATCAGTGTTTGCCCTCACCATGACCTCAAACAAGCACGCAAACCACTGTCAATAACGAAGTCACCGATAAATCACCCCCCACCGACGTCCAGAAAGCCCATTTGTTATAGCAGACTTGTCAATAACCTCTTAGGTCGGTGGAGACGGATGCCTAAATAGCAATTTGATTGGCGTCAGTGGCGTTACGTCATAAAGACCGCCAGAAGTAAACAAAATGGCGTCGATGTGAGTCATCGGCAGGGTTTTAGGTCTCACAATGCAGTCTCTGCAGCGGCGTGTCGGTATACAAACGACTAATAAACCAGAGCCGGCTCCACTGACGAATGACCTAGGGGAATGTGTGGCAGGAGCATTTACATGGTGATTGCTGGGAACAGGCGTTAACCTGAATGCCACGCTAATTGTCGGAGGGGATTCTCTTGTTCCCACGAGGAGACCAGAATCTTTAATGTTAATCTTAGCGCAAACACACTTCTGAACTCACGGCTTGCCGATTGGCAGACAAGCCCCTACAGACTCTCACAATCAACACACCTGGCCTGTAAGGTATACAAAGACTCCAGGGACATTTCTTATACGCCATGTGTTGTGTATGTTGATGTGTGGGGGTTAAGGGAGAGGGGGTGGGAGGGTGGGTGGAAGTTGTAGAGGGTGGCGCGGGTAGGGGTGGGAAGCAGATTTGTGTGACCACTGCTCTCGTGCCAACAAAGACCCAAGCATCCAACCAGGTCTCATGGGAGCTTTCTCCGGGCCCTGGCGGGGGTGACCCCTTCTGCTGCCGAGAGAGGGCGGGTCGGGGTGGGGCGGGCTAGGGTGGGGTGCATGGAAGGGGGTACGCTGTTATCTCGGGTGTTCTGTATTCATACCCCACCCATGCCCGACGCTCAGAACAATAGCTTGAAATTCCGGCCAATCTTATGTAATTCCAGCCATTTCACGTACTCCTCAGCCATAATCCTTTGTTTATATCCGTAATGTGACGCGATATGCCCCTGAAAACCACTGAATGGGTTATATGATATCTGAAATGTACGCAAAGAGTAGGGCATTGTCGTGAGAGTTGAATTAGGGGCACGGTAGTTCTAGTAGGGCTCCTGTACGGTGGTTATAGGTACAGTTAGGTTCACACCTTTGTCCCCCTCTGAGGGCATCACCCACTGCCCCAGTTACGCCTGACCGCACGTGCCCCAGCTATGACAGCTGCCCCTATTTACCCCCACCCCGTTCTTCAGCACCCCCGTCGCCTACCCCTAGACACACACATGTCACATCCTAGCAATGAGACCTCGGTAAGAAGAAGTCAAACAGCCACAGCCACATCCACACACGCACACCCCACAACAGCTAATGTACGCGTTGTGTATTGGTTAAAAGTCCCATTAAACACCGTGTATCTCCAACGCGCAGTCGTAATTCATCCATTCACTTATTTATTTATCCGCTTCCAAAAAGTTAATTTGTTGTTCGTCTGAGCCAGACAAAACGTGTCGTTTCGAGGGCAGTAGGTAGCGGAGGCGAGGCCATAGACCCGTCGCTTAGGGTATTGATGAAGATGTCAATGGACGCATCGCTTGCAGCCATGACTGGGTGAGACATGGAGGCAAGCCATGGTATTGTCCCATGTGGAGGTCTCCCGGGTCTGGGCCCATACAAAACACCGCTACTGCCACAGCCAGTACTGCTGCTGTCCCTACCCCAAATTGCTTCCAATGGCCTATGCTGGGCGCATCTGCCTTCACCTATACACCCTGCGCAAATGGCGCACGGACAATGCTGCGATAACCCCCCTCCCCATCCTCCCACTCCTCTACCACCCACTCCCACGGCCATTACCCTGCAATGGTGCCATTGGAAGCGGACAAAAAGATATCGGCGATATAATTTGTCGTCAGGCCAGTGATGGATTTAAAAAGGGGTGACGTGTGGTAGAGGCCATCCTCAATACACTGCTGCACTGGGTGGGGGATTACAGAGCCACCGAGAGGTGGGGGTAGATGTGTGTGTGTGTGTGTGTGTGTGTTACAGGGGGGGGGGGTTACTCAGCGCTGTACAGTCGATGTCCTAGTTTCGCAGAGTGTGCAAGACAATGGTGATATTCTGCTACTCGCCATAGAAAGGCATCAATTATTCAGCGGGCAGTGTGTCATAAGTGAAATGATTATGTATGCTGATCCTCTGGCTAGATGAGTCAAGCCTAGGTGCCTGCCGCTTATACTACACATTCACTGTACTGAGACCATGTCTGATGCCTGCGGATGACTGGAGTCAGTGATGGTGGCAACCATTGCTTTTGCGCCGATAATGCGATAACCATAGACAAATAGATCAATCACGTGTGGTTTTGTATATGCTTATCAGTCAGTGGACTTGTAATCCTATATAGCATGTACCCTGGTGTAATCTTTTAGGATTGCGCATAGGATACATTGTTTTGTTATTTATACAAACAGGGAAGGAAGTCTACCTCACCACTCCCTTTTCTAGAAAGAAAAATCCAGTACCACTGTAGCCAACACCATGAACTCTACATATTTCTAAGGTTTTAGAATTTAACATTTATCGTTTATTGCTCAATAAGATGTTAGAGGGTTAACGATATCCTACCTAAATACGGTACTGTATTATCGACGCAGTTTATATATTACATGTATTGAAATCCAATACATATCCTATAATGCTACCACACATAGGCCTCCACACATCTAGCCTCCACGGTTATTTGTCCATCACCCGTCCCCCACACACACCCTCATCACGAAGCCCAGGAGCAGGGACGTGGTTGGGGGCGGCAGGAGTGAGTGTGTGTGTGTGAGGACACACAGAGATGATTAATGACATTACCCCAGAGAGTGGACAGTGGACAGGGCCGGGCTTTCCCGGGTCCCGGGGCCCGGCGGCCGGTCCACGGCACGGTCTGTGTGTGTCTGCGCTGGACGTGACTGACCATACCAATCCAAAACACCCCGCCAGCTTGGCCCAGCCACCCCCGCCCCCTCTCCACACCACCTGTCCAACCCCACAGCGCTACCCAGCTACCCTGCTGGTGCTCCACCATGAGGACACCCTTTGTTTTCCCTAAGTTCAGTATCGTTATCAGCACTTTTGCTCCACATAAGAATAGACAGAGAAGAAGATGAATGTAGTAAAGTTACGAATGGCTGCGTGGAATATAAATGTATGAACTCCTTAGGTTGTATATGATCTATGGGGGCTTGGCCACCTTATAATATGAAGCATGGTGATACAACACGATTTCGGTACTACTGATAGTTTCCTATGAGTGACCGTATCATAGGTGTGACCATTAGCAGCGGGCTGACTGTACATGTTAGGGTCGGCCATACACTCATAACGGCCACTCCAAGGACAGCCTCATCAATGAGTAATGCCACAATATTCACGGGTCTGCAGAGCCTTTGTCAGCCGTCCCGGTGCGATTACCACCCTTGGGGTTATTCGGTTCACTTTCATATATTGTATATCTAAATGGGTTATTGCAACTGCCTGCTTAACCCAGACATGGAGAGGTCAGGGTTCTTTAACCTGGATATTTAAAACTGTTTAACGGTCTGTTAACGTCAGCACTGGGGGTTGCTGTGATCTGTCAATTTATTTCGGATTTATAAAGAAACCTCCCATCACTCTCGCCGGAGGATAAGTATAAATACCTCATTTTCCGCATGATAAGAAATTTCACGAAAATGCCACATCTGTGTTATTTTTCATTTTTTTAGAACAAGCGCCCAGATCCGCACTGCTTCTAACATAATTACGGGCATAATCCCCCGCGCACACTGAAGCATAAAATTCCATAAAGGAAGTTTTAACTTTCACAAATTCTCCAATCAACATGCAGATGTTTAAACTTCATTTCCATGTCGCATTTCCCGATCTGTCAGAAGGACTAATTTCATTACATCATCTATCAAGTAATTTGACTGAGCACTGGGAAACACAGCGCACACCCCCTCTCGCTGATTTAATAGTAACAGAAATTTGAAATTTGATAACCAAGCAGCGTGGAAGGCGATGGAGTGTGTGGTTTTTTTTTGTGAGTGTGAGTATGCGCGCGTCTCAAGCTGCATGCATACACGGGGACGTAAAAGTAATTAGTCCTGGTGATCCGGAGTTAACCGGTTAATGGAAAGTCTTTTGGCACGAGGCAGTGAACCAGCTCGAGGCTGTCTGGGGATCACGAGCAGCTCGCAGTGACAGGGATGCACGCCCAGCATCGCCATTAGGGTCTGCCCACGAATACTGCATGAGAACTCGACCAGTAACGAACTCGACCCACAATGAACTCGGCCCATTAGAGGAACTTGACCCGTTTTAAATCTTCCCAATTCGAGTATTTTATCAATACAACTGTGGATAAATGTTATACTTAGTAGTAGGCTAAGTATGTTATCTTGGGTTCAAATTTGATTTTCTTTGGGGAAGAAAGGGAACGGGAAAACTTTATCCATATCCCTAACCCTGTCAATCAGCCTAAGCCTCAGCCTAGCCCTACGCCGACACCGAACTGGACCTATCTTCCAAATCCGCAGGTTTATCCATCTAAAATAGTCAGACCTTTCCTTTTATATAAAAAAATGTCTTATCCATAAATATCCCAAAATGGGTGGACGTCGTCGGTCGGGTCCCCCTGCTCAGTAACGGTGTCAAGGCTGAATGGAACTTTCATTATTAGGATTAATATACGAATAAAGGAACATTGCATAGACAAGCGCATCACCGCCCTTCTGTTCATTACTGCTTGGAGCTGCTCGATCAAAATTTTCTCTGTCATGCCTGTTTAGAATAACCCTATTTTGAATGAGAAGATCCCCACATGTCAACTAATGCCTGCAGTGTCTAGTCCAAAACAGAGCAGAGCTTAGCTGTTTTAAGTGGTAGGCAACTGCTATAGATACAGCCTTGCATGTGTTTTTTAATCATTGTTATCATTACTTTGCCCTCTATCTATGGTTCATCTAGTCTTTGATTTTAGCAGATCAGGTCCTAAGTACCTCTCAATATATTTATTCAGTTGGATAGATAGAAACCTGAACATGATTACATCTTAGAGATTTCCCATAGACTCTTTATCCTTACCCTTGTGTCCTGAACATCATCCATTTCTCTAAGACCCCTGGTAAGCCCTCTACCTACCCCTAGCTCTTAACCCCTTTTCCTTCTCATGTATCTTTCTACCATAGACACTCTCTCACCATAACAAAATCCCTCCGACGCTACCCTTTGACGCTACACTGCGCGCGGGCCCGTCGGAGGCGACTGACAACATTGATTCCCTCGTCAGGAGAGGGAGGACGCGTGGCCGCCCGCCGCCGCCCGCCGCCGCCCGCTGCTACAGCGCCCATCGCCCGCCGCCCGCCGCCGTACAGTGACAGGCGGGACTGAGGCGACTAACACCAACACGTGTGTAGAGCGCGGCCACAACCTTAATATCTGCATCCGCCAGTTTGCCCGCGCAGGCGATGTTTGCTCAGGCATGACTCGTATTGATCGCTCCTGCGAGACGGCACCAAGCAAGAAGCAGCTAGGCAGCTGCAGAGGAGGAGAAGGAGGAGGAAGGCTGCCCGACCAAGCGGCCAGCCAAGCCGCCGCCACCGCCACGTTTTGAAAGGAAGACCGCCAGAGAACCAAGCAGACCCAACCCATTTTAACAATCAATAAAATATCGACGCTCCGACAGGGGGAAAGGGGGATAGTTTAGAATTGTTCCACTTCCATTGACAATGTCTCCCCTATTGAACCGCATTCAATCCAGCCGCTGCACCTAGAAATTTCAATTCTCTCCCTCCAGCGGAAGATTCTAATTCGGATGCATAAAAAGGGGTAGGAAACCAGCTACTGGAGAAGATATTGGAAACAGCAGGTTGGCAGCAGCAGCAGCAGCAGCGGGGCATTTCTCAAGTAAAGGAGTGTAACTCCTGAGTCAGCGGCCTGCTAGTGTACTGGGCGTGGGAAAGTGGGTCGGGGTGGGTCTTGTGTATTGATAAGGCATCAGACAGGGGTCCGTGATAAGAGACAGGACCGATGGGGTGACAGCCCTCCAGGGTTGGTTTGCTCCACGGTTGAGGTCATTCCTCCTGCAGGACGCCTGGAGTAGGAGGAGTAGGAGGAGGCTGAGGGTGACTGGGGTGTGGTAGTATTGGGGCCCAAGTGCAGTACAGCGACTTGAGGTCGGGAGCCTATTTGAAGCCAGGGCTGTGAATTTATGGGTCCTGGCGTCGGGTAAGGTGGAATTGAAGGCAGTGAAGAGATGTTCCTTTAATAGGATGCTCAGATAGATATATCAAGTCAATCCAGGGACTAAATCGATTCTTGGATAAGTTTGTATATATACATGTACAAATACATGCGTAAACAGCCACATATTCAATGGTATCAGCTATGTATGAGTACGAATAACCGAATAAAATATACATCCTGTGAGATAATATATATGCCCGGGGACCACCCATAAAGTATGTACGCAAAATTTGTGAAAATTCCGAACCCCAGCCCTCCTCACAATCTTGTACGCCATACAACAAAGAAGAACCATACACAAAATGTCGAAAGGTTTGACACCCTATTCCCTCTCAATGCGGACGTAGTTTATGGATAGCCTTCTGCTTTATATATATATATATATATATATATATATATATATATATATATATATATATATATATATTTACAAGCATACACAAGGTGGTTCAAGACTCGCCCATCTCGTATCACCATTTATAAAGGAGATTAGGAGGGCAGGGTAAATGCCAACTTATCACACCTTCTTGGAGGGGTGCCATTCATTCACGACCCCTTTCTCACTACCCTAACTCTCCCTCCTCCCTCCCCTATCCATCGGATACCACGAGGGGGCTTCTGTACATATCAGTCGTGCCGAGGATGACAGGGAAAATGGGATCTGTCGCGGGCAAGGTGTGGTGCGGGGCGGTGGGTATAGAGGTTAAATCGGACTCATGCCTGCTGGACTGCCGGACAATAGTGTTTGATGGATGACCCAGCCATTGCTGGCTTGCTCGGCAGGCGGCCGCTGCCACCCCTCAATCCCCCACTCCCCATCCCTTACACAACCAGCCCCACAGGCTGCACTCCCCTACAACCCATATTACAGCGGCTACACTCGGTGTTATTATGCGTCTGGGGGATGTGTGGTGTTGTATGCAAGCAATGAGAATTTGCGTGCCATGTTTGATAGCATGGGAATATTGGCAGGGAGGTATTTCAATATATGTTGTGGTTAATCCCGTCTGTAGTGTTGGTAGGGGATGAACCCTCAGTGATTTGCCATTGGAATTGATCGCATGCAAGTAGCTAATATTAAACAAGTCTAGATGTTAATGATCAGGATAAAAACAGATATAACAGTAAATAATAATGATGCAACCCAGACATGCCATGAGAGTAGGGATAAAAAAAGCTAATGTTTGTATAACTCATTAGGTATGTGACGATGCTCCGTTAATCATCAATCTAATCTTCAATCGCTTCAATCAAATCTAGCAACGTCTGGGTGACATCTACACGTCAATATCTGCGTAGAGACTTCTTTCGGAATATAACATCATATTCGTGGCCAGTCATTTATTTTGTTGGCAGAACTTTAAGGCTACATTCATTTAGCCTAATATATATTACGTTTATTTTGGAATTTGGTATAACTTTTCTTTCTATGGCCCTGTGACCGGATGGGGTCGAGCTATATCCACATATTCTCACATTTTATCTCATCCCTGGTATTTTTCCGCTTAATATTGGGAACTCGTAATCAACGCCCATGGAGTATTCTAAAAAAGAGTCTCACTGGGGGATGATGTCACAAACGTTAGCGAATCAGTCAGTGATAGGGGTGAGATAAAATCTGAACCGCACTCGATCTGTAGCGGCTGAAAATATGCCATTCATTCTGGTTTGCAACGTAATCTCACGAGGCATGATTACTCTGCAATCAAAACTCATGGCATGTTTTTCAGCAGTTCCTTCTAAATCTTTATTTCCAACTTCAGTCTTAAATACGTCTGTGTTCCACTATATGATGTCCTAAGATATCTCTATGCAGGGTGTTTGTAAATAGAACATGACGTACCTTTGCTGTTGCCGTTCTGATCTCTGAGGATGGTGCACTCCTCAATTGTACCATATGGTATGAAGAGTTGTCTCACATCGTCCTCAGTTTGTTGCTTGTTCAGCATACCAACGAACAGTTTTCTATCCTCTGCAAGACAAAGTAAATACGTGTTAGTAAATACCACAGTACAATTAACATCAATATTCTTTAAAAATATTTATCTATGACATAAACATAAACTGCACACGATACTAAGTACAACTCTCTTAAGTTTTTTGCAATTTCCTAAATTGAATACCATCATAGAACAGAGAAACAGACAGGAAGAGCGAGGGAGAGCTACAATATTCTTTATGGATAGAAATTCTATACATTAACAATGAACTAGAAGTCAATATAGGTACACTAGATGGCACAATGACAAAAATATAATGCAACAGAACGTAGTAACTGTCTATGATATCGAGGACACATGTGAGGTACACTTTAATGCTGCTACTGGCGGAACATATGGCGGAGATATGGATGTGAAAGCCAAGTCAATATCAAGCTGAGATTCCGTGGTGGAGTTATTAATGAAGCCAATGTCCACGCTGCAAGCAAACGCCCTTATACTTTCTAATCACGTGAATTTGTAATGACTGGCAGGTCGGCTGCTTCTCCAATACTCGCCGGGTACCACAGGAAATAGGTCAAGGGAACATTTGCAGTTCAGATTAATTCCTGATTGAGTTCGATCAGACCAGCTGCCACCCGGCCGGGTCATGGGGTAGGGTGTGGGGTAGGGTGGCCCGAGTTTGGAAGGAGTGGGGTTGGTGAGGACAGGGTCTGGGTTGAAAATAGGGTATTGTCGGGGAGCAGAGTACACAGAAAGGCATTCTGATGCCTGGTGTTTGGGTAGGGCGTGGCTGCGGTTCTCTGACGCATACAAATATGGGCGAGCAGCTCGTGAGCGAGTCGCAGTCACTCGTAAGGGCGTCTCTACCTCACAGTCCTGTATAAACTGGGTGCGTCCTCACGCCCCTGTCGCCCTAGGCCACTCTAGGCCAGCCCCCACTGTCTAGACCTCTGTCCACTCTCCGTGTCGCTAAGCTTAGCAATATTGACGTCCATGGTAGGGTTTGGTAGGGGGAGGGGGTATTTTGTCGCCAACGGGACTGGACAGTATAAGAAAAAAGGGGTGCTGGGTCAGGCACCGAGGGATGCAATCAAATCAATGTGGGAGATGGGAGTTTGGGGCTGGCACCGAGCCATGAACGCTACTCACCCTAGGCACCCCTCCCGCTGCACCCACTCCCACCCCCCACACAGTTCCCTGTCCCCTATACTCACTACAAACAAGGCCCACTAACATGCCAACACCACTTGCGCAGCCTTAAGGAAAAGGTGGTCCTGCTCCAGTATTGCATTTGTATATCACTGAATCAGCAGAATTCTACCACCACCCTGTCCCACTTTTATGGGCCTCTATGTGAAGAATACACTTATCATTAACTGTGGTCATAGCATGGAGCCTAAAGGCGGCTTCTAGAAGGGTGTAGCCCGGTATAAATAGATGTGACATCTACTGCAGCCAGCTGATGCCCTGCTCAGCCCTACTCCGCCTATATACCCGCCGGTGACTGTTGAATGTTTCTGTGTGGGTGGCACGGCATTGGTGATATATCGCCAAGCGCCAGCCAGCCTATCGTCCTTGTGTGGGGCACGCTCAGCCCCACTCCCCAAGGATTTCTAACGGGAGCTTTCGTGCGATCCCCAATCCCCTCCCCACCTCACCCATATTAATGCAACCCAGCCTGTGAGTAGTATAAACGCAGTCACACCCTCCAGCCACACTCCGCCGTACATAATAATACGGCCCCGTAGTAAAAGCGGCCTACACGGAGTGCTGATAGAGTAGACAGGGTTTAACGCATTGACAACTGGTTACCAAACTCATCTAGGGGGTGGGTGTGCTGGAGTGGGTTGTGAGAGAAAGACAGAGGGTGGGCGGGGGTTTTTAGGGTGGGAGTTGGAGGGGGTGGGTATTGTGTAAGGCCGCATCCCTGGTGAGCCCCATCACTCTGAGCCCCGGCGTGACGCGGTTACAAAGCACAGAGCACCTAGCGTCACCAGCCACACGGCAATATTCTTTGTGTTGAGGGGGGTTGGCGGTGCGGCGACTGATGTGAATGCCTGGCCTGGCCCAGCGTGTCCCCACCGCACGACGTGCATGCGTGATGGCGACGCATATTGAGACAGGGCGAGGATGTAGCCATCTGCTACTGCTGGGGCTTTCCCTATGGCATGATGACAAGTGACTAGCTCACACTGCAGTAGTACCCACTGGATGGCTGCTTGCTCGACTAGACACCGTCACCACAGCCTAGTCGCAGTGCCACAACCCGCTGTCAGTTCAACCCTGCAGCAGCAGCAGTGGTAGCAGGCGCCAGCCGCCCCAGCCTGGGTATTACTCATACTCAGAGGCCAATAATTCATCCCGATAGTAATGTACCGTAGGCACCCCCTCCACTACCTCCCTCTCTCTCTCTCCCTCCCTCGCCAATACGGGTGGTGGTTGTCAGCCATGATTGTGTACAATAGCAGTAGGGGGGACTGTCCCCAATGGTTGTTAGCTATTCCTGTTTTCAGTGAAATGTCCACAGGTTGATTTGTGCAGTGTTAACAGCATACGCAGACGATAATGGACAGTTATATTGGTGATCCTGTCGGCGCTGTCCATGGCTGTAAACGCAGGTGGGAGCATTGGGTCCAAATAGCAGCAAGCGTGCATCATCAGGCCACTTGACCACTGATAAAACTCTCTCAGTCTCCTTCACCTGGCTGGTAAGCAGAAAGATAAAGGAGACATCCTCAGAAGACAGAATTCACAGCCTGCTAGCCAGAGATGTTCTGTTTATCTGCCAGTCTGCAGCGTGTCTGCCTGCTTGGCTGGCTGGCTGGCTGGCTGGCAGGCTGGCTGGCTCCGGTAGTTGAACGCGGGCAGCGAGCACAAAGACATCCAGTAAAATCCATCGAGCAGACTCCGGCAATGGCACCACCGCCAGCAGCAGTAGCACGACCACCGCCACCACGACACCCGCCACGGCCAGCCTTGACGCACTGGGCCCGGAGGAGACAGCGGCGACGGCGGCGGCGACGGCAGAGGAAACACACTAGGACACGTACCTCCAACCATGATGACGACGATGTTACAATACAGACACGATGTTTATACTAAACGAAGAGACGGGGACGGACTTCTTCTTTACTCTTGGATGTCGGTAGGCTGCGCTTTGCTAAAAATCCACCTTTCCGTCCGCGCTGTCAACCGTCTACTGGCGCGTATCGCGAGGGTCTCGTCCTTCTCACATGCTGCCTCATGCATATTGATGTGGGAAGCTGCAGCTGGCCAACCATGCTGGGTCAGGCACGTGGCGTCGACCAATCAGAGCGCCGCTCGGGCGGACAATGGCCCCCCTGCTCTACACAAAGAGGGGCCCCCGGTGGGGGATCCCGGAAGGAAGGCCTTGTGCCAACAGCCCGCTGCGAGTCGCCAGCCACTCTCCCCCTCCATCCTCCCTCCCCTCACGCACGCTCCCACCACACGGACCACTCCCAGTCACGTTGACAAGCTGCTCAAATGAAAATGACGTCATGTGTGGGACTCGTTTAGTTTTTGTGCATTTCTGTGTTTTTTTTCTCTCGCTTCTGCTGAACCGTGAGCGTATTTTTGCGTTGTCGGATGTGTTTTCCATTAAGACATGGGGGTTTTCTTTATGATCTGGGGAAGGTAAAAGGAGCGGTGGTTGGGAGCGAATGGATATTTGTTTAATAACAATAAGTGAGGGAAAGATTGGGCTGCCACGCTTTGCACGTGAATCTCGATATGATGTTTGGTTGTATGGCCCGACGTGCGAATGCTGTAATGTCATTGTTACTATGTCACCCTCATACACCCACCCTCCCATCCATCTCCCCACCACACCTCCCTGCCAAACCTGTGCCACCTTTCCAGTTACTCCCACCAGCCCTTCTTTGTTGGCCAGGCCTTGACGCCTTCCGATTTGTCCCCAGAACTAGGCAAGTTACATATTCAGGGAGTTGGTGGTATGGGGGGAGGGGGGGGGGGGGGGTGTTCCAGCTACAGCCACAGCTATAGGCAATGGGTCTAGACACCAACCACCTGCCCCGGTCCCAACACAAACACTCCACTGATTACAGCAGCGTCGACAGCGTGTAAATTTGCACTGTGGGTGGGGACTTTGTCCACCTCGCTGCACGTTCCGAGGCCTTGCCCACTGACCACCGTGCCCCGCGCCCGCTACGGTGGTGACGACGTCGGCGGCCGTAGATCTATTCTGCCTGATGTAAAACTCTCATTGTTTCTACTACGTCGGGCGGTGGCCAACTTCAGTAGCTCGTGTATACACCACTTAGGACATACATGATATTAACTGGTTTCTGATACAAGTGACCGTATGCTCCTAGGAGTTGACGCGTAGTAGTATCATAGCGTATGGAAAGATATTGTGTGAGGTCAACTCTGAGGAGCATACGGCCGTTTTTATCTGAAACCAGTCCATATTGTATTTAATACTTTATCCCCCCTTTATCCAACTGGTGGAGTGCCGATTTTAGTTGACTATAGTTATGCACTGTTCCTTCCTACGCACATTTTTTCCGTATGCACCGTTGTTTGCGGCCTGGAGCATACACCGTATTCGTATGCACCGGGTATGTCTACACATACTTCCTATAGGCTTGGCCACTATGTATCAGGTGGTTAATAAAAAACGCGACTTGGGAACTTGTCCGGATGACAGGGCACGGGAGGTGTAGGGGTGAGTTATTATCTCGTACAGTGTGTATACCTTTCGGTGGATATATACGGGGATGTATTGTGTAGCATGGGAGATTACAGGGAATTCATACAATGTCTCGCAGTGTGTACACTTGTATGTGCGTAGAAAGAGGCCGAGGCTGTATTGTTGAAAGTGATGCGGATGCAGGGTCCTATAACACTAACATTTCTATGACAATCTCAGCCATTACTGTGAACCCCCATGTAGAAATCATGCATGTCTCATAATATTAGTAGCTCGATGACTATCTCAACTCTCTGTCTGTACTGTTATGTAGGGATTATGCATGTATTATGATACTAACATCTCAATGACTATCCGAACCATCACTCTGTACTCTCATGTGATCTTATGATATACATAAATAGGGTTGTGCCTCAGAAATGCGTGTTACACTTGTCAATTAGATTATCCCAATGTTGAAGGCAGAGAGAAAATATTATTGACTATTTTACCAAGTATTTTTTGATGTACGATCACAGTCGGCCTGTTTTTCTATCATCACATCCCTTAGAATAGCGGGATTCTACCGTCTATTGATATCAATTGAATAACTATACCCCATACATCACTGTATGACGTACAACCACAAATACAACATTGGTAGGAGAGGGCAGTTTATGTAGGATATACGATCACAGATGTATGGTAATATTAGTATCTCTATGACTTTTTCTCTAACCTCACTATGTACTATCATGTGGGGATCATGCATGCCGTATACTATATACATATGGCCAAACGTATATGAAATACTACCCGCTGCTAGGGGTACTAAATAAAGTTCGGGATAATTGAGAATGAACTATGAATCGATGACTTGATAAGTGAATAAAATGGCATTTAGGGATGAGCCGTAGGGATTCCTTTCTCGTCCTTTTGTAACATAAATAAGTAATACAAAAGACTTCGAAAGGTCATTCCTACGGGCTCAATAATAACGTTTTCTCTTAATACAATCATCTCTATAACTACCTTAACTTTATCTGTGTGCGTGTCTTATAACACTAGTATCTATATGACTTTCTCAGCTCTCGCTATGTACACTGATGTGGGATTATGCTGATGCGAGAGGCGAAGATCATAGTCAGCGCATGGCGACTTCCTAACGTCTCCCGTTGTACAACCGCTGCGTACAACAAGAGACTGTGTGGAGGTGGGGGTGGGAGGGCGGAGTTGTATTATAATAGAAAATGAAGAGGTGGGGCACAGGGAACCAGTGTAGCGTCAGCTCTATGCGGCAGTGCACGTGATGGCGGCTCGCGTGTGCTATAAGCGCCCTGCTCGGCGTGATCGTGCCGGGCCCGACTTGCGCTCGGCTTCGCGCATCACGCCGTGCTTAATTCAATAAGACATCCGCAGCTTGCATTAAAATTTCATCCCGTCCTTGTTCCCCGTCTAAAAAGTGTCACAGGCGCCTTCGCCAGTGTCGCCAGCGTTTGTTGGAGGCCGTGTTATGTAGAAGAAGCTTCTAGTTGAGCGTGGGACATGCCCAGATACGCTGCATAGGTTAGGAAAAGGTTATATTGACAGCCAGTGCGCTGTAAACACTATCCCTTCATACTTACTGACTCTAATACTGCCCATTATAACAGTGCATCCTACTACATACTATACTTATCATTTCTTCTCCAAGTTATTTCCTTTACCTTTTGTTTGTTTCGTTGTCCCTTTTCCTTTTCTTATTGATTTACTATTGCGTCACAAAGTAAAATAATCTTTTAGACAATAACATGGACCTAAGGCCTTTGTAGGCCACAAACATGACCTGACTAGAGCCTAGTTCATAATGGATGGTGGACCGCGAATCCTTGCATATTTGCGAATCATAATCCAATAAAAACAAACCCCCCAAAACCCATCTCTGTGCCAACTTTGTGGCATTGGTAAACTGCAGAGGACCAGTACCTCTGTGATCTTGATGAGCACTCACCATGGCTAATCACCAGTGGTCAAACTACCTCATTGACCCACTGATGCTTGACATGTTTTGATCGTCCAAAAACAATTGAAGAAGTGAGTTTAGTTGGCTGGTTGCCAAGTGAGTTACGACGAATGACCCACCTACTTGGTAAAACCCAATATTTCAATTGTTATTTCTTTTATTTCCACGATCACTCATCAATTGTGAACATATCATCTGTTCACAGTCTAACTCTGACGGTGCAGCATACAGCGTTCAGCCTAAAATGGATGCTACATGGGGTAAAGTGGTAGTGTTCACTTCACGAACAGCCTGTAGGTAGGATGAGGTGCGGCTTGTGATGGTAGAAGGTGGTGCAGGGAATATATATGTAAACATAGTTAGGGTGGCTGAATGAAATCTGTTCCGTGTTGTTTTGTGTCAGAAATACAAACCAAGTATTCCCATTCAAAACAGCACGGAACGGATATAATTCAGCTATCCTGGCTATGCGTCATTACTATATACCTGGAAATCATTAAAAGGCCATTTTTATCATCATCTCAACAAGTTACGGAGATAGCAATAACTATAACTCATCACCCTATAACGGAATCTTCACAACTGGCAAATAAGCCTGATATATTCGTGCACAGGTTCATAACAATAGGGTTTACTTGCTGGGTTCGGAGGTACGAAAGGGGGAGGGGTGTGTAGGTGACGTGAGGTGGGTTGGAGAGGGTTCTAACTGCATGATGAATCCGCTTTGGCTAGAAATCAATCGTTGCTTTTCTCTCTCCAAGTGAAAGGAGTTAGCGGCCCAGTTCAGTCGGCGCTGGGTGGTGCGCGGTGGGGCGCTACCTTTATCGGAGCACACCCGTTACTCTGCACACTGATTAGAGCCTGAAGGCAGTGGAGCCGGGATTAAAATTAATTACTGTCTCTCTGCTTCTCTCCAGCAACACCCACCCTTACCACCCTCCCCCACCAAACACTCCCCCACCGTCCACCACGCACTGCCTGCAGTTTGCAGGGTGAGGGAATAACACAGAAGAGCCTGTAGTGTGGGGGTGGAGGTGCGGTGGGGTTGCAGGGGGCACTGGAGTTTAGAAAGAAGCGAGGGAGATCTGACAGCTACGTGCATGGAGCCCTGCGGTAAAACCTTGTGTAACCCAATCGACAGGCAGAGGAAGGTGGCGGGAGCCTCCCTCTTAAAATTCGCCTTGAAACCTGAAGAGGTGGCCGCGCTGGGTGATGACGGGGGTGGGTGTGAGGGAGGAGGAGGGAGGGTGCGGTGGCACTGATGTATTTCAGGGAAACCAGAAGCTGCTTGCCGCCCGTGGCCACTGTCAGAGCCGGTCGCAAAAAGCCGCCGCTCGCGTCACGTCCCGGGCTAATCCGCCTCTTCCCGGGGCCGGGGG
>OX465579.1:20215087-20475606 GCA_950022655.1 Alentia gelatinosa | reverse complement strand
ACATTATCTATGGACAAGGGGTTCGTGCCTCCAACGCGTGCTCATAGGTTTTTGTTGAGATAGAGTGTCATCCACTTTAGCCAATCTTGACAGTGGGCTTAAGGGAGGGGAAAGTATTGTTTTACTCCAGTTGACAGCGCGTAGAACGTCAGTAGATATATTCATTGCAGTTTGGGGTCTGTTTTCTACAGAGTGAAAATATCAATTACATAGATTGTATGTGAATATGGGCATGTGATCTATGTAATGTGTAACACATTCCACCAAACCGATCAATTGTTCGTACACTTTTATGTATACAGTATGAACTTCGTTAGAACAAAGTTCTAGGCACCGGAGAAATATTTTTGTTACAACCGAGGTTTTGTCATAACCGAGTTCTGCATGGGCATCCTTATATGCAACGTGGAAAACCACTTAGATACTTTGTAATCACACTTCTCTCATGAATATAAATATTTAAATATGAGACTGCTTAATTACTGAAGCATTTAAAAAGATAAAAATGAAATTCTAGGTTTCAGATCCATAGTTATCCATATTTGTTCATATTTCTAATTTTATTGAGCAAAATACAACCTAATCCAGTAAACAAAATAGACAGAGTCAAAACAAGTAGAGAAGAATAGATAAAATAATAAAACACCATGTACCATGTCAAGGATACCTTACCAAAAGATGATATTGTAACGCGATATGGGTTTTCAATATTAAAAAACCCCACAAAAACAACTGATTTGGTTTTCTGGGATTGGGGTGAACGCACGAACAAGAGGGGAAAACAAAGAAAATCATAAAGCTGCATAGACCCAAAACTAGTTTCTTCCGACGAAGTCCTGTTTTTAGAGGGAAAAGCCTTTGGAATGATTTAGACATTTGAACACGATGCAACGTTTCAAGAAAATTATACGTGATAAATTGTTTATATAATGGGAGGTACTTCTTGTTAGAAGTCATTTGTAAACTACAGTCATTAGTCATCTCATCCTCATTAATCTTGCCCATTGTTATGTACATATATCACTGTAAATGTTGATGGGAGTTTTATAGTCAAGACCATGTACAGGGTATCACAATGTCAAGAATACCTGCTGGCACAGCAGATGACACTATGCTCATTGAGTGCTATGATAATGATAAAAAAACTGGATGTACCCTGTTTGTTAACCAACACTTTATCGAACGAGGCGGCAGGATTACGTTAGTAAAAGTTGGTTAAAAAACACCCACAAAAGACAAGCACGGACCACAATCCCAGTAAAATCAACCAGTTTACTTTTATCATATTCCTCCAAATGTCGATAACTTATAAGAATTTTTACAAAATTGCTATATCAAACTGAAATCTAAAGTCTATCGATATACCGCATAGACGTAGGTATGTAAATAAACAACATTGTTTTGCTTGTGCGTCCGAGGTTGAAAGAACACAGAACACATCCATTGTTACACTTTACCCTCGCCAAGCAGAGGCCGCATTTAGAATCAAATCTGCACAGTGTGCAGGAATTTCTATAGTGTGATGGGAAGCTTTTTGATCTCACCCCTAGTATTTTACTCATAGCGTTAACACTGGGAACTCGTACTCAACACCCATTGAATATTGTAAACAAGCCCGATATTTTCAGCGGCTATGGATATCGATGCAGTTTCTTATTAATATGGTACGATCTTTGTGTAAATGATAGTTACCACTTATGCATTATTGTATAATAAGTACATGAATTACTGGTATAGGGAAAATAGAAAAAAAATGATATAATGCATCATAAACTAGTTTCTGCTAAAACAACCAGGAAATATAGTTCTCTAGTAACCATTAGAATCACATAACCTCTATCTTTGACACCCTTCAACATGAGGTTGACATAGCAAAATAGTATGACACATGGGGTTTGTGATTGGTGGATAATCAGCATTGATTATGATGGACTATTTTTCTGCATCATTAATTAACACATGCTCTTGGTTATTCTATAGGGTATCTTCTATAGCCATCACAAGTTCTTTGCTATTACACAAATGATGCAATCATATTTGTTTCCATGAAGAAAAGCAGTAATGTGATGCAATAATATAATGCAGTGCATATTTCTTATCCTTTAGAATCTAGAAATACTTTCGACGGAAGTTTGAGAGAAATGCGGCATGAACAATAGCCGTCGCATGATGTGTGATGTGTGTATGTTCACAAGCCACCATAACGCTCTAGGCTAAAATACATAAGCGCTAATGGACATTAAAGTGCATTTCACTTTAAAAGTCTGTCACCGTTGTTCAACTCGGAAGAGTGCATTGTAAGTTCTAAAGGTCAATAACTTTATTTATCTAATTTATCTATGGAAGATCGCTAGGAAACTAGTGAACGTGATGCAGTCGTTAAATGTGTTTTGAATAAAAAAAAAAAAAAAATCTAATTGCGTATAAATTGCATGTATATGCAATGGAAAAAGAATCACCGTAATACCGAAATTTAAATAGTCTGGTAATATACAGGTATGTATATATATGGATTATATATACATTTATGTATGTGGAGTACATATATGGAGTATATGTATGGAGTAAAAAATATATGGAGTATATATATGGAATGAAAAGGGAATATAAATATAGAATACATATATGGAGTATATATGTATTTATATATAATCATATATATATATACATGTATATGGAGTATATATGTATTTATATATAATCATATATATATATACATGTATATGGAGTATATATATATATATATATATATATATATATATATATATATATATATATATATATATATATGGGCATACAGACACAATATTGGCTTTTCTGATACAACCGGCTACTAAGCGGTCGTATGCTCCGAGAAGCTGACGCGTAGTAATATCCAAGCGCATGCAACCACTTTTATATGAAACCAGTCTATATTGTATTTATTATCCACTTGTTCCTGACAATTGCGATACCTATAAAAGTTCATTTTAGATACGCAATATTTGACATTACGCACTATTTTTCCGTATGTGCCGAGGTTCGATGCCCGGGAAAATACAACATCTCTGTATGCTCCGGGTACGTAGATATACGCTGCCCATGTGTTTTCTATGGACACAATGCATTAGGTGGATAATAGCTACATACAAAATGTACATGTATGTATGTACATATATGTACTTATGAATTTGAATCTGGCAGCAATGAAAATAAGTAGTCTGCGACGGGGAGAGTGATTTGTGTTTAATAATTCCGCCTTATTCGTTTATGTATATCGTGGGAATTACAATTTCAGTACAATAACAAACTTGGTAAATGGATGTGAGCCGTGGGAGCCTCATGACCTGGCCTACAGTGGTGTTTCCGAGAAATGCGATTCTCCTGCCCCCTGTCGGGAATAAGAGGAACTACGCGTGGAGACGCTGGGGTTGAGCGTCCGCCGAGGGAGGGGAAGTCGGGGGTGGATTTAGCTAACCTATCACGACCTAAAGCTAACGTGATTTCTTACTTCTAGTGAGGTGTGTGACTCAGACTAATAACTGAAGTAGGTATCCGTGTCGTGAAAGTCAAACTACGCCATTGTATCTTTACATAAGGATCTAGAGCTAACGTAAAATTACATGCGTTCTTATATGTATCATCTAAGGCTACACGATAGACCTATCTTTCTATATGTACACGGGATTGACCCTCAAATCACAAAACAACTAGTGTTACTTATGTTATTATTAATTATATATTAAATATATACCGGAAGGAAGGCGGAATCCCAGAAGCGCTCCACCCTCCCTCTCCCCTAGAAACAAGAAACTGGTATGATAAATATGTACATAACCTTTTTAATTAAAACAAGTGCACTATTTTCAACAAAGGAAATATCATTTGTAAATACACGGACCTTTGTCAAGCGAGTAAATGACTCGGGAAACGTTTATCACGTGCGATCAAATGTTCGTTAAAATTCCTGGACTTTTGTTGATCTTTTCTACAAGGGAAAACAATAGGATTTATGAGACTAATTAGTTAAAAGTCTCAATTTGTGTATGATTACAAAGGATTAATAATTAGTTAACAGATGGACAGTGCCGTCATTTCCGGGATTAAAACACCCAAATTCCTCAGTCATAATCCAGAGTGCTCTTTTTACAATCTGTGAATACTGTGTGCATCAAACTTTCTCAACCAATCCGACTGGAAAGAAAAAGGAAAAATATCGTGCCAGGTCCCCTCCCTTTCCCATCCTTTACAATTCCATGCGAAAACGTCTTTTCCACAGAAGAACTAATACGCAATAAAGGCGAGGATTCTTGTTTTAACGTCAGCAATATAGTGATTAATACATGTAATGCTAATGGCTTCCTTCGTCAGCGTTATTAGTTTGAAGATGGCACATTAACTTTTGATGGCGGTGCGACGGCGGACGGTGGAGCAGCTCTGAGCAGCTCTGAGCTAATGTGAGCAGCTCAGTAATGTGTTCAGTGCAGGCAAGGAAGGCGGCCGCAGCGACAGGTGGGCGCGAGGCGGGCGGCTATCATAATCAGTCCTTATTGGTACCATCATGTCAAATCTATTTACCCAGGGTTGGCTGCAGACTGGGCGGCCCTGATTTATTCGGAGGGTAAGCGCGTCCTGTTCCCACGCCGCTCATTTCGCGGGGTATTGGACCAGTAAATCTTAATCACTGCACTGCAGACATCTCCCTGCCCGCCCCAGACTTAAAATGTACAAGATTACTTTTTATGGAGCCTCCCCTCCGCCCTGCGGATACTTCTAAAAGTACCCTGTACATCCCGTCCACTGTACCTGTATACCCACCTACCTAGCTACCTACCTACCTACCTACCTACCCACCCACCCACCATCCTACCTACCTACTTAACATGTAGACATACACATATTTATCCTTCTCCTGGTACTTTCTTTCCACGGTCTTGACATTGGGAACTCGTTCTAAACGCCCGTGGAATATTTCAAAGAAATTCACAATAGGGAATGATGTCACATATGTTAGCCATCAGTGATAGGGGTGAGATAAAATCTGAACCTCACTTGATCCAATAGACCATTATCATTTTGAGCGCTTTGGAATATCCACTCGACTAACGCCTCGTTCATATTACTTCGCGCTCCAAACTCGATGGCAAACGGAGACCAAATTTCTTTCTTTATACCCCTTTTCTACCTACCTACCTAGATACATGCATATACCTATCAATAATTTAAGAATCTAGATTCCACACCCGCACCTTTCATCCACCCTCCTCCTACACACACCAGATAACCTCTCCACCCTAGCCCCACTCTCTCAAGCCACCCACGCGTCCTCTTGGCCGGGCATACCACCCCATGCTCACACCCAACTCCTCAGCGGCCCACCCACTCACCCTCTTCCACAACCCCACAGGACCCCTGCCGCTCCCCCGGGCCGCACCTAAAGTGCCTCCCAGGACCAGGCTGCTTAGCCTTGTGTATAAAGCAGAATTTCGTGGTAGAACTAACAATGCTGAGGGAGAATGCCTCAGTCTACCAATCCCCCGCCGACACACAGACAACCCCTCCTCTCCACTCCTCCGCAACCCCCGCGCCGGAGACGCCGCGCCAAGCCGATGATCAAGCGACAGCTTCCGGTTCCGGTGGCGCATGCGTGCACGCAGGATTATGGCGGATACGTCCGGCGATTTCGGGCGATAAAACGTCGGCGACGTTCGACGCCCGCAGTGTGTGTGGGGGGCGGGGGCGGAGGTGGGTTTGGAGAGGATAAAGGTGGTTAGAGCTTGGAAAGTTGGAAGGACTCGTTAAAGGTGCACAAATCATGCACACATCTTGAAACAGGGGACCCGTATTTTATAAAGAACAACCTGACCATTGTCGTACACGATAAAAGACGAGTAGGGGTTGACGGTAATAACGGCACGGGGTGGTGAGGCCGAGTTCCGTGAATAAATAAAACTCCATTGAGTTTTCTATCATGTACGGCCATGGTCTGGTTGTTGACGCACAAAATACACACGTAACGGACAGCAGCATGTAACTTTCAAAGATACGTGCACGGGTATATTAATAAATATATACAAACAAAAAGGTAGGGAACCAAGTTAAGTGAAGAGTCCACTGAGCTCCAAATCGTCTACGATAGGCCTTACGATGTTCCTAAAAACCAATTTCTATGCACCCCAATGTGCCTACTCAAGAAATTTGTGCAAGATAAAGAGGTTCCCGATTGTCTATGTTTTCTGACATTATGCATTGTAGTGCATAATCTTAAATGTCTTAAATGTCTATCGCAGTAGGTAGACAGGGGGCCACGTTCTGGGGAGGGAATGGGAGAGAATGGGATAGAAGGATAGGATGTTCATGTGAGGGTACCTGTGTACCTCCCAGGCATTGCATTGATCCGCCTGTCACCCGGCACTCTACTGCTTTTGTCCTAGCGTCGAACCTAAACCAAGAACCCACTCGAGTAAACTCGTCTCCCCGTTGTCTTGTCTGAGAGCTTATAGATTTTCGTGTTTCACGTTTCTCGCTCATGGCCAGCAATTTCCCAGTTTTCCAGGTACAGCTGCAGCTTATACCATGTCCCTGGACACAGCTATCCTACCTCACTAACCCCTACTCTTCTGCCCCTTTTAGCCCACCACATCGCCAACCCTCTCTCTACCGCTCCCATGCTCACATCCCCACCTCCTTCCTATGGATGCGTGTCCAAAGTGTTCTCTTTCAGACCCGATCGGCGCGCTCAGCAGACAGGAAAGCTCGGCCGCTGTCTACAGTTTCGGCTCTCCATTTCGACGGCCAGGCGCGGTCCATTCAAATAGAAAACCCTTCAAAGCATAGCCACTGAATACCCAGCCCTGATCCAAGCATCGGTACCACTGCTGCCCAGAGCCCCACCCTTTCCCGTCGCCCCATCCTAACTACATCGCGCAACCAGAGCTAGGATCTCTCTTTCCACTTCCTCATCCCCCGGGCTTGACCATTTTCCTCCACTTTCAAAGGATCCCACTGCACAATGTTAGGGTTTTAGTCTTCTTTTTTGGGGGAGCGTATATCTGCTTCCCTTCGTGCTGTGGCTATACCTCCAGGGGCTGCCCGGAGGTGTCCTATATACGGCCTTGCAATAGGAGTCTACCCCAGACGAGTCGCTAAGAAGGGGTGTGTGTGGGGGAGTGTTGTGGGTGGGTGTGCGGGCGGTATCGGCGCTAATGGATCGATTCTGCTTAACCATGCGTGACGGGCGAGCAGCTCGAAATATGGGGCAGGCTATAAACTATAGCGGCGGTCTGGAGGGCGCGCCCAGCCTGTGTGAGGGGCGGGGGCCGCACGTGCATGGCGCGTGAGGGAGCACGACAACGGGACGCTAACTGCGGATAGGGTGTCAGTCCGGGAGGGTGGGACAAGCATTGCGAGCAGACCCAAATGACATGACAGAGGAGATCAAGAAGGAGCACATCTGTTAGCACCTGAGGAGAGGCGGTGGACGAGGTAGATAACCACTCACACACATAGTGGGGAACTTCTACCACCCGCACGCATTGTGTCCTGGTGGGGACACATGAGAGGGGTTGTAAGGGGTGGGGAGTTTATAGA
Source organism: Alentia gelatinosa (assembly GCA_950022655.1). Classification (NCBI taxonomy): domain Eukaryota; kingdom Metazoa; phylum Annelida; class Polychaeta; order Phyllodocida; family Polynoidae; genus Alentia; species Alentia gelatinosa. The sequence continues at coordinate 20,468,037 of OX465579.1, read as the reverse complement.
GGAAACCCAAGAAAGTTTAGGGTCTGAGCTCGTATCCCATCGAGTTTGAATCACGTTGTAATTCACAAGGCGAAGCCGTTGAATTGCTATGTGATTCAAATGAGATGGGATCGAGCTCTGACCCTAAACTTGAATGGGTTTCTGAACTTATCTCACCCTTAATATTGACTAATGGGCTAACATTTGTGACATTATCCCCATTGGGTATTTTTCCTAAATATCTAATGGGTGTTAGATACGAGTTTCTAATGTTAAGTCTATGGAGAACAAATATCTTGAGATAAAGCTCAGTGGGTAAGGCACTGAACTGGTAATCCCAAGGGGTTCGGTCCTTGCTATATAAAATAGTATCCTTCTCATACTACATCCATGTGGGGTGGTGTGGTGTATAGCCACCTTTCTCCCTCATACCCAGAAGTATTAGATTTACTGCTATATCAAAGGCCAGTCGTTCTCATACCATGTCAATATGGTGTGGTGTATAGCCACCTTTCTCCCTCATACCCAGAAGTATTAGATTTACTGCTATATCAAAGGCCAGTCGTTCTCATACCATGTCTATATGGTGTGGTGTATAGCCACCTTTCTCCCTCATACCCAGAAGTATTAGATTTACTGCTATATCAAAGGCCAGTCGTTCTCATACCATGTCTATATGGTGTGGTGTGCAGCTACCTTCTCCTTCATAACTAGCAGTAGTATATATGTTCTGCAATATCAAAGGACAATCGTTCTTATACCATGTCCATGTGGTGTGTCAAATAAAAGAACCCTCACCTCGGTAAATATGTATAGTTGAAATTTCTAGCTCAGCTAATCCCTCACCTCGGTAAATATGTATAGTTGAAATTTCTAGCTCAGCTAATCCCTCACCTCGGTAAATATGTATAGTTGAAATTTCTAGCTCAGCTAATCCCTCACCTCGGTAAATATGTATAGTTGAAATTTCTAGCTCAGCTAATCCCTCACCTCGGTAAATATGTATAGTTGAAATTTCTAGCTCAGCTATTCTCATAGATTCGATCAGTGCCTAATGGTGTACAAGCAGTGAGAAAAGCGAAACCTTGAGATAGTCTGGAAATTATCTGAAATCGTTGACGAGAACTAAGATCAAACAAACAAACAAGCAATACAGAGAGAGGGACCTGTGAGTTACTCGCACAAGGCATGTATTGTGTGTCTGTGGTGGTGGAGGTGGGGCAAGTGGGTGGGTGGGGGTGTGGGGATCGGGGTCTCGCGCAGTTTCTTGACAAGCCCACCTGGCAAGAGTACGAAAATTGATCCTAGAACTAGACAGCTTTAGTTGGCTGACAAAAACGGCTAAATCCCCAAGTACAGACCCTGGCAGACCCCTGGTTTTACATTGATGGTGAATCAGTATGTCTGGGACCAATAGCGCTACATGAAGAAGTATAGGGAAAAGGGGATTCTGCCCAGGTCAAATCTCTTTGAGGTTTCCATAAAGTACGTACACAGTGAGGGGGTGGGCGTTGAATAATTTGGAAATTTTACGTACTTCTCTTCTTTAATGTGATGCGTACAAGATAGAGAAGGTGTGGGGTTTAGGAATTTTGCGTACATTATATTTTATAGATGGCCGCTAGACAACGTCTAATTATGTTACATTGATTTAGTCCTCAGTAGGAATCGCAGATTTAGGCTCATCTAGCATATTCTAAGAGATCCAATTCACGAATTGATTGTTTCGAGCAAGTAAAGTGATTGTAAATATAACCAGTTTATCAATTCATTTGGGCGAATGTCTTCTCGTGTGTTCCCATTCTAAGGGGTAGAGAATGGGGTTTGCCAAGTGCAACTTCACAATCACGTTCAATTAAAAATGGATAAGACAGATAATCATTCATAAAAATGTAGTTCATTAAGTGGATGCACCGATACATCTTAAATGAAGAGGCGGGCGACAGGAATTAAAGGGAGATTATTCGAAATTCCCACTTTTAGTACCTCTATCGCTTAAAGCGATGTTTTCATTCACAGACTCTGTGTAATCCCCACAGAACAATGCCGACTTCTGATGAAGTCTGTGAATATTATCATTAATCATATATGTCTACCTTCAATTCAAATCTCATAATTCTATCCTAATCTAATATATCTCCAGTTCAGTAGGTGTCCTCAGCACCTTGACTCGTTTCTGCGTACATCACCATCTCAAGATCCTGACGTGGGAATAAATCATCATAAAATAAGCGAGGACGTGACCGTCTGATTGGTCGTTAAGTCGCCTTCATGTCTCCCAAGCTCATCAATTTCATCTATTCGGGCATAAAATCCCCACCGGCTGGCAACGCGGGTGGGACACACCTTAGACCCGGATCCCCGACCCCCTGTGACGTGAACTAGAGCCGCGAAGGTTACAATGACAGATGAGCAGCCAGACACAAGAGGTGTGACAGCTGCGACATCCGAGGTGAATACCAGTAAAGTGCCTTCATCAGTTACTCGCCTCACTGCCTCTGAGGCTGGGGACCCTGCTCTGTAATGTAAAGGCAGGATCCGAGGGGTGCAGGAGGCAGTGAGCAGCTCAGTGCAGAGCGCACCTCATGAGGGATGCAGGCCTAGTTTTATAATGAGTAACTCGATATTATCGTAAAACTGGATGAGGTTTAATCTTGGCCACCGTATTCCACGACTGGAGTTTGGCAAAGTGACTTCATGAGGCGAAGCCGAGTGAAGTCCGGAGCCAAAACTTCAGGAGTGGAATGCGGTGACCAAGTTTAAAACGAATCAGGTTTTGATTTTATCCTACCCTATCTCCTCCATTTTGGAATATTACGTGATAACAATGCTGTATGCCACTAGTGGCATATAAAACTCTGTATGCCAGTCAGCGTGGCATACGGAAACCCAATGTTAAGCCTATGGGATTTTATATTAGGGGTAGGATAAGTGGCATACCTTGATACATCATGGTGGTTGCCTAATTCTATGATGAGTAACTTGATGTGTAGCGCCTCAGCATATCATGATGATTGCCAAATTCTATGATGAGTCTCACGATATATAGCATACCTCAACAGATCATAATGGTTGCCAAATCGTATGATGAGTGACTTGATATATAGCACACCTCAACACATCATGAGGTTGTTTTTTTGTGAATTTCTTTATTAACCACAATAAAAACATCATTTCCATAGAAGCAGTCCCTATTTGTAAGCTGGTTAACAAAGGGGCGTGAGTGTCAGCCATGTCCAGATTGGCTGATTTTCATCACCCTACCCAGACCAGGGTCTGCCAAATTCTATGATGCCTACCTCGATATACATCACCTCAACACAGCATGAGAATTGTGGTAAATTTTTGTCCTGTTAGAGTTGTCTAAACCCGTTGGGGGAGTGTATTTCCTGGAAGGATCTTTTGTGGTAATGTTTTCCAGCATGATAATTGCCTAGTTTTATGATGAGCAACTTAATATAGAGCACTCAGATCAACACAACATGGTTTTGGGATGAGATGCTCAATTTAGCGTATATAGACCAACTCAACACACTCGTTTTATAACTGCAACTCTAAACACATTATTGATATCATCTAAGGAGAGGCTCTGGCGACAACCTTATCTACTGAGGTGTACTTTCCCGCGAACGAATAAACTGATAATATTTCAGATTATTACAAACAAATTAATTTACTGAACAGAATCCTCTTTTATATATAAAAACGCGTTGTCTTACTATTACGAGACAAACCAAAGAGCCTACATTTTCATCATTTCTTCCGTTAACATCAGAATCTTGCTTGACTTAGAATTCTTGGCTTCAACAGAAGAAGGTGACCTAAAACAATATAATTAATTAGCCGACCGTCTTTTAAGTAATCCGTTTGACAAAGAACGGAGGAATCACTTAGAAAAAGAGGAATCAAATTAGTTTCTCTCTTTTGATACTAAGCCACCTGCGTGTCGCCTATTGTTTGATTTCTCCTCCCTTAGGATTGTAACCGGATGCAAGGTAAGAGGGTGTCAGTGACATGTATTTACCAGAGGTGGTTCTACCTGAACTCTAATAAGCACCAGGCACAAAGAGTTTTAATGAAATCAAGAAGGGAATTACCAGAAACCTCACACAATGACTAATTTGCATATCCTGACCTTATGTAGTATATGGAGACAGAGCTAGGGTGCCTGAGTGAAATCTGTTCCGAGTTGTTTTGGTGTGTTTGGATGAACCGAGTTCGAAAAACTTATTTGCAAAAATCTGAATGCACTTAAAAGAGAATCACTGGGGTTCTTATCCCATACTACTTGAACCATCAGAGACTTAGGGGGCCCTCCCACCTACTACGACGCACTACGATTAAGTTAGCGATGGCTGCGCGTGTCGCCGACGGCGTCGCCGACAAGCGCTGCCATCTCAGACTTAATCGTAGTGCGTCGTAGTAGGTGGGAGGGCCCAATTGCAGCGACAAACCGCTGCGCTCTGCGATTAACCTTCCAACGCACTACGACGCACTACGACGCGCTACGAAATTCAAACATGTTTGAATATCGTAGAGCCTCTACGATTAACGTTTTTTTGTTGTAGTGCGTCGTAGTGCGTCGGCGCGGAGCTAGTTCGTCGGCGACAAAACCTGACTAATTGAGGAGTTTGTCGGCAACACCTCCATGATTTTTTCAGTTTGTCGCCGACGCGGCCAAAGGGTTAATCGTAGACTTAATCGTAGTAGGTGGGAGGGGCCCCTAAATGGGTACCATCCACAGATGTTGATGCCACACTGTAGTAAGTACACTATCTCCCAGCTGTCCCCACATGCTTCTCTATCTTGCATCACCACCCTTCTCTTGGAGAAAGCCTAGCGTTGCCAGTCTAACCTACCCGTGCCCCGCCCCGCACACACCTAGCATCTTCGGGAACTCATCAGCAGGACATAACAAGATTGGTGGCCACAGCCGGCGTGCCAACGCCAGGCCCATCTCCCCGTCTTAATTATTCATCAGCGCCGGGCGCCAGTGGTAATTAGTGTATGGTTCAAATGGTTAGCGCCAGATTAACAGGCCCCAGCCCAGATTGGACCATCAGAAGCCTGCTTGATGACTCCGGCTTGTAACATGTGTAAATCGGATCCACTTTATTGCAATATTTCCCTCCCCCCCCCCGAACCGCGTCATCAGCGACAATCCACGCCCCCACAAACAAACCGCCACGGCCAACAGAGGGAGTACGGGGTGGGGGTGGGGTTGGGGAAGGGGTTTACCGGCAGGGGAGTGTGTGGTGGATTCAAGCTTAAAAATTCGGACTGGGTTGGTGGAGGATAGGAAGGGGGTAAAATGCACCCCAGATTTTACAGGGTCAAAGATACTTCATCCAATTGGTCGCCTTAGTGAGTGTCTTCAATAGGGGAAACACTGTTTTATTCTGTGAATATATAGCTTTAATTACGGTTAGGTGGTTCCCTCACTGGGCTAGTTCAAAAGCCCAGAGAGCGTCCTAATATGTCTACCCATGAGAGTCCATCGTTTACATTACACTGCCTTTTCCCTCAGTGGTAATCAGATTCTATCTAATTTCTGCCACTACACCTCAATTCAAATATGGTATATTAATATTCATGAGTTGTAAATTTGCCAACATAGTTTTTCAACGTAATACCGAATTTATGCATGCAACGGCAACGACAGTATTATTTTTGGTCGGGGGTGATTCTAAGGGAACTTCTCCTCAACTGAGTCTGCTGCCGAAGCCGATGCATAAACAGCTTAGCATATAAAAGATCCCTTCTTTAAGCAGGCACCTTAGACAATTAGTTCCAAAAATTGAGTTTGGAATGAAATCAGCGCGTCGATTCATGTCAATCTAAACGCCATAACACCCTGCCAAAGCCGTTTACACACGGAAAATAACTGTCAGGCGTGTCTTGTCAAATAGACAGGGATTAGTTTAAACACTAGGCACCGACAAATGGAAATGTTAGTTAATCAGCCAGTTACTGAGCAGTGATTTGGTACCTGGCAAATGTCCGCCTTGGCCGTTTTTCTTCACTGTCTGCCACTCACTCTCCAATCAGACAGGAAGAAACAAATTCATTAACCACCTAATTTAAAAAGAAATCATTTTTATTATCCTCACTTGTACATCAATCGATATTTGACTGGTACGGGTGTGTAAAATATGTGTTCCTGCTTGCTGGCCTCCTATTGCCTAGGTTGGGTACTTTGTCGGCAACTCAGCAGTGGGTCCATTTGCCTTACCAAAATACCCCAAAGATTTTAAACGTCAGATTCCGTACCTTGTTAGGGGTAATTGTTTTCAACAATTTCAGGGAAAATACTGAAGGAAATAGAACCCTACGATTCTAACGAGGAGATTGTGATCCAGTAGAGAACATCAGCAGGATTTGTCCCAGACAAACATCCTGTGAAGTACATTTATTTTATTTTTTTTGAAAATATTTCTTTATTGACGCAATGAGGATTCATGTACAGAGTACAGGATTTTCAACCAGCAACGTCAGCAATCATGAGATATAACAGAAACCAATGATTCTTTTCCAGATTCAACATTTGGCTTGTTACCATAGTTCTACATTTCGAACAATCTACATATGTATATCCATAGCTTAGTAGCCACCTCAGTAAGGACATAGGTATACATCTCAGGATCTACACAAAATTCTCACCGTGTGAATCCCACTTTAACAGATACATGAACAGCTTAAGTAAATGTCCTGATACTGACCCCCTTGTGGATGTGCTTCCAGAATAATCTTACAAAAAGCGATTAAATAGGTTAAGATGTAACTCTTCTTGAACACTTGTGGCAGCGTGAATAATTTTGACAAACACACGTACAGTATCTGACAAACTGTGCTTATCTGTGAGCATGGTTTGCAGGTCATAAAGCCGATATCTGAGTCGACATCTACATGAAACATAAATGTCCACGACACATGCCATTGACGTCAAATCACCTCGTGTTGTAACAAAACTAGGACGCAATAAGATCGCTGCATGGTAGCCATCAAAGAATAGTTGCGGGACCATATATAACTAGGAGCAAATGGTCTTTACATTAATGATGAATGAGCGTGGTATTATATCTTTTAAAAAGGAAACAAATAAAAGGTTTCATTTTTGTTCAGCCTGTGGGGCATTCGCTGTAACCGACATGGCAACCGGCTACTTCTACAACTACTTTTGTAGTGTCCGAACACTAGTCGGTCATTGAGGTACGTCGGTCTGTGGTGACTGGTAATAGTCGGCTAGACACTCATCTGAGACACTGAGGCGCTGGTCCTATTCCCCCATACCAATGACACAGGGTTGGCGCGCAGATAGTGAAGGGATAGTTTTGCAGCACACTGAAAGTCTACATAATCTCTCCCTAACCTGTGCAGCGTATCTGAGCGAGTTTTCTACTCTCAACCAGAAACTCGCTCACCACCACCACTGTGTAGCCTCAGTGGGTGTCACATGATCGCCTCCACCAGTCATGTGACAGCAGTCACGGTAGGACGGACGCAGCGGGTTGTTAGTCCGGACGTTTCATCCATTTTTTATCCGGAGCCTATCCGCATTCCGATCAGCAAGGCAATGGCGGCTGCATGCCCGTCTGGTCGCATTATTATCGGGCCTACCCCCAACCCACCGTGCCCGGTCCCACCCCCCCCCCTTCCCGCCCACACCCCTTCAACTGTTCACCACACTTCCCGCCCGGTGCATTATTAACTACTTCCGGTTTGTGCCATACAAGTTGGCGACCATGGCGTCCGACTGAGCGATAATAGGGACTGGTGAGATAGACAGAGGGCTTCCAATATAATTGCAGTTCTAATGTAGGTGAAATACAAATTAAAGTGAGCGTAGAAGGACAGAGAAAATATATTTTAATGAGATGCTGGGTTATGCTGATAGGCCCTTTGCAACACATATTAGAACTCCTATCTTGGCCAGTGGCAATGCAGTAGAACGTTTCCCTCTGCCCTACAATATGTTCTGAAAGGATTTCAGCACAAAATGGACATAGAGATAGGCCTCTGCCTTGCAGGTGTTCTACCCCTCGTATCAAACTGTGTGATAGGCCACTGTCACTAAGATTCCAAATATCAACTGACTATTATGTCATAATTCCAACTATTATGCTATATGGATTGAGTCCTGAAGAAGGGTTTTATAACCGAAACGTCGACGACAGGTCCAGAATTCTTGATGCCTACAGTGTGATCACTATTTCATTTAATAGAAACCTATGGTAAAACAAACCGACCGGGAGTTGTGGTGTTTTGTACACTTACTTGTATTATGCTATAAACAAGAATCTAAGTATACGGCAGGCGCCTGGTCAGTTACCGTGTGAGCCGTTTGGCCGGTAGAGGGAGCAGCTCAGGCACCTCTCGAGGCGTTCTCGTGGACACCACATGACCCCGGCTTGCGCAGGACGTGCGCTGCCCCCAGCTCCACCTAGCGGCGGCTCCATTCGTCTACCGGCGTCATAAAACATTTACTAGCGCAGGACATTTGTCCGAATTACCCGAAAGCTTCGTTTGAGAGGAGATCCTGTTAAATGACGCAGCAAGCATGGCGCTCACAGAGCAGCCGAGTGGACGGGTAAACTGGTGAGCTGGTGCTGTAGACTGTAGGGAGAGGTGTGTCACTTCACAAGGTATGCCACCTTAAGGGCACAATCCACCAGGCCGATTTCTCACCCGATCATTTATTCCTGGGCCCTTTAGAGGAAGCCCACGTATTATAATTTATTTAATTCTGATAATAATAGTTTAATAAATTACCATTTTCAAAGATTTGAGAAATTCTAGGGCATCCGATAATAATCGGCGATTGTCTGGCTAAGGAATCGGCTACCGTCGGTCCAGTGGAACACCCCCTTTACATTATCTCATCCATGGTATTTTACTCTATCCGCTGACAATACACCATTTTTTTTTCTGTGATATATCATCTCACTTTGCTTTGCCTTGTGAGATTACTCCGGAAACTAAACTCATGGCCTATTTTCAGTTGGGCCCTGTGCTATGTTCTCTTCTATTAGAACACTTGGGGAAGTGTTTTAAAAAGGAGATGTACCTGCTGGAAGGTTGACATTAGTATGTATTTCAACCCATTAAAACAACTAATTTGAGAGTAACATCATGTAGTGGCCACCTTTAACACCACGAGTTACCACATAGACATAGATGTACAGAGGCATATGTATACAAAAATGTGAACGTCCGTTGCACCTGTTACATTTGTATGAAAATCGAGTATTTTGTCCAATCAAACGACAAAAGATTAGTTTTCGATCAGATATCCTTTCTTCACATTCAATGGCGACCAGTATTGGAACCTGACAACGCAAGGTTGAGCCTTTTATGATCGCAATTAAGGGGGCCTGTGCAATATGCCAGCATTCATCACAAAGACAATAGCAAACTAAGGATGTTTTGGCTTTATCTTACCTGACTATGTTAAGAGAATTGATTGCTTTCGACCACGGACAAAGTTTATGCTTCAGGCTTTTATTCATGCACAACCGCTGAACGGAAGGTAAACGTAAACCGCTCTATTTTTTTTGTATTTACATTTACAAAACTTAACCATGTCGCACATGATACAAGACGAGATGGCGTTGACGTTCATTAACTCAACGAGGCTGTGAAGCCGAGTTCCGTGATCAAATGCAACTCCATCGAGTCTTGTATCTTGTGCGACCATTGCCTTTTGTATTATATTCATCATATACCAGCAATTGATAATGTATTACCATAAATTGATCAACCATGTGGACGTGAATGTCCATACTCAACTTATGTATTAACGTGTGCCGTATAACAGTGAACGGTACACTGTTATACACTGTTATATATTTATAAGGTACTAAGAAAGAAACTGATATGTGTTTGGTCTGTGTTCCCCGAGGAGTTTGGACTGCGCAGTAATATGAACGAGGTGATAGCCGAGTGAATATTCTGAAGCAGCAGTAAGCAACTATTAAAGGTACTTGCATATATATATGTTGTATATATGACAATGATACTAATAATAGCGTGCATATATAATCAAAGCTTTTATACAAAAGTGTATACCCGTGATTTGTACTGAACACTTGGTCTTGGTTCTCGTTTAGCGGACAGTCGATTATCACCCAGTACACCCAAACTTAACCCAGGCACGCACACACGAGGCGGGCACTCCTCACCCGCCAACAGGCTGAGTCAGTGCCGTGTAACGGGTGGAAGGACGTGATTTGTCTCACTTAGCATTTAACGAGCACCTTCATGGGCGATGCTGAGCTTTTTTATCATCAGGCGTCAGTAGCCCAGCCCTGCTGTTGATAAACGTCCCCAGGCTAGACTGCGCTGGCTCCACCAACTGTTCATTAGGTACAGAGCAAATCTAGCTCTTCACCCACCTGCCTAGTGACCGGAGCTGCTCGGAGCTGCTCCCCTTTCCCTCCCCTCTCCACACCCTCCTCCATACAAGCCTCAGACACTCCAGCACTACCGAGGTTTGCAAATCGTTCTAATTAACAAAAGAAAAAGAAACGACAGGAGCAAATCGATTTTCACCCTACCCCCATTTTAAAAGTTTCAGTGAGGATTATCGATTATTTAACACCACTTTCCTCATGCGGTTGGGATATATTTGTATGTATTTCCCGCATAAGAAAACATCCTTTATTCCAAGCAAAAGTGGCTCCCTTACACGGGGTGACCCCTTACACACGGTTAAATCAAAACATCCAACAGAGGATTCCAGCAAAGGTGTCCCCTTACACTGGGTGTCTTTTCACATGGGGCTATTCCTTTCAAGGGGTGACCCCATACATTGGGTGACTCTTACATGGGGTGAATCCTTACATGAGTTGGACCCTTACGTGCGCTTTACCTTTAAATAGGGTGACACCTTACACAGGGTGACTCCTTACATGGGGTTCCCCATAACTACACAGCGTGGCCCTTCCATGGGGTGGCTCCTTACATGGGGTGAACCCTTACGTGCGACCCTTGCATGCGACCCTTATGTGTGACATAGAGTGACACCTTACACAGGGTTGACCCTTACATTTCGTGACCCTTATGAGACATTTCGCGACCCTTATGTGACATTTCATGACCCTTATGTGACATTTTGCAATCCTTATGTGCGACATGGGGTGACACCTTACACAGGGTTGACCCTTATACTTCGTGAACCCTTACATGGGCCGACCCCTTGCACAGGGTGACTCCTTAAACCAGGTGATCCCATACCTGGGGTGACCCCTTACACGGGGTGACCCCATACACAGGCTGACTCTTCACACGGGGTGATCCCTCACATGGGCTGACAATAAGCAGGTTTCTACTGTATACATATGCCTGTGTTTAAATACCAACTTGTATACGTACCAGGGGCTGTCGACTTTAGATCAGTACTGATCCACTCCTTCTGGTAGAGTTCTGTTAACAGGGACCCCGGATCATTCCTCTCACATTTCTAGCCCTAATTACATACACTTCCCCAGAATTAGACCAGGAGAAAGAGTCCCCGTCTAAACAATAGCCAGCGCGCTGCTTGATAAGAGCTCCCCATGTGTAATCAACTTTGCCGGCCTGTTAAGTAAACCCGCCCGGCTTTCTGTCGGCGTAGGGCGGGCGCGCCGGCAGTGGGGCCCGACTGGGGCCGGGGCGAGCCGCTCGCACGTTCTGCTCCGACTTGAGTATGAGTAGCTCGCTGTGAATTAGTATGCGGCCGCCGACCCGAGCCAACCTCAGTGTAAGCACTTAGTAGACAAGATGTGTCAGTGATAGCCGAGTACTTCATTACCGTGCCCAACCGGGAGGGGGCGGGGGTTGTGCTTGGTTCGTGTGTGTATGAGTGGGGCTGGGGGTGGGTGTGGGGGCTGGGGGTGGGAGGTTTGGGGATGGGAGCGTATAGTTGGGGCAGGCTCCAGGAGGACCTCACAGAGATGGTCTAGAGGACTAGGAAGGAACTGCAGCGAGATCCGTACCTATTAAAAATATGCCATGAGTTTCGGTTGTGGAGTAACCTCACGAGGCAAAGTCGAGTCAGATTATATAGCAAATCAAAATGAATGGCATATTTTCTGTGGCTATGGATAGAGTCTGGTTCAAATTTTATCTCATGCCAACACTGACTAATTGTCTAAAATTTGTGACATCATCCCTTTTTTATCATACAATGCTCCGTGGGTGTTGAATACGAGTTCCCAAGATTCAGTCTACGAGGAAAAAATACCAGGTGTGAGATAAAAGGGACGTTCGTGGGAGAGTGCGCGAGAGAGAGTCAGTCAACAGTCAGGTCATTTCCTCATATTATTGTATACCTCTGGCCGAAAGTCAATGAAATACTACTTGCTGCTAGGAATGCAGTATAAATAAAATTCGGGCTCACTGACACATACTGAATGAGCTATGAATCAGTGACTTGTTATTTAGGTATACAATAATATGAAAAGTCCATAGGGATGCCATTCTCTGCCTTTTATACCATGAAATACACGGAGAAACGTATTTTATGGGACAAAAGACCTCGAACGTCCATCCCTACGGGTTGAGTAACCATGTTTTCTCTTAATACTGCGCCCCAACTTGCTCCCAGCATTTACATAGCGCCACCAACAAACCTCTGGGCGACAGATGCATATTTCATGCGCCCTTCACTGACACTAACAGCTCACTACGGCCGAGCAGCTCCGAGCACGTCTGATTGCCGTTGTATCTGCAATCAGCCATGGATGAATAAATATCTCGCCTCGCACCTAACGCGCCGCCGACCCGCCTCTGGGTAGTGCAGTGTCGGGGGTGGTTTGACTCTGAGGCAGCTTGCTTGCTTGGTGCATTTCATGTAGCATGCAATCTCTCCGTTTTCTGAATCACCACCAGCCACACCCTCTCCACATACACACATCCAACCCTCCCTCCCTCCTCTGTTGTGATTCGTTCCTTCAGGTACAAACCTACAATTTCTGAAAAAGCCATAAAAAACGCACTTCACATCAAGTGAAAAAAGAATTGCCTGCACTCGATTACAAGCGCCATGTCAATATGTGTTCAGGCAACCTGTGGCTAATATATCCTGTTGGAGTTGGCTCTCCCGGTTCCAATTCAGTCATTGTACTTTTACCACGTTCAACCGAAGCGTGGTGAAGATGGTAATCTACTGTGTTCCTCCATACTTATTCACCTACAGCCAGTTACCTGAACCCTTTTTTTTTCAACAAAACCCTCTACGTATGTATTGAGGAGTACAGGTAATATAGGAAAACAGACTTGGCGTTGTATTTCTAAGGCCCCACGTCCACTGGGCTCCAAATTGTCCATAATGAGCTTTACGATGCACCTCCCGACGAAAAATCAAAATCGCTTTGGAAGGGAAGCAGAAATCCTGACAGCTGATCACGTGTCCATGATGACTCTATGATGCAGACCGGCAGTTTATGATTTGTTCTCAGTGAAAAAATCGTAGGTGTTTGCTACAGTAGAACATTTTAGATTGTCAAATGTTGGATAGCTGTCGTCTATGATGCAGATATTCAATGCATTCAGCTTCACCGATTCTGCACCAACTTTTTGTCTACGATATAGACCTTACCGATTCGTTTTCGATTTTGAACATTGTGCATTATTAGAGTAGTAAGTTGACTAATGTGTACCTACTCCCGTCCGCCTATACTTAGCCCGCATGCTGTCAAGCAGGAGGGTCGTATCTATAAGTGCGGAATAAGTAAGCATTAACAGATACAAACGGCTAGACGTTTCCCTTTTTATTATGCATCTTCAAATGTTCAAAATTGCAATTAGAAACCACGTCAAAGCACTTCGACTGGTTCGTATGACAGTGTAAGGCACAGTGTGCTGTACACACTACATACATAACGGGGAACAGCAGTGCGTAACTATTAAAGTATATGCATGGTGTATGATAAGATAACAAGAATGAATAAGATCTAGATAAAGCTGTATTATAGTAGTATTTGTATAGACAATCCCGACCATGCTGTACAAGCTACAAAACGAGATGATGATTTACGGTTCGTATGGAAGGAGACGTTAACGCCAAGTTCCGTACGAACCCTAAATCATTATCAAGTTTGTTTTGGCTTGTTCAAGAATGGTAAGCCGTTCTATACTTACTATATACTTGAAATTGATAAGAATGATTAATTTAATTTGCCCTAGCAACTAATATCGTTAGTCAACGTGTACGGAACAGTGTTCCGTATTTTGCCATACGGAACACTGAGAGAGCTGCTCTGAGTCGTTCTGGTTGTAACTACTCAATCCTTGGGTTGTTACTATAGGATTTGATAAGTAGCTGAGTGGAGGAGTCATTTAATGAGGAAAATGGATGCCCTATTGTATATCACGTAATTGCGAAAGGAATTCACGATATATCTTTTACCATTAACAAGTACCGATGTCTTAATTTCCTACTGTTCCGATACGCTGGGCTCTGAAGTATCCATCATAGCAACAGCTGCTCAGGAAAAGCTTGTAAGGGCCTTCCACTTTTTATTCAAAAATTCCCAAGAGATATATCACCATAAACTCAGGGGACGTTAGGGTACGGTTTGATCAATTAATGCAGGTGCGTATCGCTAAGAAAGAAGACAGCTTTCAACAACCCGTATACACTTTATGGCTGCTTCCACACATGCCATACCCTTGTGATCATCAATGACATCCCTTAATTTTCCTAGGATCAATTTCTAGAAATTTTACAGGAAAGAAGGTATCGCAGCCTTCCCCTTCTAAAAACGGAGGTTAGTAGTTTTTATTTCTGAACGACAAGCTAGATTGTGTACTATGTTTTTACTAAACGAGCCAGTGAGGTGAGTTTAGGAAGAAAAAGTAAACAAGGTAAGTATGGTCAGAAATCGCAATGCACAATGGTAGAGAAGTCAGGAATTTGAATGATATTTAACAATTGTAGATCGGCATTTCTAAAACTGTATTACTGGTTTCTACGCCAAGGCGTGCAGTATTTATATAAAACGTCCTGACCATGCTGTACATGTCACAGAACGAGATGGTAATTTACGGTTTGTATGGAACGAGGCATTTATGCCGAGTTCCGTACAAACCGTAAATTATCATCGACTTGTACAAGGATGGTTGGACGTTATATATTTACTATATACCTAAAATTAAAAAAAATCATTGATTTCATTTTTAACAACCGATATGTTAATAAACTTGTTTGGCAAGGTGGTCCGTATTTTAGTGTACAGTACAGAATTTTTACGTTATATGTCAAAACGGTACGTATTTACAGTAAATACGGCATGGGTATATAGTAATTTACAGAAATGCACACTTTGTCCGATGGTATTTTCCTACACACCCTGTGTACAGGTGGAAACTGCCCAGGGTTAGAATACCAAGTGGGTGGTGCTCCACGTTTTGCGGCTCGAGGAATAGCGGGCTGAGCTCGAAATCGTTGCGCCAGATTTGCCGATCGCATCATAACTATGTCGCCATCTATATTCAATAAAAAATCTAATGATCTTTTCACCTTTGTCATTGACAATACGGTGTTGCAACATAACGTGAAAATAATGATACCACACGACAGGATCCGATATTACTGGAGCAATGCTTTTCCCACATTTCTAGGAGCAACGAACCCCTGGCCGGCCTCTGGCGTCACCCACCTGGCTTCACCCGTCTGGCGTCACAGTGGCGAGGCAAGGGCTGCATGTCTGCATGCAAACCCCTGTGGGCGAGCAGGAAAGAAGCACAGGGAGGTGTATGTTTCCTCATAGGTAGACAGTCACCCGCCATGATTATTATATACCTGTACCTCTGGCCGTACCGACTACATGTATACTCGTACCTGTATCGTATTTATGGCTGTTCGTCACCTGGTGACGTACGGGGTACACGTATCCGATCGACATCAATAGAAGTAAAATTTTAAAGTATATGATAATAAGAAAACAGACTGGCCGTAGTTGTACGTCAAAAATACTTGGTAAAACTGTCCCTCTACCTTCAGCATCGGAATAATTTTAGCAATGCGCTTACCACGTATTTCTGACGTGAAAGACATTAAAGCAGTTTTCTAGGGTGTACGTTAGCACTTTAGAAAAATAAACATAGCTACATCAATACAATAAAGGAAATATATTAACTTCTCCAAATAAAACTTGATACACTTGCATTCTCCTATGAGTCAAAAATAAAGTTATTTCAGTGGTATAACCTATAAGTTTATATATATAGTTATTTCAGTGGTATAACCTATAAGTGTACATATATATATATATATATATATATATATATATATATATACACTATATATATGTATATATATATACACACTATATATATATATATATATATATATATATATATATATATATATATATAATGTTTGGAGGGTATATTGAAGATGTGAGGATATATTCGTGAGCGCACAGCAATGACAACTCGACGAACACCCCCCCCCCCCCCATCCTGGTGGTTCTCCGAAAACAGAGACTGTTGATTCCGGGAGGGGCGACGCGACGCCTCATTATGACGGGCTTTGAAGCGAGCAGCATTGGGGCAGGACGACTAATTGGAGCATTATTACCGAGGCTTGTCATGCCTGGCGACTGGCGTCGTCAGTGGTGCTGGTGCTGGTGGTAGGGGATGGTAAAGTGGAAGGGTTACCATGCCAGCCGATCACCATCCGCTTGATCATCACTGCCATCCACTGCAATTTACCCATACTCCCCGCCTCCCCGCCTCGCCGAAAATTTCACTGGGAATCTGATAACACAGTACAAGCCTCGGTTATCAACTGGCGAATAGGGAGTAGGAGAGAAACGGACAGAATGTGTGGGCTTGTGGGATGGTAGATAAAAGGAGGGATTGGCAGAGGATACCAGGGAATTGTTAATACAAACTACCTCCCTCATGCTAGTTGAAAAAGAATAACCATGCACTTCATGTACTATTGCCAAGGCATCGTAGGCTCCCGTAGGGGATATCGGAGAGTTATGTTTGGATGAAATCCACATTATATTGGAAGAACTGATTGTATTCAGAAATGGATGTCAATAAGAATAAGAAATTGTTCAAAGTATTCGCAACAGCCTTCACTATAATCCTGGCACTACATACCCACGCCTTCTCCATCCGCCCGATCAACAAAAAATAAGTTTTCCTCTATTACCGCCGTGTATAAAGAACATTTTTGTATCCATTATGGTGGATCTCCTTGAGACATTTTTCTAATCTTGTTCCCGATGGGGAGGATAGCGAAGTGGTTTCGCGTTCCGTTCTAAAAAAGATTTCCTCAGAACTTCACAGTATAACCAAGCGAACCTCCCTACCGGCCGTCCAGGCATCCCTCCACCCACCCTCGGCGCTGCTCCACCGCATCTCGCCCGTTGTGTTTAATGCTTTCCTGTTTCCATGGTAACGGATGAAGATGATATGACAGGTGTCACCTTGTTCGTCGCCCGTGCCGTGCCGGGTTGCCGATGTAATGCGCTTTCTATTTCTCGACAGGGATTTCCTATCAGCGGCTGCCGTGTGATCAAATCGTAAAAGAGATAATGCAGCGGTCCCTCTGTGCTAGTAAACAGCACCGAGGCGGCTGGCTGTGCCCTTATCGGGCCCTTTGATCTGGCCCGGCTGGTTAACGCCATTAGGGGGAGGATAGGCGGGCGGATCCTGTCCTCCAGGAGGTGTTAGATCCCAGATAAAGACAGTCCTTCCCACCTGCTCATCCGCCTTCCCTTGGTTTCAGTGGTACCGTATAGCCGAGTAGCAAAAGTAGCAGCACATATAGTGGAACCCCCGTGTAAGGGAACACCCTGCCATTTGAGCTGAAGTGTCTCCTTAGACGGGGTTTCTCCTTACATGGGGTGAAATCAAACACTAAAAGAGGGAACCTCTCCCAGCAAAGCGTCACGTTACATGGAGTATCCCCTTACATTGGGTGTCCATTAAGCAGGGTTCTACTGTATGTACATATATATATATATATATATATATATATATATATATATATATATATATATATATATATATATATACATACCGTACAGGGACCTAGGATCATTCCTCTTATATTTACAGCCCATAAGACTGGGAGAAAGAGTCTTCGTCTAAACAATAGCCATGTTAGCCTTACTCAGGGTGTCTCTTAGAAGCACATTTCTATTTTGCTTCCTAAAGGTCGGTCGGTGGTTCCTGACTGTAAATCGGAAATGGTCTTTCAGGAGAACTAAAAAGACATCTACACCGTTTTCGGTCACGGGCCTTAAGGGAGTCCTTCTGTATAGCCAACCCAATCTGGACCCAGAAGTTCCACATGCACCAGGGAGTTGTTTCAGTAGTTTCGTGACATGTCTAGATGGCGTCTGTGACACCATACGGACAGATCACAAGATTGCAGTCGATGACACCCGGAGTTTCACTCACTTCTCGTATGAATTAAGCAATGACACTTTAACATGAGTAGGGGATACATATAACCTATAATCGTTCCAAATATGAAGAGGATTGGGCGCTCCAATTTTCTGATATTTGCTAGTCTTTTTCCGCTGTTGCTTGCACTGTTAGTGCCGCTGTTGATGTCTGTCTAGGCCTAATGTCACGAAACTATTGAAACAGGTCCCAGTAGTTTAGTGTACCACCAACACACCAACACCCCAATGAGAATCATTAACTACCAACATAACACAAACGAAGATGAAAAGAACCTCCACCAGCAAGAAGAACCAGCACTAGCATTGCTCTAAAGCGAAAATCTGCCGAAATGGAGAACCGTCCGCATAATTACAAATCTGGAAAAAAGTCATATAAATCTAGTAGGCGATGGAAGCGCCCACAAATTCTTTTCTTTTAGTTTCGGGTGCTACCCATCGTTTCCACTCACCATGTGCGAAAGATTCATGAAGATCTGTATCACTATGCGATATTCTTTGTTGTGATTGTGCTGTTTTTACCTTTTATAAAACTTTTATATAGTCTGAGGAGACTGGAAACTTTCCGATGAAGTATTAGTCCAGCGGAACCTATGCCGCAAAAGCAATGCTACTATGACCTACAACGACTGGGACCTTGTATCAGACCCTTCACCAACGGGATCAGCATTAGTATCCTACTCCTAATATAAAATCCCATAGGCTTAACATTGGGTTTCCGTATGCCACACTGACTGGCATACGGAGTTTTATATACCACTAGTGGCATACAGAATTGTTATCACATAATATTCTAATATTGAGGAGACAGGGTAGGATAAAATTAAAACCTGATTAGTTTTAATCTTGGCCACTGCATGCCACTCTTGGAGTTTTGGCTCCGGACTTCACTCGGCTTTGCCTCATGAAGTCACTATGCCAAACTCCAGTCGTGGCATACGGTGGCCAAGATTAAAACTCATCCAGTTTTACGATAGTATTACGATCACCATCACTAGTATCAGCACACCACTCTTTCCAACCAGGTTATAAAAATATGACAAAAATAAGTTAATTCAAAGCATTTTCTAGCAATCATTTAGTGAATTATATCTTGCTCATTAATTTCACGATATTTAACCTCATTTAACAAATATTCAGATGTCTAGCCTCGATTAAGATGGAAATTTCGTAGTTTTGATAGTTTTGGTGTGAGCAAGGTACCATCTGGCTCCGCCGGCCCTCAGTTGCAAATACTCCAGCGTGTTGAACATCTATCAGGACAAAATTATTAATGGAGCTATCCTGGATTATTGTTCACTCCTTAAAGAAAATAGCACCTGGCCATTTCGTCGTAGTAAAACGACACTTTCGTTTCAAGCAAGTACCTGGTGTGGACTAATGGCTCGAATAGGAGATCACCTCGGCACTTAACGAGAGGGGCCAGTTTGTTAAACGTGTGTGATGAACGTCATATCTTAAATTTATTGATTGAGGAATGATGAGAAACGATGCCGTGAGCGTATGAGCACACCTGTGTCCTCCAGGTCATCGGATTGGGCAGGTGGGCTCAGGTACACGGCAGGAGAGAGCGGGGCGTGGGACAATTACCGGTGGTTGATTCTACAGGTAGCTGGGTCTTTATATAAGGCCTGCTGTTACTTGCGAACCTTTGGCTGTGTTTCTCACCATACACTAAGAACAAATGGTATGTTCATCCTTGATGAATGAGGTCAGAAAAATATCTAACTATCAAAAGGTTTGGGTTTTATCTAGCCTGTGGGTAATTTTCTGTAACCTTTTAGTAAATAATTCTTTCTGAATACCGCTGTGAAAAATGTGTCAGGCACGAGTGGGTCACTGACGTATTTCAGTCTCTAGTGATTGATCATGATCAGCTGGACATCCATCTGAAACATAATATACTCGCCGTCTGCCCCTTACCAATGTCACAGGGTTAGCACCCAGATAGTGAAGGGATAGTTTCCGCAGCACAATGAAAATTTATATAAACTTTCCCTAAACTAGGCAGCGTATATGAGCGTGTGGTCCACGCAGAATAATGGGAAAGCATCTTAAACTAAGTCGTAGTCGCGGGACACAGGTAAAGATGACCTTGGCGTTGGGCGTGCCTCACAGGTAAGTCATTTGTGAAGAGGCTGGAATTCAACACGTTACCAAGGTTACCTGTGGGCAGACGACAGGTGATCAAGTTGGCCGCGCCATCAGCTTAATAGCCTTCCGTGCTCTGCGATTAGTCAGATGAAGACCAGTTTTAGGAGAGAATTGATACTGCCTTTCACCCTGCTCCTACTTCAGACTAAATATCCACGCGTGCACGTGCGTGTGTGCACGCATTGCCACTGTGTGTGTGTTATCACAGGCGTGTGCGTTTGTATGTGTATCTCATACGTGTGTGTGTTCTTTGATGCTGTGTTTCTACTTGACGATGCTGTGGCCAGTTTGATAATCTAAGATCATACATGAAGACCCTTTTCTCTGATTTGTACAAGGGTTATGTTTAATAATATCTAAGTCTGTTCGCTAACACAGTATTAGGCGTCCGTAAGGTTGCCCATAAGTGTTGAATAAAGTTGACCCACATCGTCCTTGGGTCTCTAGGGCATACCGAAAAGGGTATACATATATACGATCCCACATTCTCAAATGGACAACTGGCCACCGACCCTGGCTTTCAGAATGTTCCACTGTTTATATGGCCACTATGTGGTAAAATCAGTCGTCGGGTAGTGGTACATGAAATTCAGTTTGGCACATAATCGTTGAACGGGAATAAATAGAGCGTTCCTACCTGGCAATTGATTTTCCTATCTAGATAGATACCATGAAAATAACTCACCTAACTAATCCACATTTCAATCTGACGATATCGTGAACAAAAACTGGCAAATAGTTTGCAGGTGTTGCCAAAAGCCAGAATCGGTGGCCAGAATCGTCAGGTGGAAATGCCACACTAGGTGTGTATTTGAGAGTGTCCACATAGGTGTGCGAGTGTGTGTGCGACTACAAAATCTCCCTCGAAACATCAAGAGGCTGAGAAGAAAAAAATAAAACCCCATCCCAAAAGACGGACTACGTTCTCTCTCACTTTACCCGCGGCGAGGATTAGGCTGTGAAAGTGCCGCATTAAGAAATCAAATATTAATCTCCTGTTTTCCAACGCCGAGTTCATAAGCTGTTCCAATGTGCAAAATCTCTGAAATATGCATGGAAGTTGGGCTCCTATAATGCTGCCCTGCCTTCTCGTGTTCCCGCCACTGGGGGCGCTGCAGTGGACCCTCGATGGGAGGGCGTAGGGGGCGCTCTGGTGTTTACTGCGTATAGTCAGGTGTGCAACCATCCACTGGCGTCCATTGAGCTCCCGATACACTACGATATGCATTTTAATGCATCTCCAGACACAAACCGATATCGCGTCAGCTTTAATCAGTCGCCGATACACCCGCGGATGCACCCCGATGCACGCATCGTAAGGTCTGTCGCAGGGTATTGGGAGCTCAATGGACAACGGCCCTTATACGGTTCTATTTGAGAAATTATCGGTGGACATAATCGGTTGCATCCAGCAAACATGCCGGAAATTCAGGGAGTCGCCGACTGATTTCTGACACTCAAATTCATTCCGACATCGATTAGTTCAATAGGGAAACATCCGTGTAAAACAAGTCGGGTTTCTAGTGTGTGTTTCATAGCACTATGCTATTAGAGGAGAGTCTCCATAACAAGCACCTCGGTGCACCTCCTTACCATTTTCAATCTTCTATATTTCACTGCCATGCATGACACCAGCATCGTTATTTATTATACACCTGTGTTGATTTACATGATGTATTTGATGTACGGCACAATGTGCCATACACTTCGTATGCTCAGCTTTGCGTGCCCAAATTGTACTTCGAATGACGATTACAGGTGATTTCTTATGAATCTAAAATATTTGAAGGTGTACAATAAAGGGAGAACAGGATAGGCATTTAATCAGAGGATATGGTAATAATTTCCCTTGCGAAATCATCAGCAAGGTGTTTCAAATTAATAGAAATAAATTCCCTATTTTCTATTGGTCAAAAACAAATTCACCCTCTAACTCCCATTGTTGGACCACTTCTTGATGTATGTTGTTTGTATTAGGATTTCAGTCCATGTTTATATTTCTGATAGCCAACCTTATGTGGTCAATGAGACATCAAACATAGGCAACACAATCTTTGCGATTAACACGACCATCATTATCCCTTTCGTAATAGGGACACAACTTGTAACCCACAGGAAACCTACTGAATTCTCCCATTGTGCTATACATTGTTTCCGCGATTATCGCTCACACTACCATGTTGGCAAGGAAGTAGGTCTATGAGCAGGAAAACTGCGACCGGCGCTTATTCTTAAGGCAAGGAAAACGGATAGATAATGGTATCATGAATTATTTATTCCAATCTAGCAGGTTTTCATTAGATAAAGGCTGGTCTGCAATTGATGAGAAGATTAATTATGGCTCACCCTGTAGTGGGTTAGGAGGGGGGGGGGAGATTAATGCCTGTGGTGTTCTGGAATGATGAGCAAGCACAAACGGATGAATAGCAGTAATGAGAACGACTCTCCTAGCAGCCCGAACTGGTGGGGTCTCAAGACGGTGGACAGGTAAGAGCCATAAACAGCTCACTGAGTAACTGTGAGTCATTAACTGTGAGTCACTCATCCATAAAGCACAAGGTGATCGCTATTTCGCTGTTTGGTATTGCTCCTCGCAGCGAAGAATTTAGGACATATTCATTTGAAAAAGGGCTGTTAAAGATTGGCTTAAACTACGGTTTTAGGAACCAATAACGGGACAGAAATACATAAAAGTAGTACGTTTTCAGAGGCTCACTTCAATTCACGAGCTATCTTATCTTGGCCCTATACTCACAGAACCTAGCATATATATCCATACAAACTGGAATTTGCATTTAATTTTCGTCAGTAACAACCAAGTACTACAACAGGTGGCTGGCTGCCTGGAGAAGCTCTAAATCGTCTTGTTTCAGCTCAGCGCTCAGCCTCGAGCAGCTCCTAGCAGCTCTGAGCAGCTCATTAATACAAACTGCCTGGTTTAACAATGCCGGATCAGAACTATCCTATTGGGCTGCTTTGTCGCAGGGGTAAATGTTAAAGCTCCCCACCTGAGCATACAAACCCAGAAGAGAGTTAGACCATATATAGGCTCCCACTAAATTGAATACCAGCAGCTGCTACAATACGTTCATGGCAATCCTTTAATCATCATACCTGGCACAGGAATAATCTAGAGAAAATGTGTGCGTATGCATATGTACATGTATATCTCCTTTATTGAAAGTAAATGTTACCAATCTGATTAAGTTTAATAATTGGTACATTGTTGAATATGAATATATATATATATATATATATATATATATATATATATATATATATATATATATATATACACGTTTGTCGTTATACGTATATTATTGGTTTACAAAATTTACCACGAAGGTAAATTCATTTGTACGGTAACTGTATCGAGGCTTGTAAAGTGGTCTCAGAAAAAAACTGATTGTGCTAGTCTTTAAATACATTTTTATTTCAACAATATCACCGAATAGAGTTCAATCGCCAATCCAGAATGTGTGAACTCTCCTGCGTAGTTTGTTGACTAGGGTTGCAAATGAGGCCCCCACATAAGCAAGCGGTAAATCAAGCCGACAATCTTGAACCTCTCCATGCGGACCTCCTAATTCCCACCGTCCCCGCCCGGCCGCTCGGCCACTCCACACTCTCCATCCATCATCACTAGTCACAATTGATTTGCTCACTGTGCCACCTGGTGTAAAGGCTTCTTTTTCCTATTTTTTGTGTGCTCAAAACGCCAATAATCAAACCATGGTTGGGTTATCCTGACTCGGGGCGCCCAGGTGGAGGCGAGAGACCCCTAGCGGCAGTGCCCGCCCAGATAAGCACGGGCGCGTCATTATGTGGCTTCCTCTGAGTTGCTCTCTGGCTTTTTTGTCGACTGAGGGCTTCGGGAATTGGCTTCCTTGCCTCGCCCCCGGTAGTTCGCCAGTAATTGTCCGCTACTGAATGCTATTTATTCTTTCTTATCTGATGAAATGCATGATAAAGGAATCCTTACGTGTTATATACATTATGTGTTCTAGAAAGTACCTGATTAACATCGTAATTACTTTCAATTCGATATTATAAATCCAACGATTATTGCTACTTGTGCACCTCCGCAGGGTCTCCACCTGTAGATTGAACCGCATGGGTTTCTTTTTGGTGCACTACTGGGTTCGACAGCAAAAGAGATTGCAAATTATCATTGGTAGAATGGATACTTAATGAAACATTGTTTCAATATGGGCTAGGGTTATTAATTCCCCCCAGAGCTACATTTAATTTCAATTCATAAATGCGCATTAAATTTATCAACATACCCCGGATATTCCAGGGCGTTGAGTAGTCAATTTTCTCTTTCTCTCCCAGTGCTGAATGTTTGCATTAAGATTCATAGTCAACAGGAGTTTTAATGAATTTCAATGGAAATGGTTCCGCGCGAGGAACCGGCGTAGAACAGTGCAATTTGAACTGAACAATAAAAATAAAAGCCATTGATTTTATCGGACAATGTATTTCAACTTCGTCATCTGACTACTTTAGCCCTGACAAAATTGGTAGCCTCTCGAAACAAAGAAAATGAAAGGTTCGAGTTGCAAAACCTTTAGCGGCGGCATTTAACAGAAGGGCCGAGCGAAATGGAGGAAATTATTTGTATTCATAATTTGGAAAGTTAACCGATGGAATGCCACTGATGGGGCTGTCACTATAGTTCCAAGTCCTTTGAATGCCCTGGGTAGCACTCGGCCGGGCCTTTGTTCACCGGAATTAATCATGGAAACTCCGAAAATGTTCATGAGAGGACGACTAAAAAGATAACAGACACAAAAACTGTAAAACGGGAAGCCAAGAAGAAAGTGTCTGTGTAGTGGAGCTCCATATGCATCTGGTGCGGTTCCCAGGCCTGGTCTAAACTGTGTTACGTTTCAGGACGCTTGTTGGGAGTGGAACCGAGTGGAAAGATGACAAAAAGCCTCCAATGGATGGGAATGCACCACAGAGAAACCATACTGAACAGCACGCGTCGAAGACCAACACAACTACCGCTTCACTCGCAGTAACAATCGAAAATGATTATCCAGAAGAGTGATTAGGGAAAACAGCAGATTGGTTGGCGGTGGGTGGCACAGGGTGTGTGTGTGTTTGGTACGACCACGCCTGCCTGTGTTGGTAGCGGTGTGGATCAAGTGCAACTCCCCGGAGGCACAAATCAGTGAGACAAGGCAAACTGTTGTTTGATATTTGACTGGCAGACAAATATTGACAGAGCTATTGGTTTAGGGAGTTGGAGGCGGCTGACACCCGCTCGTCGCTGTACACGCACCGTGCACCATTGAGCCGTGCACTGTGTGAGTCGCCCGCGAGCTGCTCCCACGAGCTGCTCATCCATTTTATGTGTCGATAATACAGGTCGCTGTGAATAGCGGGCACTGCCGTGGATGTAGCACGGCGAGGCATGGATTGGCAGGGCTTGGCATGGCTTGGTGGGACTTTGCAGGGCTTGGTGTGCCTCGGTAGAACAAGCGGGGTGAGTGGGTATGGGTGAAGCTGGACTGTCTCGGTGGGGCTTGGCAGAGCTTGGCAAGCCTTGGTGGGGCTTGGTAGGCCTTGGTGGGGCTTGGCAGTGCTTGGCAGTGCTTGGCGGGGTAATGGCAGGGTCTAGCGGAGTGAGGTGAAGTTGGATGGGCTTGACAGGGCTTGGCAGGGCTTGGCGGGCCGGGCTGGAGTTCAGCGGTGCGGGGGCGGGGCCGGGCGCGGGGTTACCTGTTGATGGACAGGTAGGTGGACAGGTGAGGCAACAGGTGAGACAGGTGCTCCATTATCTCTGTTACCATAACAACGCATAGTCTATTGTCAACGACCGCCTCGCCTGGAAAGCAGGACACGTTATGTATGGACAAAAATACTCAGAGAAAATGAGATGGGGAACAATAGCAAGCTTATTCCGGGAGGTATATTTTTATCAATCCATCATTATCATTCAACCCGAGAAACACGATTGCATTGATTCTGCGATTGATACTATGAAAAATGTGTTTTTTTTATTCGGTCAGTTTACTATATATAAACAGAAACCTGTATGCACGGCCACCCAAGCATTGTCTAAACGCCCGTGCTCATACAGTGATCCATAAAACGGTGAAAAATACATCCTTTTGCCTTTCACAAAAGCGGAACTTTGTTACATCCGCAATGCATCGGTCAAATAGATGCAGCCTCTGTGCATATAACTGTTGAGGCTCACATCACGGACACACAGGGAACAATACAGCACCAGCCAGCCTGTACAAATGGATGATAAAGTGTTTTTGTAGTGCATGCTACAGGAGGCACAGCTGTCTGTGCGTCCCCTCCCCGCTTTGATGTCCGCGAAGGGGAAAGCGAGGAGGAGGGAGAGGGGGTTCTCCACGGCCCTCCTCCAGGTGTCCCGTTCCCACGGTAACCACCGTCTGATGGGAAACGTCAGGCTCAGGCAGGAGGCGCAGGATCCAAGGGATCCAAGAGCCGCTCTGAGCCTGAGCACCAAGGAGAGGGCTGTCTACTGTAGGAGGTGGGCGAATGTGAAAAAGATCCGACAATGGGCGGACGTTGTGTTATGGGGGATGGACATTGGACCAGTGTTAATGTCCAGGAAGGTGCTCAGAGGGTTTGGTCGGGATGAGCGGGTACAATTTGTCTGCGGGGATGAGAGGTCGATCTCGATTCTGGCGTTACATTACACAACACTTGATCGTTTTCTTTTGATATTTTCTACAGTTAATCTACGCAAATATCCGTGACAGAAAATGTCTGTGTGTCTTTATATATATATATATATATATATATATATATATATATATATATATATATATATATATATATATATATATATATACACACACAATGTATAATATGTATATATATGAACATATTATCTCACCCCTTGTAATATTTTTTCATAGATTCATACTCAACGCCCATGGAGTATTGGAAATAGATGGGCAAAGGACGTCACAGACATTATCCGATGAGTCAGTGATTGAACTGAGATAAAATCGGAACCGCTCATTGGAGGATTGCACTTTGAGATAGTTTTGTAAAGGACATAGGCGAATACCATGGAAGGGAAAATGTGGGGAGTCGTTCTAGTTTAGGGATGTTAGATCAAGAGGGAGGCTGTCTGGGCTATTGGGGCGTATCCTTTGGGTAGTTGAAGTTTAACAATATTTGAGAGTAAGCGAGGATATTGCACAGAATCAATTACGAAAAGGAACCACATAGTAGTATCAGAAACAGGTTAATATTTTAATCATTATCAAGTATTGCAAATTTAAATTATAGAAGGAATGGCAAAACGGCCGCCGATCCTATCACACACTACTTTGCATACTAGGTATTTAATTGGAAGATAGAACTAAGGAGAAGGGGTGACATGGAATAGGAAGGACATGTGTTAAAGGAGTTTGTTGTAAACGTAGCACCTCGAGTAAAGGGCTTAGGAGAAAGGAACAGCAAGATTTCGTCCTCACAGAGATGAGAAAATGCTCTCATCCCGCATTCTCAAAGCACAGACATCCAAATTAAGTTACGGCTCCAAGTTTTAGGACCCTCCCACGTCCCCCTTGTTTTCATTAAAAAGAAACACCTCAAAAGTAGAGTTAATTTGTAATAGAAAAACAGAAAACACAATTAAGAAATAAAACAATCAATATGTCTGTGAAAAACTTCCAAATACCTTTGCAGTTAATGTTGTTTTAGTGAGGGAGAACGAACTGGCTAATGGTGTTTATTACAACGTAAGAACTATCCATATCAGTGTCCATTGCAGAAAGTAAAATGCTTGTATGCTTTTGGCAATATTTAATTCGATTTCATTTGAATTATTCATTCTTCGACATATAGAACGATGACGGATAAATACGAAATAAATAATATAGAGGAACAGAGTCAGGCTGGCTGAATGAAATTTGTTCCGTGTTGCTTTGTATCGTAAATATGAACTGTGTTAAAAGAACAAGTTTTGCATTTCTAATCAAAACGACAAGTAATAGATTTCATTCAGCCACCCTAAGTTGTCTCATTATTATACACTTAAGAATCTTTAAACTACCTTTCTGTTTTGCTTACTAGCCACTAAATTTCAGACCGTTGTTGTTGTTTATGAAACTTTTATTTAAACTGAAGGCTAGAGTAGACAAAAATAGTGCCAATTAGTATACACATGTACCTGTGCACGAATATCTTACACTTACTGACCAGCCGTGTGGATTCCGTGCGTGCACATTGTGCACGAACTCATATTTACCACATGACTTGTTGTATAATGGAATTTTTAATGATTTCTAAGTATACAATAAGGAGACATAGTGATTGTCTCTAAATGACATCTATTCTTGGATGTTTTGGTCGGAAATATCCACCTCGTTATTCAGTGAATATTTCCAACCAAAACAAAACGGAATAGATTCCATTCGGCCACACTATGTCTCCCTATAGTTCCATCTGGCTCCATATGCGCACAGGTAGTTAATAGTAAAACCTTTGGTTTTGATGCAACATGTTGCTGATACAGTCAAGCAAATCCTTGGCACAGTCTTTGGGATACCTGTCCTGTCTCCAAGGACACACAGCCTGCGCTTGGCGAGCCCTCACATACAGGAGACACGAGGAGGATGTATGGCGACAATCGTGGTGGGGGGGGGGGGGGGGGACCCCACACGCCCTGGAGACGGGTCGACGATGGCACCGCCGGGAGTTTGGGGACGGAGGCCCCGGGAATGAGGACCTGGGTTTCAGCGGAGGTGGCAGGCGTGACGGATAGACCGACGGGTGGTCGGGGGCGCGGGCGGGGGGCGCTCCGGGGCCCGGGCGCTGTCGTCGTCGCCGCCGAGGGGCGTTGACACCCCCGTCTGGTCGCGCCGGGCGATTTATCGGCCTCGGCGGGCAGGGCGACGGTCGCGCGGAACATCTTGCCGAATTACGCCCTCATTTCTTGTGGAAATTACTTGTGTGTCTCGCGCGGTTGTTTACAGTGACGCGCGCGGTGATATAGCCGCGTTTTATGAATGAGGCGCGGTTATCGGGCGCGGCCCGGCCCTCTTACAGCGCTGTCCCCACTGACCGCTCGGCCACCCGGGCCGCCCTCCGCCCGCCCTCCGCCCGCCCTCCGCCCGCCGCCCGCCGCCCGCCCCATACTGCCGTTAATGACGCCGCCCACCCCTCCCCCACCTCGCATAGTTGGCATGGAGGACCGCCTGGGTGTATGGTGTACTCCACCAACCGTGCCACCCCACCACGGTTCAGTTACCGCCCTTATTGCTTATTCCCCCAACCATACAGTTATTTCCCCTACTAGCCATGCCATATACCATACTTTACCCACCCCTCCTCCACCTCGCACGGTGTCCACGGAGGACTGCCTGGGTGTTTGCTGGACTCCACCAACCATCTACCCACCGCTCTGACTGATTATTCCACCAGCCAAACCATTATCTATGGCACCTGCTACTCTAACCCATTATTTTACTAACCATACTACCACCTGCATACCTACCGGCCTTACTTCCTATCCCACAAACCATACCATTATTCACGACACCTTCCACCCTTACAGTTTACTCCACTAACCATACCACCCTGATTCTCTATTCCAGTGGCTCAATACACTTCCAAGGGGAGTTTAATAATAGATGGATTACAAAGGCAATGTTTCTATTTCAAAATATAAACTAACTCCATCATCGAAGCCACTCTCGCCCTAAATCTCTCCCTCAGTATGACGCATCCAACGTCCAACGCCCTGCATCCACACCACACACACGCCTACAAGACAACCTTGATCTGTCACGGGAGATGTATAGCTCGTCGTCCCTCCGCTCACTTAGCAAAAACGTCAGCCGCTGGAGGAAGACTGGGGGAGGGGAGAGACAGGGAGGCAGGGTGGCAGGGAAGTTGATCAGTGAGTGGGCGGAATGATGGGGCCGGGGAGTGGACTTGCGCAGGGTGCTGAGTGGTATGGTTGGTTGTCAGCGGAGATCTATAAGGGGCGAGTTGGGAAAGTATAAAACTTTATTATCCACCAAATACAAAGTATCAATAGCGTACATATAGGAACTTTGTATGGACATACCCGGGGCCTACGGATACGGTATATGCTCCAGGCTGCAGAAAGCGGTGCATACAGAAAAACGTGTGTATAAAAAAATAATGCACGACAAAAGAGAACTAAGATCGGCATGCCATCATTTCGATAAAGGTGGGTGATACATACAATATACAACTGGTTAACGATAAAAGCGGCCGCATGCTCCACAGAGTTGACCTTATCCTACAGCGCATCAACTCCTCGAAGCATACGGCCACTTGTATCTGCAACCGGTCATATTGTGTTTTTATCATGTGGTACATTTGATGATACATACTGCTGCTCCCTATACTCAGAGTGACTCAGACACGAGGGAGACTGAGTAGGAGGACGTAGACATTCCTGTATTCCTGTTACTATATTTTGATCTAATAATGGCGGCACGCTATCGCATGATGCATTCTGGGAACTATGAGTCGACACAAATAGAGTAGTTCTTGTTGAAATAGGAGGACTCTTTTAGTTGACCCAAAACTGCATATCTATTTTTTAGGAATGAATCTGTCAACAGGTGGAAACAGACCATTATGCGTGAAAATCTCTTTTGGACGGATTCTTTTGCGTCCATACCGCCTTCCCACTACTTGTATTATTAGACGAATGGTTCCAAATAATCGGCGATCATTTTGTCGGTGAGTATAAACGCCCCCATAACTTCGTTTCCATTGCCCAACAAAAGTGACACCGACTTTTTGATTCGCCCTTACTCTCATTGGTCATCAAATAATCGCAAAGGGTGCATTGTAGGCACGGTCTCTACTGCGTTTTCCGGATATATACCGATTAAATCTTAACATTAGGACATTGAGCATCAACGACAGAATAACAGCGTTTTGATTCTGTCCGTCTGTGAGAAAATATTTCGGTGGTGGTCTAATTACATAATCCATGACAAATCAACCGGTGACCATTCTCTTTAATTCTTCTTTCTATTTACCGATTTGGCATCGCTATACCAAAAAAAGAATCTATCGGTAGTTCCCGATCGGTGCCGAATAATCGGCCAGTGGAAATGAGCTTTATACGGGCAGGCAGGTGTAGAGGTGTCAAGCTGAGAGACGGACAGGTAATGGAACCTAGACCTACGGCACCCCAGGGTAGCAGCCATCAGTCAACCCGACAAAGGCCGGGGCCTCCCCGGGGGCCGCACGGTCGAACAACTCGGAGCAACTCACAGCGACTAGCACTAACTACACGGTCCTCCTCCTCCTCGTTCTCCTCCTCCTCATTGCAGCACAGCGCACACAGAGCTAACCAGCTACCTCGCTCTTGGTTTTTTTTGTGTTTCTATTTGTCTCATTTTTCCCATGAAATTTCTCTCTCAATGCCTAATTTCGATTAAAACTGATCCTTACATAACAAATGTTGGCAAAGTTTTATCAGTTTTATATCAATATATGAATATGACTAATATGTACGGAATATCCTCGCATGCGCTCGGATATAACTGCGCGTCAAATCCTCGGAGCATACGACCGTTTGTATCGGAAAGTAGTCAATATTGTGTATTTATTTCCCAGATCCAAGCTTTCCTCGGGGCTATTGCAGGGACATATTCAGAAAAACAAGAGGAATTACTCGGTAACAGGATTCAAGGAACAAGATATCGCAATAAAATAAGGTTTAGATAATATAACTTTTAAACATAATATATGTAAACTTTCCTGTTCTGAGTCCTGTTCTGTGTAATGGACTGCCTCATTCCAAGACCTCCAAATCTTTTTCATCTTTTCCACCACAATTCCTTGTCATACTTCCCTGATCTTTTTCTTAATTATACTCCATCAACACATTCTATTACAGGTATCACCCAAGAATGTAGTAATTCTTCTCACGAAAATCTGTAAATCACAACTGAGAAGATAAAGTTATTTTTTTCAAAGACAATTTGTTTAAGAGCTTGTGTGTTTCCTCCAGGGTCAGGCTGCAGCACTGTCATCACCCCACATCCCATCGGACCAGTTTCCTCCACTCATCACCAGAGGTCAGGCACCACTTTCATGTTGGCAAGGCGCCCTCTGGTGGAACGGGGGGCAGGGGCTTTCCGCAAGGGGATGGGGTAGATGTGGGGACGGGCCTATAGTTCGCCCTCAATTAATCCCTCATCAGAGAGCACTACCGGGGACACGGTGTTCCCAGGAAACAAAGATGGTCCAGCCTCCTCCATGGCAGAGGTCGCCATGGTCGCCAATTACTGGCTGGCAGTCCCCAACAGGAGGTTACCCCGCCTCTCCAGTGTATGGCTAGCCCGGAGGACAGAGGAGGAGGTAAGCACCTGTTGGGGCGGGTGCCAAGAGGAGGGGTTAGTCAGAAAGCAGTTGAAGGAGAGGCAGAGCAGGGGAGACACGGGTGGGGGGTTTTAGGGGAGGAGGAGGGGGTTCTTTATGATCTGTGTAAGAGCAGGTGGGTGGGTGGGCGTTGGGATCAAGGTGGGAGGGCGTGTAAGGAAGTGCTCTGGTGGCAGGACGAAGCCATGGGACCGGATGGTGACTCGCTGATCAAAGGGTCACACCGGAAGGATCCCACATTAAAAATGAGAGAGGCCCTCGGCCACACAGAGGTGGGGGAAGGGGTGCCGATGAGGTGCCAGGGGCTAGGATGGGCGGGGAGGGAGGGGGTGGGGTGTCTCCACCTGAAAACAAAAAAAGACACACCATAAAAAGTCCTCATGACAGCCTTGCACGACCCCAGCCCTGTTCGGCACCTCCAGCGCCTAAACACCCTCCTCCTGCCTGGCACCCCTGCCACACCCCACACGTCTCCAACCCTGGTGCCGCCTGGGTCCTCCTCCCGATTAGAAAAAAAATACACAAAAATACAAAAAACCGTGACGGAGCTCCGTGGGAAAAACCCCGAGGCCGCGTTAACCAGGAGTGACAATGGGGGATGTCATCAGCCAGGGCGAAAAAGCAGAAGCCCCAATGTCAAAGCCATCAAGTCAATGTCACAGTGCGGAGCAGAGGGTGGGGGAGGGTGGGGAGGGCAGGCGGACGGACGGATGGAGGGGGAGTCAGTCCCCAACCAGCCGCACGCTCATGGTTCTTTGAACACAGGAGGTGGGTGGGTGGGTGGGCGGTCGCCAAGGGGATCAGTCATCTGTCAAGTCGTTGACTCCTCTGAGGTCATCCTTGCTGACGTTTCACTTTAACACCCCACATGAAAAGACCCATAAATTCCCCATTCCTCTCAGTAAATCCAGACGTAGTTGTGGTGTCACTACCTCGGAGAAATCCCCCGGAAAGATTCTTTGAGGAAAACAACTACAGAAAGAATAAAGCGAAAATCCAGCTAAATACTCGAACCTGGCCATCAATTATTTACGATGGCGGGTGAAAACGAGCGCATTTCCACCGGAGGCCACGGCAGGCCTGTGGGTTGTTGCCCTGACACTTCATTTCCTTGGTCAAAGATAAATTGGCCGTTTAACATTTCGTCCGCGAATTGGGGTTTCCTTTTCAGTGAAAGCCTCCTTCCTTTCAGAATGTGAGTCTAGAAAGCATTTCCCTGACTTTCTCTCTGCACCTGTCTCTCTCTCTGTTTCTTTGTATTCCTCTTATAGCAGACCTTAACCCTTTGATTATAAATTATTCATCAACCACCTATCAAGGACTCTCCCTAGGAAATGTATAGGGCGCCTGGAACTCGTTACCCGGAGGTCCCCGAAAAAGGCCAATCCATGATAAGGTCAAACAATCATGTACTTCGAGATAGGTTTCTAAAATGTTTATTTACTATTAGTCATTTAGAATCAGTCTTGACAATCTCAGTTACCATCAGAACTCACTGTCATGAAACGTTTTGCAAATTAAATAAACGGAATAATAGCGAACTCTGTGACTTACGTAAACCTACAGCAAATAACCGCCAGGCTGGAAATTGCTGTGGACTTGTGTAGTCATCCTATATGTCGATAGATGGTACATTTTTGTTTTTAATCGTGTAGGTTTGTGATGTGCAGTCAGTGACACCACCGACAGACTTTAGAGGAACTCAATTAATCCGTGCCATTTCCGTCGGCTAATGGAAAAATGGCCTATACAGTGTCATCGTTGATACTCCTGTGGTATTTCTAGATACAGACATTAATGATAGTCTACATATGAGTTTGCAGTTATATGTCATACTCATAAAACAAATATATAATATTGAATATAAAAATCTATGTAATCTCTGAGTGTAAGTTAACTTTATGTGAATGTTTGAAATTTAGAACTGATATGAAAGTTAATCAGACGTTGATGACTCTTTTGTCTAGTTATTGTATTGTCTTTTGTGTTTGTTTGACATTATTGGCTGAAAATCACGTGCTTTGTATGTCAATCCTTTATATGTCAATAAAGAATCATTTTCCAAAAAAAAAATCTAGATTATATGCCATAAGTCTGTAAGAAATTATATGAGGAAACGTGGTTACTGAGCCATTAGCGATAGACATCATTCATTCATGACCTCAAGTACATTCTGCCTCTGATGAATTTAACCTGGTTTAATTTGTCAGTGGTACAAAAAGCCGGTCAGTTGTGCCATACTTTGTGAAGTTGGAGAAGAAAATCGTTTACTCTTTCTGTTTCCACCTGCCGATTATTGCACCAAAAGTGCCACATAATCGGTCGGCAGTGCTAAATGCTAAATCGGTGGTGATAATCAGTAGGTGAAAATGCCACATTAGACATACTCATAAACACATACCACAAAGAGAATGGCACTGTCTTCATTCTAGATAAAATCTCGTATGTTAGACCTTGTATCTGATATCGTATTTTAAAAAGCACATTTGAGTTTCAGCCACATGTGTTGCACTTTACGTCGGAACCTAATCAGCAGCTCAGTTCGTCGACCCAAAGAACATTTTTACTCAACTCATTTTCATTAGGTACTGATCTACCGACCCATACGTAATCATTACCGAAGCGCCATTATAATTACCTGTCCTTTTTTAGGCCTCCATTCCGAGGGAGAGTTGGGATATATTCAATACCGCTTGGCTGCCCCCTAGGTCGTAAACAAAGTCATTGCGCTGATAATATGAGCAGAAAAAATAATGTGGAGAAAGGGTGCGACGCCAAGGAGCGCCAGAAACGGTTGCTGCTATGGAAAAGCCAAGTGATTGCTTTTAGTGTCCATTATTCTCTCGAACAGGCGCAATTTTAAAAATGTAAGTGCCGGTCGGCTTTCATTACCAGAGGTGTCTGGTGCTGAGGAGCCTTGCTCCAAGCGCTCCTGATCGCTTTTGACAGCGACCCATTGGGCGAGGGAGTCGCCGACAAGCCGAGGATGTGATGGAGAGTGAAGGGCGGGGTGTGGAGAGTGAAGTCCGGGAGATGCGGTAAGGGGACAGAGACAGAAAGAGGCGGGGAGTCCTGCCTTTTCCAGTTAAACAAGGGGGGGAGAGAAACAGATATTATTATCATATACCAATAGCCGAACGCCTGTGAAATACTACCCGCTGTTGGGGGTGCAGTAATGTTCCGGCTCACTGAGACGTAGTGAATGAGCTATGAATCGAGGACTTAATAAGTGAATAAAATAGCGGTTTTTTATGTTTCTTAGGCATAGGATAATAAGAAAGCGTAGTGAATCAGCCGTTAGGACGCATTTTATGTAACACAAAAATCCTAGAATGGCCATCCCTACGGACTCAGTAACCTTGTTGTCTCTTAAAGTTGACCTGATTTGAATCTGCGCTGCCATACTCTAACTGTGAGACAACACGCGTTTATTCGCCCACCCATTATATGCACACTGCAAGAAAGTCAGTTGGTGGTTCTAGTCGAGAAACTATTGGTTCGCATAATCAGTGACGGTTCACAAAAATGCTGTTTTTTAAAGAAAGATGAGGGAGTCCCTGACCGATTCTTTGCACTCAAGTTCATTCGGCCACCGATAGATACAACACAGAGACATTTCGTCGTTGGTACACAAAGTCGGTCAGTGATGCTTTGAAAAAATTGTTAAACCTTTTTATTTCCATCTGATGATTATTGTACCAAGTTATCACATAATCGATTATTGTACCAAGGTATCACATACTCGGGCAGCGGTGCTATATGTTATAATCGGTTGGTGGAAACACCTTATTATATTGACCTACCCTGTATTTATACCAGACGATTCCTGTCAACCATTCTACAATTGTACATCACTTCATGATTATGAGGCTTTCCTGATAAAATATCATCAGTTATAATAAGTAGCAAAATTTCCACAAATTTGTTCTCGCTTTCTTCCGCAATTTTGCACCACCTCACAATTTTTTATACAATCTTGAATCCCCGACTACTTCAAAGCCGCTTGTTCGCTAAAACAGTCTGAGCAATCCATAAGGTCGTCCATAAGTATTGAATAAAGATGACCAACATTGTCCTTGGCCCACGAAAGAGACTCTTCATGTACGAGTCTAGACCATACTATCAAGAAACGTCACGAAATTTCATATGATTGTTTATATGGCGTGAGTTGTCTTCACGGAATGATATCACGAAGCGAAGCTGAGTGATATCTGTAGTGGAAGACAATGAACGCCATGTGATCAATCATATGAAATTGAGTGATGTTTAGATTTTATCCTAACCCGTCACATGCTTTTTTTCTTCATATTTTATCCGTGGCATATAAATATTCTATGGCACAACCGTGGCATACAGTCACACCACGTTAAGTCTATGGAGATTCATATGGTGGGTAGGATAAAATAGGCTAGGTCCTCTGCACCCTAACTATGTCGTAGAGTTGACATGCAGATAGTGAAGGGTTAGGTTTTTGCAGCAAGTTCAGATTATCTGTAAGCTCTCCAACCTTTAGGTAGTTTATCTGAGGGTGAGTATCCCACGCTCAAAAACTACCCTGATTTCGGAGACTAGGGTAAGGCCGGGCGTCCACCTACTACGATATGGCTCCGATATGCTCTACGATGCACCTCCTGATAAAAAATCAAAATCGCGTCGGTAGGTCACCGAATATCGGGGCAGTTGAGCACATTTCTGAGATTAGACACCGATAAACCCATATAATGCGTAGTAGGTTGGCATGTCTAGACATATGTCTACGATTTTGCACCTTCCCGATATGTCTCCGATATTTGCTTTTTGTATCGGTGCCATATCGGAAGGTCTAAATTTCTATCGTAGTAGGTCGACGCCAGGCCTTATACTGCACCCAGATGGTGTGGGGGCACCTTTACCCAGATAATCCCTACGGGTCTATGATGCCAACTCGCAGATGATACGACCCTTCCTTTCCTGCCGACAAAGCCGTGCTAATAAATGCCACACAGACAACCAGTAGTGTGCTTGCGAATTATCAGTGGCAAGATTCGATTTGCCTTTCCATCAGTTTTTCATGATCTGATTTGTAACTCGGGATAACTATCAATACTCCGCCTGTAAACAGATCAGGCCCTGCTCGGCCCAGCGTGAATATGATTTACATGATTAAGTTGCGACGCGGGCGGATCCGCCGTGTCTGCACCCCTGTTGGTCGCCCGGTCTGTGCCCAGATACACACCCGGCCCCGGCAGCTCTCATCCCCGCCACTCCGCTAACAACCCAGCAGATAATCCCCCCTCATATGAGGGGAACAGGGAGGAATACAGGGAAATTTGTTCCCAGTGAAAGGATATCAAAGTTGCCAGAAACCTCCATATCTAGTGGTTATACACTCTTTGCTATCACAGGGAGCTTTTAAAACGTCTCGGAACATCTGAGATTTGTAAATTTACTGATTGTAGCTTTTGGTCACGTGTCAACGTAGATAAGAAAACGTCAACCTTGGTAAAATAAAACTTAAGTTACTACACCCCTAACAGTGTCATGTACCTATAGAATGTTCGCCCGTAGGTATATAAGAATAGAGGTAAACTGGTCCCGGGTGAAAGGAAATCAAAGTTATGAGGTAAGGATCTTAACATTATTTTTAGATACTTCATGAGTAATTTTTATATTCTGTCTGCCAGGATGTGTGTCCCCCATTGTTCTATACCTTCAGATATTGATTGAAATGTCAATTTATTGCAGGAGAAATTCCTTGACAACCGATCTGAAATCCCCCCTTATGTTAGGGAAACGCAGCATTCCTCCCGACGATTTTGGCCACCAATTATGATTTTTGGCGCTATCGGTTGACTATTTAACAAGGAGTATCTAAAAACAAAGGAAACCAATGTGTAAACGTCGCTCATTGTATATAACATATATCATTGTGTATATCAGTGTAAATACCATCATTGTCAGTACAATAAGACCCGGCGTCCACCTACTACGATATGGCTCCGATATGGTCTACGATGCACCTTCCGATAAAAAATCAAAATCGCGTCGGTAGATCACCTAATATCGGGGCAGTGACCACGTTTCTACGATTAGACACCGATAAAAACCCCATACAATGCATGGTGGATTGGCATGTCTAGACATATGTCTACGATTTTGCACCTTCCCGATATGTCTCCGATATTTGGGTTTTGTATCGGTGCCATATCGGTAGGCCTAAATTTTTATCGAGTAGGTGGACGCCAGGCCTAAGAAATGAAAGAGCAAATCCCAAATGCTAGCACTGAAGCCTTCTGAAAATAAGATAATTATATCCTAGTATATCCCTCCCGAATAAGGCCCTTCCTTCCAACGCGATTTTGATTTTGCACCGGGAGGTGCATCGTAGGGCATATCGGTGCCATATCGTAGTAGGTGGACGCCGAGCCTTAACATAACATAAAAAGATATTTATGGCATATAATGTTATGCAGTAATTCCACCTGACAACTGAATGTCCATTAACTATAGTCACTGTAAAATCAGTCGTCGGGTGATGGTACTTGGGATATAGTCTTGCTGCATGATTTTCGACCCCTAATCAAGCAGAGCGTTTCCAATTAAAGACGACTGTAATTGTGCCAACGATTGCATCACAAGAGATTCCTAGTAATACGATGATTCTGGCCTCGGATTCTGGCTTCCGGCACCACCCGCGGCCCATTTGACACTTTGCGGGCACACCTATCCGGAAATTATACATAACAGGTACAATAGAGAATGGTTTCAGATGCTCCTGAGAGTCATCAGCGGTCAAATGCTCCTCAGAGTTGACAGTGTTACGATGCGTTACCTCCTCGGAGGTTACTGCCGCTTGTGTCAGAAAGGAGTCAATATTGTGTATGTATTGCCCGCCGTCCCTTAATAACCCTGGGCTTCCCAATTCTGTGAGGGGAACGGGCAGGAATGATCTCTCTGTATATACTGCACGCGAAAAGCGGAGTCGTGGCTTCATGCACGCGTGCAGGTGTGTTTGTGTGCAAAGTCGTGGAAGACGTATAGGTGCACGCGCGCCCCTGTCTTGTCCCGTTACCCCCGCCCATCTTCCCATCTACATACCCCACCTACACCGCCACCCCGCCTACCTTGTTCCATCCTCCCTGCCCGACGACCACCCTCCTCGGCCCAAGTACGCGTGTGCAGTTGGAGTTGGAGGGATGGTGACATGTTACAGAAGCCACGCCACGTCCTTTTATCCCTACACTCCCCCTTTACCTACATGCATATATATATTTATGTTGTGTACACACACACACACATATATATATACACACACACACACACACACACACACACACACACACACACACACACACACACACACACACACACACACACACACACACACACACACACACACAACATACATACACATGTATCGGTTCAAATCTGTGGGATACGGCCTCAAAGCCACTATATATGGGAAAATAGTCTCTTTGTGCTATAGTCCCTATTGTTATACTATCAATATGGCAATTCTTTTTTTATTTTGCGGACAGGTGGCTCTGTAAACCACTCGAGGTTGACTTGGCATTTATTTCACATTTCACCTGATTATTACTTCTGAAACGCTATATCATCGCACTTCCCACTTTAATTTCAATATAACCTATAACCCGGCGTTTACACTACAGCCGTCACGATTCTAGTCATCTAGTCTGAAGGCCGGGCTAGTCTGGGAAAGGGCATGATTTCTTCGTGTTTAATTACACCTGTTGGAGCGAGCAGCTCTGTAAAACAACCTTTGATATATCTTAAATTGGATATAGATATCGTTAAACAAGAACTACTAGTAGTTCTCATGAAACCAGAATTGAAAATTGACATCTGACCTAATAGTTATCAAATGCCTCATACATCCATTCTACAACCACATGTGGTGAAAAAAGAATGCTTATCATTTCCACTCCCACCGACCTGAAAAATGAACTCTGGACTACAAGGGGCAATTAGAACATGTTTCTCAAAACTTCTAATTGCTATTAATTCAACATGAAAGGCGAGGACAAGACGAGCAGAAATATTCCGCACGGCGAGGGATGGGGAATCGTTTTGATAAAAAGAGCCTTGCACTTCACAAAGTAGCATGCACATCTAAAGCCGCTCTCCTTTTGATTTTTATGGTGATGGATTTCAATTACAAGATAGAAAAAACACTCAGATTGAAATGGGAGAGACAGAGAAACAGGAGGATTCCATAAACCAGAGTAAAACTACGACCTCTGGAAAAGCAGAGAGAAATAGGAGGCGAAACAGATTACTTTATAGAGACAGAAATATAGAGGGATAGATACAGAGACCGAGAGACAGAGACAGAAGCAAAGAGGAAGATACAGAGACGTAGAGAGATAGAGAAATAGACGGAGAGACAGAGATCTATAAGGAGAGAGGCAGACATAAAGAGAGAGGAACAGTGAAATACTTCGGTGCATATACACAATAT
Source organism: Alentia gelatinosa (assembly GCA_950022655.1). Classification (NCBI taxonomy): domain Eukaryota; kingdom Metazoa; phylum Annelida; class Polychaeta; order Phyllodocida; family Polynoidae; genus Alentia; species Alentia gelatinosa. Next base: position 20,426,658 of record OX465579.1, on the reverse strand, counting down.
TGACTGGTTTAAGATACAAGCGGTCGTATGCTCAGAGGAGTCGGCGCGTAGTAATATCCGGGCGTATGCGAGGATTTCGCATATATATGTAGAGAGAGGGGAGAGGCATATGTTTATATAGAGAGAGACAGAGACAGAGAGACTGAGGGACAGATTGACAGACAAAAGCAGAGAGAGAGAGAGAGAGTCAGAGAGAGAGAGAGAGAGAGAGAGAGAGAGAGAGAGAGAGATAGAGACAGAGCCAGACAGAAAGACAGAGACGGACAGAGGGCGGTAGCAGGAACAAACGCAGTAGTAAACCCAGGCAAAAGAACATCACTCCGCGAAGCAATTAGACCTTGGGATTGTCATTTGCTCTTTGCAGTTTTCGTTGACCTGATGCCCATGTCACTTTGACAAGACACACCGCTCACCCGCCACCCGTTGGTATGGCTTCCCAAGATTTGCCCGGGCCTCGTCCCCATGGCTTCCACGCGCGCAGTGTTCGTGACTCTTGTCTTCCAATCAACAGGTGCACTATAGGGAATCACTCCTCCCGAACTCTGGTGGCGGTGGCCGCGGGTAGGCAGTCAGTAGCCGGCGGAATGGGTGGGCGGACGGGGCCCGCTACGCCTACCTTGGCTGGTGCCACTGCTAGCACTGCTAATGGCACACGACCACCTAATTCTCCTGGGCGGGGGAGAAGCCCGCTTCTGGTGGCTTCCTCACTCACTAGCTGCCTCTTGCCTCCCTCCCTCCCTCCCCATCACCCCCCCCCCCCACCCCGCAAGCACCCCGCTCTCCTCCTCACTCCCTCGCCCGCGAATCTCCGGCTACTCCATCCACAGTCTACCCTCCCCCTAATGGCCAGTCTGAGAGCGACCAAAAGAGACTGCATCCCCGCGGGGGTGTGCACGTCAGCGGTAACAGCGAGCACACATGGCCCTCACAGGAGGCGACGTCAAAGTCATTTCCTTCATGTCCCCCCTGCAATATTTCTAGTCTCTCTCCCGTTCCTCCCACCCCTTCCCTTCCCCCCTCACTTTACTATGCAGGCAGGTCCATCGTGTTCCCATTGAGTAGTAGGGAGTGGGGGAGGGGGGTGGCAGGGAGGGGGGGGGGGGGGGTCACCTTTGTGAGCCGCTCGTGGCGAGGTGCAAAGGTGGATGACCTGTCGCGCACCCCCTCTGGTGGCCAGGTGGGCAGGCCTGCAGGACATACCACCAAACGGCCAAAGCCATCGCGTGCACCTGCCCCGCGAGTCGTGCGACCTTGATGAGGCTAATGTTTCACTTCCTGAGCGCCAACAACAAAAAAGAAAAAAAGTAAAATAAAACAAATAAAATGGCCATCGGGCTGGCAGCCAAGTACCACGCACAGCCATCAAATCCTGAATCATGTAGCCCCTCGTACCGAAATGTGACCTCGCAAAATAACTCATACATAAACTTTGAATCGGTAAGAAAACCATGCCGGAAAAGGATACATTTCTGTCAATAGAATATTTGTATGTAATTGTATGCAATTCATTAAAGATAAACGTAAAGCGATTGCATTCATGATATTGGCCAACCTTGAAGGAGCAACAGCCGGTCGCATACATTCATTTATAGAATTACTGCCCCTTGGGGAGCAATGCCCGCACATACTCCCAAATGTCCCGTTTACGTTTGAATTTAACATGCTTCGTTCTCGTAGACCAAGGAATGGGAGAAGCCTTTGAGATTCTGTAATGAAAATCGATTAGAATTCATACACTGATTTTCAATTAGAGATTTTCGGCTTCCGATGAATATCTCGGCCTCGCTGACTAATTTGTGAATTCTTTCCCCAGAAATCCCCAAGTGGAAACATAAATTATAAAGAGTCAGCCACCGATCTACTTTCCAATATTTGGCCTTTCTCAGACTACTTGCTGACAAATTCATTGCGAACAAATTCCATATGGGTTGATTTTGTTTGGGATGAAGCCGTTCACAGGCATTATAAAAATCGGACAGCAAACTATTATTATCATTTTGAGAATTGTAATTCTCGCACCATTCTCTCCCTTGCTTATATATTTGAAGGAGTGATTCCTAAAAAAATCGCCGATCATTCTGTCGGCAAATGGAAAAGCACCCTATCAAAGACTCCCCCCATACTTTATAGGTTGCATTCTGTTTCAGAACCAAAGATCTAAATCAAATACAACGTCCACGCTTAGCAGGTGTGAATATTCAGGTTTCCTTTTACAGCCAACAACAGACATGGTTGCGTGCTACTGGTGTGGGCAGGGTGCCAGGTGAAGGGGCCCGGGGGGACCGGCCCCCCTCACCTGGATTGAGCCGGTGTGCAGCCGCCCTGGAAAGTCTCGGTGTGAACATATATCTGGATGGAACTCATACCTAACACTGGTGAGGTGTTCTGGTACAACTGGACAGTGCTTGGGTCCGAGTCTCTGGGGCCTCGTATGTCATTGCATCATTGCCTACACTCACGTACATTCACAGGTTAAGCTGCTCTGAGCTGTACCCATGGTCTGCTCTGTGGTGTATTTATATAGAACTGCATCGAGAATCGTATAAATAGACAATACTCCACGAGTTTGGATGGGCCGCAAATGTCATCGAGGCGAAGCCGAGTGACGATTATGGCACAGCCAAACGAGTGGAGTATTGTCTATTTTACGATTCGAGTGCGGTTCTGGATTTATCTTACCCCTTTCTATGACATTAAATATCATCACAACTTCAGAATAATCAGTATATATTTAGCAAATTCACTACGCCACGGTCGTGGTGTAGTATTGTCACTTTACCAAGGTGATCGTTGAGTATATCTTTCTAATGTTATTCCTATGGCTAAACTTGCACCAGGGGTGAGATAAATATACACCCGCACTAGGGATCATTCTCCACGTGTATTATCCATCGTATACAAAGGCCCCATTGAAAATGTACAGGGACTATAAACCACTACTCATGGTTTAAAAACATTATAAACCACTACTCATTGTTTAAAAACATTCATCCTCACTGAATTCGTGTGAATGAGATTCCACCTGAATCCATCGGTGCTAGTGAAAATGGAAGTGGTCACAAACCGTTTTTTGGTCACTGCCACCGATTAATTCAACTTTGTTTGATTTCGTCAGTGGCCTCTTAAGTCGGTCGGTGATGCTATATCATATAAAATCGGTATCCCTTCTTGTTTCCACATGACGATGGTTCTGCTAAAAGTCTCACACAATCGGTCGGCGGTGCTAATAATCATAATCGGTGGTCATAATCGGGAAGTGAAAACGCCACATCATTCTCCGCCTGTCGTCCACTCCTCTCGCCTAGTTGATCATATCCAAAGCCCAGCGGGCCTTTTACCCACCTCCGTCTGTACCTGGGCCCGGAAAACACCCGCACCCCCTCCCTCACCCCATCCCAGGCATACACACAGATATTTACCACCCGTGCGCACACCCCACCATCTCCCCCGGATATCGCTAGGCCAAACACGCGTCGCCCAGTGACAATCTCGCCCGGATGGCGGCTAGGGCAAACACGGCTGGCCCAACACACCAATCTCTCCATTATGGGGTGTGGGAGGTGGCCAGCGGGCCGCCCGGAGCAGCATAAATCATGTAGGCTGTGTCGCTGACAAGTCGGTCGTGAGTAGCTCACCGTCTATTTTTATTTCATCAGGCGGGAGCGGCTCCACGTAAGGCGCCCTGATCCGTTTATAGGCTTTTATTACGTCGCCAACGCTGCCCTGGCGAATCTACTGATCATCAAAAATGAGCCCCCAAAAATCATCACTAACTACTACCTCCCCTGGTGTCTCGCCGCACACCAAGCTCCCCTTTTCTCGGCTACTATTCTAGCTCCTTAAGCTCCTGCTTTCAGGTTTTTAACGCGTCGCTCAGATACCTGGTTCCTCCCAACTCCCCGCGAAACTAATTCATGCGCCGTCCTTTTTCATCACCGTCTCCATGGCAACGAGACCATCTAATCGACGGTGTGCTGGAAGGTAGGGGTGGTCTGAGGAGGAGGAAGTCCTTCCGGGGTGAGCAGGCTCGACAAGCATGAGCAAGTTGGGTGATCGCCCCGAGGTAGATCGGTTACTGTAGACCCCGTCACCCCGTAATTTAAAGAACTCGCCCCTTTTCGACGAAGCCTTGAATATATGCATTCTAAAATGTTCTTGAAGTCACTAGTTGTCAGTTTGATACTCTGAGTTCTCTTGAAAGCAAGATCTTTTTCTCTCGAATATATGCATGTTCAGTTGCAAGCAATATTGCCATCCTCTTGAAGAAACAGTGTAGTCGCAGGTCAGACAAGTACATTGCACATGCTACCCTGGGCTTACACTACAAACCCCATACAAGCATAAAGATGGTGATTGCTTTGTATACAATTCAAGGAGAAATAAAAAAAAGAACGGGGCGAGTTTCTTTCGGGGCAAGAAAACCTGGGGCGGCTTCTTTTCGGTAGTTCACCAGTATTCAGTAGATCTACCCACTGCTGCACAGCACGGGCAACTTCCCATCCCCAGCTTCCACAAGCCTCGGAGGTATCGAGTGTGATACACTAAACAACGAGAAATACCCTCACCCTCACTCTGTCTCTAAATTATTATATACTTGAATATCAATAAAACACCATTTTCATTACATAGAGTTTTGAAAGGCAGCAAGTCAAGTGGTACAAAGAGACAAATCATATTCATTCGTCACTCATTGAAATCCATACAGCTGACCAGGAAGTTTAGTGCATTCTCTCACAGTTATTTAGTTTTATAAGTGATAGAGGTAGGAGTTTGTAGCAGAGCCATGGAAAATCCGAAAGCCAGACTGCAGTACTTTCCTGTCAGCCATCTTAGGAATTTGATCTTGCTGTAATATGACCCTCGCAGTTGCTATATGAGAAAGGGCCATAAACCAGGCCATAAAACAAGGTCAACCTTCACCAAGAGAAGGACAAAGGCCGATGAAACAGTGAGGAATATTCCATACTTTTCTGTTGGTCCTTTCCTTCAATAGTTCTACACTTTAGATTGTGGACTGACAATGACCGTTGAACCGTACGAAACAGCAAACACAATTTCAGTATTTTATTGCGATCAAGACACTGTGGTATTCAAAAAAGAAATAATGACTAATAAATAAGGTTTTAGGCTATTACACGGAATTGCTCGGCTCATAAATTGGATTTTAATAAGTCTTGCAGCAGGACACTCGCCCACTCAGATTGTACAGTCCCGGTTTTTATTTAAAAAAGAAACTGATTTTCATGCCAAATATCTCATTCAAACTCTAATATATATATATATATATATATATATATATATATATATATATATATATGGTACAATAACGGTGTCGATGGCTGTGGAATCAGTACACGATCTCATACCTATGGTCATATCACTAATATATATCACCCACTCCTGCTCATAGCGTATTTATAGCCGTACGTCACACTGACAGACATTCGATTGACATCAATAGAGGGTAAAATTTCGCCATTTTAAGGTATTTAATAATACAGAAACAGGCTGACCATAAGTAGTACGTCATAAATACTTGTGAATGAATTCATCCCCCTGCCTTCGGCATTGTGATGACCTGATTGACAATTATACAGCATATTTTTGACGCACAATTACAGTAACCCCGTTTCCGTATAATATCAATAAAAAAAACTAATACACGCAACAGCGCAAGGAACCAAAAATACAAGAAGCTGTTGGTAGTCAATAAAACCTTGCCCTGACTTGCCACCAGTCAACCAGTCAAGCTGTGTAGAAGATGCTGGGGTCTAATGAGGCCCAGAAGGGAAGTTTAACCGGCCCGCACGGTTTATGTGCCCACCGTCTAATCAGATCTCCGAGGCTGATATGTCATCATTTGCTCCGCCCCCGGGGGTGTCACGGTGGAAGGCAGCGCCCTGGAGGGAGGTCGAGGCCGCTGCTCCTGTCGCCACCTCCAGGTGAGGGAACCCATCATCCCGAGTGCCACCCTCCCTGAGGGGAGGCAAGCTGAGGTTAGTAAAGCATACTGGACAGCCACTCTATTATATAGTATAAGCTGTACAACCTCCTGGCGAATTCTACTTGCCGTTGAGCTATAGGCGGAATTGAAACCTAGTACCGATTATGGCATTTAGCACCGCCGACCGATTATGTGACGCTTCTGTTGCAATAATTCTGGTCAACAATTTTTTTTGCGTTTTCCATCGGCAGGTGTTTACCCGGTTTTACCATATGGTAATTGTATTTGGAAATACCTCAGACATATGTGGAAAGATTCACCATTATACATCCTGGTTTGCATAATAATGTGTTTCGCCAGACGAGATTTTGTGTTCCAGGAAAGGGTGGAAATAACCATATATTATCGGAATTTTTAATGATTATTCAAAGTAGAGGAGAAATCTTGATGCAAAGAGGGTAATCCCTATTAGCATTTGAATGTCACTCAATTCATATCAATTCTAAGAGCCTGAATTAACACCATGGTGTGTTAAAGTTCATGATTGTGTAGGGCAATGGCTTCCATAGATTATCTATTGTGTGCTGTCTTGCCACGTATAGGGAATGGCTATATATTCACGACCATGCACGCGTTATAAGCTCTGATTTTATTCTTAGAGGGTTGTTCATAGTATATATAGTAAAAGGATGGCAACCTTTTTGTTTTTACTTGCAGAGTTCCGGTAGTGGCAGACAAAGCTCTACAAGTGGAAACGAGGCTAACAGGACATTGTTCGAGGTCCTAACGATTTCCAGCACTCCATCCAATCACCTGGTGACACGTGTCAATATGTGCATCTGAACAGTGCTGAGCGAGCAGGTACAGAGCAGCTCACGCTGACAGACAAGCCGTAACCACAGGGCACTCCACATATTGGTCATAATCACCAGGAGGCGTTTCATAACCATTGCCAACGAAAGTATATGCCCGTAGGGGAGGTCGTATGACGACTTTAAAAATTGAGATAACCGCCTCAGAGGACAGTCTTCGCAAGGGAATTGACACCAAATTGTCCATAAGTGTTTAACAAAATTGACCCATATCTTCCATACCTTCCTCCACTTAAGGTTAAGTGTCTTGGCGGAGGATACCCCCTGAGGTCTCGTAGGTGAATGACAATATCAGCCTTTTTTATCAATGAAACCGGCATAAATATCCTTATTGGGGTCTTGAATACAAAACAGCAGTGTAGGAAGAAGAATATTTGTATCATTTAGTTAGATTCATCTGTAATCATAGATAATGTAATTAGTTACTAAAACCACCAATATATATAGCACTACCCGCAGGGGTCGGAAACTCTCAACCATAGGGACCACCAAACCTGTCACACGGCCCATTTGTCCTAGCAAAGGATCAGGGAGCTGTTTCAAAACGTGGGTTAAGTCTGTGGTTTTGAAACAGCTCCCAGATTCACTTGAATAAGAATAATTATACATGATTTCTCTCCCTACGGACGACACCAGTTATCAAACGCCAATGGTCACCCCTCCTCAAATAGCTCAAGGATTGGCAGTGTGATCGCTGGTTGATTTCCCCGCCAAGAACCAAAAGTTTTTAAACGGCCCCCTGAGCATCTCCAGTGGTCCGCCAGTGACAACGGAAATGACAATGCTCTGACCCTTATCTGCAAACTGCGGTATTGCCATTGAAAACAGAAGCCGCAAATTTCTCAATTTTCCACATCCCTTGACAGGGACCAGCTCTGGGTTGCTCGCGTGGAAGACAAGGGCCGAGGCGGGCCTTATTAGCGAGCTGCTCGTCAGGCATGGCTCCTCGTTTGCTCATCGGCTGCGGACAGGTGGGCAATCATATCTGTTGATGCGTTACCTTCATTAGCAGGGCCCCTACGGTCAATTGACTATCTCATTATGGTAATGATACATGCTGTGGTAGGCTGTCAACATGGGTATCGGTTCAGACATCGGGCTTCATGCATCGCTAGGCCAGGGGCGAGCAGGTCGATGTTTGGGACTGGTGAACGTCTGGTGGGAAGAATACTAAGAGAAAACATGGTTACTGAGATCGTGGGTATCTTGTCCCATATAATACGTCCCGATTCCGGAGGCGGAGAGACATTTTATGGGACAAAAAGTTGAGAATGGCATCAGTCACTAAGTTTTCTCATTGTTATATAGCTAAATATCATGAGAAAAACCCGCTATTCTATGAAGTTACAGAGTGCACTTGTACTGCACCCTGAACAGCGGGTAGTATTTCATAGACGTCCGGCCATAGGTATATAATGGTAGTAACACTTGAGAGAGCAAGGGGAGAGAGAGACAGAGAGACAGGGAGAGAGACAGAGAGGTTCTTTTCCCTGTCTGCAACCTCTATCTCCGAGCCTGCTGCAAACTATTCTCTCATTTTCACCACTTTTCTCTCCCTATCCACCACTGCTCTCTCCCTATCCACCCTCCTGTCTCCCTATCCACCCCTACTCTCTCTCTACCAACCCCTACCCTCTCCCTACCTACCACTACCATCATCCTACCCACCACTACTCTCTCCCTATCCACCCCCTACTGTCTCCCTATCAACCCCCTATTCTCTGCCTATCCACCCCTACTCTCTGCCTATCCACCACTATTCTCTCCCTATCAACCCCCAACTGTCTCCTTATCCATCACTACTCTCTCCCTATCAAGCACTTTTGTCTCCCTACCCAGCACTTCTATCTCCATATCCTTCTGTCTCCCTATCCACCCCTACTCTCTCTCTACCCATCCCAATACTCCCTATCCACCACTCTTCTCTGCCTACCAACTACAACTCTTTCCCTATCTACCACTACTCAGTCCCTACTCACCCCTACTCTCTCCCTATCCACCCCTACACTCTGCCCATCGAACACTACTCTCTCCCTATCCACCTCTACACTCTCCCTACCCAACACTACTCTCTCCCTATCCACCCCTACACTCTCCCTACCCAACAATACTCTCTCCCTATCAACACTTTTCTCTCCCTACCAGCTGCTACACTCTCCATACCCACCACCATTCTCTCCATACCCACCACTATTGAATCCTTCTCCACCCTACTATCTCCCTATCCACCGCTACTCTCTCCCTACCACCACTACTCACTACCTACACCCACCACTGTTCTCTCCCTACCTACTACTCTTCTCTCCCTGTCCGCCGCTTCTGACTCTCTGCTTCCTGATATTCCCTTCCCAACAGAATTATACTCTCTCCCTACCCACCATTATTCTCTCCCTATCCATCCCTTCCCAATCCATTCCCACCATTACTCAATCCCTAACCACCACTACTGAATCCCTACCCGTCAGTTTCCTCCCCGCTTTGTGCCCGGGAGAACTCTCATTGCTCGTGTTACATCGTACACTACGAGTCGCTCACCCTCTTAGAAAGCAACACAGAGCAGCTCACCCGTCAGACGGGGCTGGGTTGGGGGTGGGGGTGGGCATCTCCTGTCTCGTAATGAGGCACGCTAAATCCCTCTCCCATCTTTCCCGTGCTGGGAGAGTATATATGACCGGTGTCGGGGGCGTCCACGCACACTGGAACGCCAAGGTGGGCGGATTAGGGTGGGTCGTCGGCAGTAGTGCTCTTTGAAGTGGCGTAATGGGCAGGTGTGCCAATGTACCAGGTAGACAATAACAATGACAAATCAGCGGCCGGCGCCTGCCACCAGCGGTGCCCCCCGCTCATCACTGTGCGACATTTGCGGGCGCTTCTCTCTAAGCCTGCCGCCAGGCGTCCTGTTTCAGGGGCTCACAGATCGTCACCTTAATGTGCCCGGTCCCAACCAGCATCTGGGCCCCCTCCCAACCTCCCCAACCCCGCCTCCTGCATGTCCGGCCCAGGAGATATCCACTCCACCTGAGCCTGGCCACAGATACCCCTCCAATATCCCAATCATCTACCATTACTGTTTTTCCTGCTGATGTTTAGTTTTTAGCTTAATTGTAGCAAGCTGATATAACTAGTTTTTTTTCTGATTAAAAAAAAAATCAAAGCAGCACTCATTTGTCTTTTTGTGTTTTTAATGTTTTTACCTTAATTGTACCAAGCAGATACAACTATGTATTTATTTTCTGATCTTAATAATTCTGATTTGTCATTGTCCAGCTCGTTCAATCCCGATGATGCCTCGGGGCATTCCCGTGTAATGTTTGAAGATTGCCTCAGGCATTCCCTGGATTATTATTGCAGATATACAAAAGAATGATTTATATTTTCATGAATTTTTCATTATATATATATATATATATATATATATATATATATATATATATATATATATATATATATATGTATGTATGTATATATTATCGTTCTGATCCACTGTGGGCTTGAGAATTGTATCCTAGGAAAACCTGGCGTCCATAATTTTACTAGCAAGATGTACAGGGTGCAGGCTACAAGCAGGTCACCTCAGAATTACGCACAGGAAAAGCCTGGCACGCCACTTCTAGGGTTCAGGACTGAATTGGTTAAATAATTTGCCTTAAAAATCAGGGTCTCTTGTCGATTCACAAACAATTGTATAGATTTGAAAAAAAAAGAATTTTAAGAATATACTTTTTTATTTCATTCTCCACACCCACACGCCTATCTCTGCATTCAGTGGTGGTGGCATTCAAACTTTACGATGCCTCGGCTAGGCGCACCCGCTTTTAATGGCCAAGTTAAACACAACTAAACACAAGACGAGGCCTCCTCGCAGCATCCCCAGCATCCATTTAATCCGCCTTCATCTTGCCCCGCGTCGCCGATCGGATTGATGAGCCACTTGTACAAGAAAACTGCCCCGACAATAGTTGCAACAGAAGGCTGCATTCCTCTGTCTGTCAGTAGGATCCTCTGGCCCGCCCACCCTCACACACCCTCACCCACCCCACACGCCCCTCCTTTTGGCATTTTCAATCTTGCTTATTTGCCCGACATGTGTTTCGATTCCCAAAGCTCAGGGGGGAACGATTGGTTTTTATTACAGTGGGGCATGTAAAGATGTCGTTGGTGGTGAGTGGGGTGTGGGAGGGGCGGTGGGTTGCTTCCCTCTGTCTGCCCGACCTGTATTGATCTCTCAAAGGGCCATCTCTGAGAAACACCGGACCCCGGCCGCCCTCTCCACCAGGTCCGCCCTTTTACCCGGGTCCCTTTACCGGTAACCCCTCACCCCGTGCCCCAGCCAACACGTGCCCTTACTACCTGTCTATATTATCCATCGTATATAAAGTCTCCATTGAAAATGTAGGGGGACCCCGCAAACCACTACCCATTGTTTAAAAATTGTCAAATCCCATAGCCATGGTATACAGATTTCAAATACATTGTATATGGCCTCAAAGTCATTGTATAATTCCTTTATACTGTAGACCAAAAATAATCCCTATTGATATTCGTTTACACTTTAATATGACAATTCCTTCATTGGAGAAGATGGATAATAAATACAACAAACGATGGTTTTGTGGACTAGCAGCTCTGTAAACCACTCGAGCTTGAATTGTAATATACTGTTAACGCCCCTGTATTACTGCACTTCAGGCCCCGTGGTATACGGCCGCCTGTCTACAAAACCATCTATTATCGCCTATGTATACAGGGCGTACGGGATTTGTATGGCTGGTACGAATTCCTCCATATAAGGATATGCTAACACCAGAATTGTGAAGGGGTTTGGGTGCTACTGCGGGACAGGGGGTGGGGTTAGAGGGTGTAGGGCCGCCTAACAGGGTCCCCGTAGCGACCGTAGCCCTGCCGTGACCTCGGGCGGGCGGCGGCGGGCGCGTTATACCAATGGTCGGCGTGCCGGGCGGGTGGAGGCGGCGTAGATCACGGCTTCATTACCTGGCCGCCTCCGTGGTGGAGCCTTTCATCCCCCGTCCTCTGGGCGGGGCGTGGGGCCCCGGGCCCCCGGCCGGGGTGACTCGGAGACGGTCTCACCCCCGAGCCTACCAGGTCAATCAACACATTCTACCCTCCCCGACACGCATTAGCACAATTAGGCACACCAGAGAAACAGAAGAGGGCGTAGGTGGGATTGGGGTGGGCAGGGTCGGATGGGGCAATGTGGGGGGAGTGGGATTTGAACCCGACCGGGGTGAATAGGTTGGTTTAAATTCAGGTGTGATACGTTGGGTTTGGATCCCGGTGCTTGCGGTCAGTATCTGTATACATACTTTATGTATGTGTTTGGGTCGAGTCAGTGTAGCTGTGGTTCGTTCTCTCTTTGAAAGAGGGCACAGGATGTCAGTCCCTGCTGTGTAGTGATTCGGGTGGACTCGTGCATGTAAGTGTTACGGGGTTGCCCAAATTATTATCCTTGGGGCCTCAGTTTTTTTTATCATTTTTTTTTTTATCATATACAAACAGTTCTATCATATTGTTAGATCTTCCACTGTAAGGTTCAGATACACAACAATTCTGATTCCTTTATAAGCGTAATTGACAGTAACACATAAAGTGAGTGTGATGATGAATAAGATGATTTGTGATATGTATAACAATTATACAGTAACCTCAGTACCTTATATCTTCATCACATAATCCAGTCATTTACAGAGTATATCATCTTAACCTCTTTCTTAAACTCTTTAACAGTTTCTGTGTGTTGTATCGCCGCACTAAGCATTTTCCAAAGTTTCTGGCCCCTATAGTACGGGGATTTGGTGTAGTTACTACAGTTTACCCTGTGTGCTTTGAATTTAATCCTAGAGTCACTTCTTGTATTACGTACCTAGGGTAGTTATAGGGTTTCTCTGAACCCTCTCGGTGGTAGGTGAGTCCAGTACTCTGATATCTGGATTAGCCTCCTCAGCTTTACTTAGCACACTGTGCCAATGTAATTTACTTTAGTGAAGATCTAACCGGGATCACCTTGGGAAGTAATTAATAAACATCCTCTGTTTATTAAACTTCAAGAGTCTGGTTTTGTTTGACTAGGTTTGTTCCATACATCCCGAAAAGACCGAACCAACCCATGTGATAGCACATAGGGTGGAATATTGCCAGGAAGGGGTCTATGTATGATCTTTCCGAGGATAGGCCAGAGCCAGTGACCGCTACATACGTGTCCATGTATGCATAATTATAGAACAACATACCATGGCGTGGTGCATAATACAAGACGAGATGGGGTGGATGTTTTTTTTTACGGAACGAGGCCTTGAGGTTAAATATTAGGCTCATGGCCACGTTTCGTAAATAAAAGCAACCCCATCAAGTCTTGTATTATGTTCGACTATGGTTTGTTGTTTCATATCTAATATATACACCAAAAGTCAGTAATATTGCCTCCGAAATTGGTTAAGAAACCATCCCAAAGTGAAGGTCCACATTCCATCAAGTCTCAACGTGTTATCTATAATAGTATACGGCACAGGGCGTCATACACAATATATGCCAAATGGGGAATAACAGTAAGTAACCATCACAAGTACGTACACAGATAGTTGCATATTAATGTAAATGTATAAGAATTGATGTATTTAATGTAAGTATGTGATGGGGAAAAGCAATGCAGTACAGTCAGTAGCTTGCTGGACCGTGAATAATGGATTCTGGGGTTGTCATTTCAGCCTGGGTGCCGTGTTACTATGCGTGTTTATCATTCTCATCAACAGTTTCGATCTCATCATGATATGACCATCGCAGTTGCTGCAATGTATGCATCTATGCACGCATACATCAGCTATATTTAACATGTGGTTGTGAATGGGTAAGGATGTATTGCTATTCGTGATTTTATCGTTGGATGTATTTAAGTCTATACGTATTAGGTTGTAAGATAAGAGGTTTATACATGTACGTTGATAAGGGATGCTGAGAGATGAGGCAGATGAAGGGAATGATGCTCCATCGTGCCGGCCACAGTTGGCAACTGAATCCGAGGTGAGTGGGTATTGAGGTGGGAGATGTACCCTGGGACACGCCATTCAGGGATCGTTGCATGAGGCCCACGCGATAAACAACACATACAAAACATCGAAAAGCAAATCAACTGAGCAACGAGGCCAGTTCCCACGGGCAAGCTATTCCCACTGGAATTAACGAGCAGAGAACGAATGCTTATTTTCTAAGGGTTTATTTAATCATCCAAGCCCCGAAACTGTTATTATTTTCCCTTCTGTGGTGATAACTGAGAATGGAGATTTTCATGGAAGATGTATCTTTTATTTTCTGAAACCTTTTAACACAGATGCTCTGAGTGCGTTTTAAATATTAAAAAATTGCCTCAAGCAGGCTTTTCTTCGTGAAAGCCCACATGGAAAAGGATGAGGCTAGGAAGGTATGTATGTGTATTTATATATTTTGGGAGGGTAGGCTTTTTAAAGTTCCTGTCAAGATCATAATACGAGGAGCAAATGATTTGTCATCATTGATGAATGAGCCTGGAATTATGAACAAAAATAACACTTTGGGTTATATTCAGTCTATGGGTCATTTTCTGTAACCCACTTGCACCCAGTTAACTTGCCATGTCTACGACTGCCTTTCTAGGATCAAAATATATTAAACACCGGTGGGTCAATGAGGTATGAGGGCAGCTGAGCGCTCCTTTAAGACACAGAGACACTGACACCTCTGCTCCTTTCCCAATGTCAGAATGTTAGCACGCAGATAAGTCAATAAACCTATGTCTATGTTCCCTGCTTCACACTATGACGTAGACATAGCTATGCTTTGTAAGTACCCTCACCCTTTGGAACCAGCATAGGTTGGCGGGTGGCTGAAGAGTGTCGGCAATATTGCGTATGTATTCATTGCTGTTGGGCTTGTATTCATTGCCGTTGGTCACCTAATCCTAAGTGATGGAATTACTAGCTAGATTATCAGCAATGTGGAAATGAATATATACCCACAAAAACGACATAAGCATACATTTTACCTATGGACGTATCACCTCCAATTACTGCCTGATGGCCACTGTGATGTATCTATAGCCGTATAACTCATACGTGGCGTACGGGGTATGTGCGTGGCGTACGGGGTATGTACGGCTGCGAACCCCAGCAAATCTTCCAAAAGCGAAGGTAAAAATGCCTATTCTAAGTTATATAACAATAAGAAAAAAAGGTATGCTGTGGCTGGAAGTGATAAATATTTGGTAAAATTGAAAATCAGATGAACCTCTGCCTTCGGGATCGGTTCATCTGTACAGTCAGAGTAACCTCGTTTCTATATAACACATTGATCAGCTAGCAAAATGCAGCTACAGGATTCGTAGTCTGACAATGTGTTTACCCGTCCCCTCTCTGATAGTATTTAGAGTTGTGTTTTTAGGTTGAAACTCCGTGACAGCTGACAGACAAGTAGTACAAAGGTTTTATGGCAGAATAACGCACCCTCCCCGATTCACACCAAGTCTTAGGCTTTATCTACTATAAAACAACCCCCACCCCTCCTCGCCCACGTCCCTCGGGACTGCGTTTTGCAGGGAGTCTCTACTCGTGATGGCATCGGTGCGTAAGTGCCTATGTAGCAACCCGCCAGTGCGATATAAAACAGACACGGGGTGAAAATCAATCAGACAGACTGTCCGTTAAAACAACAGTACTCCCAACATCAAAGCCAGCCATTAGCACGCGTGACGACGACAGAAAACATCCCTCCGATCAATCTTATCCTGGAATCTAGCTTTGATTGAAATTGATGTTTGACAAGCGCTAACTGGAGAGAACTTAATATGCTTCCCTGTCCGTGGCATGGGTATTCTTGGATGGGTGGGTTGGGGTAGGGGACAGGGGTGGGTGTTGGCTTTTGGCCAGGCGTCGTAGCGAGGGTCGTTATCTGCTTTGATTTCATTCTATAAGGTGAACTGTGAAAACAGGGACTGTTTAATAAATAGGGAGTGAAACGAGAGTTAGGAATTCGGGAACGATATTCATGATGAAAAGCTGTCCTGTGACTGGTTTAGGTCGGTGTCTCTCCTGGGATTTGTAGAATAACTTATGCCCACGGAAGAACTGGTAAAAACGAGACCTTGTAAAAGGGTTATCTTTTGATAATATTCAAGCTTGTTCGCTATAAGACAATTCCAGACGACGGAAGATCGTCCATAAGTGTTGGCTAAGGTGTACCTTCATTATACCCTGGCCTTGTTGGCATCCAGGGCCCGTTGTTGCGACCCGGGGCTGTTGAATAATTTAATCTCGTACATGAAGAAATACCCCCTTCTGTACGCCAAAGAGACCCAGCAACGATGTGGGTCAACTTTATTCAACACTTATGGGCAACCTAATGTACGGCTAAGACTGTCTTAGCAAAGGAATGGAAATATCACTATGCGATAACCCTTGTACGAGGTACAGAAAAGGTATTCAAATACGAACCTAGATTATTCAGCAGGCCCCAGGAGAATACAATATGGGGATGTGGTCTGGAAGCCGTATGATATATGAAAGATATCACCTTATGCTATCATAGGATAGTTAAAAGTGGTTCTCGTTGAATAAACAAGGATTGTGCTTTCAAAGGACAACGACAAGGACGGATCTTTGTAATGCTCTTCCATACCGTTTGATAAAACTCTCCCAACCCTGACCTCCATCCCCCATGCTCGGCGTATGTGGTTCTTCTGAGGAGTGCTCAGCCACTAATTTAGCATGGATTATAAAATCAAAATGTTCTGATTTCGTCTGTGATTCTCAAAGTTTTAATGTTAAAGATGAATCGGTATGTTCCCGGAAACTAGAGTAGAAACAGTGACTACAACGCACCATCAACGATTATTTGATACCGATGTACAGTCGGTGGCACCGTTGGACTTTTAGAGGAAGTTAATTGATCGGTGTCGTTTTCGTCGGCTAATGGAAAATGGCGCCATATATTAATTAAACAGCCCCCAGGACAACAAAGCCCCACGGGTCATCGACGACAAGTGACATGTGGTCTGGTATTATCGGCTACACCACCGGCTGTGGACAACGGCGCAGACTTGCGTCACCCCAGGATTAACGTATATCCAGGGGACAGCTAGGGGCCACGCCCATAATCCCATTTCAATTTCAATGTAAAATCAGGTTGTAATTAACCCTATATAAATGAAGAGGGTGCCAGGTGTCCATACCCAAAACGTCAATAATACGCCACTTGCAGTTATATGGAGACAGGGTTAGGGTACCTGTATAAAACCTGTTCCGAGCTCTTTTGATCTGTTAAAATATACCAAGTTCCAAGAACGAGGTACGTCTATAAATACCATGATAACGAATACTAATTGTTTATCTAGGCACCTTCACTCTCTCTCATAATCACATACCTGTGGTATAACTACTGAATAAGAAATGTACGTTTGATGAAATCGCTTTTAGAAAATATACACCAAGTCGGTGTGGAAACATTCATATTTCAGTGAACGACAATGTTGGTTTACATTTCTTCCGTTTTATCGATTATCTCAAATGTGACCAAAATTGCGAATGATACTAAATTTCGAATATAAAAGATATGATCGTATCACATCACATTAGATAATTCAGTACAGCAATACATGACTAAGAGTTTCCTTGAATATTACATATGCAGCCCGTACCATTCTGAAATGATAAAGGATTCATCAATCATGCATCAGTAAGGTTATTTACCTCAAGATGCATAACACAAAAGTGTCAGAAAAAAGCACACCAGATAATCAATTCACAATAAGGTGTGGGCAGCGAAAGAAGGACATAAAGAAATCCTTGGTCGCATCTGTAGCTGTACATTCTGTGTGCTGGGGCCTGTTAAATAACTTATGCCGGAGAAAGTATAGAGTACAAGAAGACCTCGTACAAGGTTTATCGTTTAATAATATTCAAGCTCGTTCAATATGCCAGTCCTAGCCGAAGGGAGGTCGTCTAGACGTGTTGCATAAAATTGATCCACATTATCTCTGGGGTTGGCGTACTTTGTCTCGTCTTCATGTACGACCCTAACTTATTCAACAGGCCCCTGGGTTCCTGTAATATTGTGCATATATATTCTACAAAGGATACGCAAGCAGACAGCAGTCACCGGCTGAGGACAAGTGAAGCTGGCCGGTGTCCGAACTGACCCCCATTCTTCTGACGAATCTGGTCATGAAATTAGGTAGCTACCGGACAAAGAGGTGTGGGCGGGGTAGGGGGTGGGATGGGAGGGGCACAGGGTATGGAGTGTGCGGGGGAGGATGGGAGGGCGTGAGAGTGTGTCGGCGTGTCTGAGGGGAGCTCCTGCAGTAATTTCTCACCATGTCTGTGTTTCCCACCATATGGATCCTAAGTCTGAACTGCATCATTTATCTTTCTGCAGCGTATATATGTACAGTAGATCTCCTAGTAAAGGGACACCTCCCGTTCTGAGTAAAATGTACCCTTAAGTGGGGTGTCCCCTGAGGTGAAATCAAACAATTGACAGAGGGAATCTTTGAAGCAAAAGTGACCCCATACATGGGGTGTCCCTTAAGGTGAGTCCCCATACATTCTCAATGG
Organism: Alentia gelatinosa; assembly: GCA_950022655.1. Taxonomy (NCBI): domain Eukaryota; kingdom Metazoa; phylum Annelida; class Polychaeta; order Phyllodocida; family Polynoidae; genus Alentia; species Alentia gelatinosa. Next base: position 20,408,248 of record OX465579.1, on the reverse strand, counting down.
GGACTTTGTATATGATGGGTTATAAAAGTTTATAAACTACGTCAATGTTTAAAAACAAAATCCCAACCTCTCTGTTAATCATTTTCATACTAACAGGTGTATTCTCTTCTCAAGTCTGACATAAATTAGTTTATTATGCTTTACAAGCCTAACACAAACTACCTGATGACCTCACTCTACTACTTACTGCCTCACACTCTCCTTGCAGTATCCTTGTATGACGGAGAGATCCGAGGGTGCTCTTTTTTTCTTTTATTAACAGAAGAGCAGGGCATCGTGTTATGGGGTAGTTCTCAGAGGACCGTGGTGTGGCCCATTACCTGTGTGTCAATACGTCGCCATCTTCACACACACACTATCCACCCCCCCCCCCCCACTTGCCCCACTGTCCTTTTAAGGCACGTTCGCCCAGCTCCCTCTCTGTCATCACCCCGAGTCGAAGCATTCATCCTCAATCAATTGCCTGTGCAGGCATATTGCCGAATGAGGCAAATATGCGACGGACGAGTGCAGGATGTTGGGAATGTCATCGGTACCGCCGGCGGGATGGCCCGGCAAACTGAGAGAGGTGAAAAATCTATAGGTCTAATATTGGTTTATAGTGGGCTATCAGTCTCCTGTCTCGGCCTGGCCCGCCTCCCTGACTTTTCCACCCTGGCTCACCCTCCTCTCTATCCCCCTCCTACCTCCGACCATTCCCACTACCCCTCCTCTCTAACCCCCTCCTACCTCCGACCATTCCCACCAACCCTCCTCTCTAACCCCCTCCTACCTCCGACCATTCCCACTACCCCTCATCTCTAACCCCCTCCTACCTCCGACCCTTCCCACAACCCCTCCTCTCTAACCCCGTCCTACCTCCGACCATTCCCACCACCCCTCCTGTCTAACCTCCTCCTACCTCCGACCATTCCCACCACCCCTCCTCTCTAACCCCCTCCTACCTCCGACCATTCCCACCACCCCTCCTCTCTAACCCCCTCCTACCTCCGACCATTCCCACTTCCCCTCCTCTCTAACCCCCTCCTACCTCCGACCATTCCCACCACCCCTCCTCTCTAACCCCCTCCTACCCCCGACCATTCCCACCACCCCTCCTCTCTATCCCCCTCGTACCTCCGACCATTCCCACCACCCCTCCTCTCTAACCCCCTCCTACCTCCGACCATTCCCACCACCCCTCCTCTCTAACCCCCTCCTACCTCCGACCATTCCCACTACCCCTCCTCTCTAACCCCCTCCTACCTCCGACCATTCCCACTACCCCTCCTCTCTAACCCCCTCCTACCTCCGACCATTCCCACAACCCCTCCTTTCTCGCGAGACACTGGGGAACTCGCCCCGAAACGAAGTCGACCTAGAATTCTATCGCCCCGAACTGAACTCGTCCCGTTTGGATTTTTCCCTACATCGCATCAAAATTACTATGCATCTGCATATTTGAGGTTTCTAGTGTATACCAAGTTCTCACATGTACATCATATGCAATCTATTTGTGTCATCTGATGCTACATCATTTAGAAGAAGATACTCATAGTGCCCGCTCGAGTAAATACATATTCTTGGTGTAAGAAAAAATCACTCTGTGGCCTTTCCAAAACGGGGCGAGGTCTCCATCAAACTATGGGACGACTCCTCCAGCGACTCCCCCCCCCACCCATACCGTCCACATCCTCTTCAAAGAGGAATCCAGTTAATTCAGTCCCCGTGGGTTGTCCATGATTCGTATTATTAGTATCATATTAGTAAACAGTTATTAGTCCTATGGTAGCGCGCTTTTATGAGGATGGATAAAGGTTATGGATACAGCATCCCACATGCATATCATATTACTATTAGGTTTCATGTAGAAGCTACCGGAAGATACCTGGAAAAACGTTCAAAACGTTACCCTTCGATATTTGTCACTTCAAGTCGAATTACATAGGCCATCAGAATATCATATGGATAATTACATTTAGGAGAAATATAAGTGCCCGAATCATTACAAAAATATAGCAGAAATCCTTGTCTGCATATCAAATATCCTATATCTGACTATTAGTAGGGCGTTGTGGCAGGGACCCTTCTAAAACATTAGAAGCTATCAGAATTGAAAGCTTTTGTCGTATGTTCGAAACAAATTGCCTAGACGAACATATACTTATAAGCCCTGTTTGGAGGTCAATCACTTTGAATTAAACATTCACTTTTAGTTTTACTGGATGGCTAGAGTTGTGCTGGGAGAGTGTGATGCAGGAAAACGTCTGGAGCGTGAAGGTGCGGAGGTGTCGTGGTGGTGAAAGGGAGGCGGGGAGGATGCAGAGTGGTCGGCAGGAGCGGCTGGGGGATGGAGTGGGATTGTGGGCTGGGGGAGTAATGTAACAAGCCTTTTTAAGTGGCCAAGCGGGCGCTGGCTCGGCTCGATATGGGTCTGGGGCCCATCAGGTTTTAATCCGGGCCGGCCCAAGCCTCACAGCCGGCGCTGACAGCCCATGCACCCGGCCAAATCTGATTTCTGCCGGTGTCGCCGCGAATCAAGCGTAGAGCTGTGCCACTGGCAGGGCATCAGGACCACAGCCCCCCTGTCAGCGCCACGTCCCTTCTCTGTGTAGCAAAAGGGAAGAGCATCCACCCCCAACCAACTCCTAACACCCCAAACCTCGTGTCCCCGCCTCAGGGCCAACTTTGGGTGACCGTCAAAAGGTTGCAAGCGCCATAGGCCCTTTGCGAGCTGCTCTGCAGTTGGCGGGCAGTGTCTGCAGCTTGTGCAGGATGTGATAGAGTACAGTACAACCCCGTTTAAGGGACAGTCCGTTTAAGAGGCCACCCCATGTTAGTGGACACACCGTGTTAGAGGACAACCGTTTTAGTAGACACGCCGTGTTAGTGGACATTCTATGTTAGTGGACACCCTGTTCTAGTGGACACCTCATCTTAGGGGACACCCTGTGTAAGCAACATACTGTATCTTAGAAGGTTTATGTTCATTTAAACCTTTGTAATTGGACACCTTGTGTAACTGGGCACCTTTGTTCAGAACGGCTCTCCTTATTAGATGTTTTATTTTACCCCATGTAAGGGGTCACCCTATGTAAGGGGGTGCCTTTGTTTGGAATGGCTCCCTTTATTAGATTGATGGGACAACTTGGAACCGTTCCCTCGATTAAATGTTTGACTTAACCCCCGGTAAGTAATAACTCCACTTAAAGAGACACCTTTTGAAAATGGAGTTAGGGAAACCATTTCTCGGAGTGATTTGCTCAATTGGATGTTTGATTTTACCCAGGATCACCCAGCTTTTGTAAGATGACACCCTGTGTAAGGAGTGCCCCTAGTTTTATACAGTTCACCCTATGAAATGTTTGATTTCGCCGATGTAAAGAGTCACCCTGCATGAAGGGACACTCGGAACGGAGGGTTTCCCTTTACACGGGATTCTACTGTAGATATAATTGAGAAGAAGGCACCGGGAAATATATTCTAAAACTATTATTAATTCCCATTTCACCTGAGGAAATTTACATTTCTTCCGATGGATTTTTAAACTGATGACCATTGTATTAGAAGCTGTGTTCCTTGTTTGATAACGGGTAAGATATTTGCTCGTTGCACTAAGCTGAGCACGGCCTATAATACTCAGACACCCGCTACCCCCATCTCCACCTCGCCAACCCCCTTGGGTGTGCTCCAGGGACCCCACCTTCATGGATCAGCAGAGCAGGCCAGGCCCTCTCAATAATACACATCAACCCGGCCGGCGCTATCCCCACAAGGAAAGAGTGGATTCTGTGGCATAGACAAACTTACCTCACCAACACCCTATCGCCCCACCCACAGCCCCTCCCTTCATACCCCCTGCCGACACCCTTCGGCCACCCGCCAACCAGGTTTCCAAATGCTGCAGCCTCCCTGAGGACAACTTCCATTTGTCTTTAGCGGAATTGGCTCAATCAAACTGGAATCGCTGCTGTCGGCTTTCTTGCACTACTGTCATCGGAGGGAGCCACCCCCCACCCTGCCTTCACTCTCCAAGCAGGAGGCCTGCGGATACGCTCACGCTGCCGCCTCAGCTTGGCGCACTGACAAGGATTGTTTCTTGTAGAGTTTCTACCTGCAAAGCCATACAGGGAGGAGAAGGGGTTGGTCGGAGGGTGGGAGTGGGTGGGGGGTAGAAGCTAGAGTAGTGTCACGCCAGACCGCCTCATTAGGCAACTGTGCGGTAAAACTGCATACATTGGATTTCAGGCTGAAAACTGAAATACCTCCGTCAGTAATTGTCTTGGCAGTGCAAAGCCCCGGTTCCAATCTGCTCTGGTGGCGTTATTGCATATGGCTCGCGGTAGAAGGTTGCCGAGACATTACAAGTCCCCGCGTCCTTAAATTACCACTGATTGGAAATTTAAGACTCGTCCCCAGCAGAACCTGCCACACTGAGACAGTTAAATGAAATCACAATTAATTCTCAAATGGTACCATCAAAGCCATTGGTTTATTTATGATACATTCTTAACATTCATATTAGAATAGTTAGTCGTTCCAATGAGGCATGATAATAAAAAGGTCATAGGGTATTTTTGACGGTTTGGCAACTTTGATAATACCTGTTCCCAGTTCCCATTTCCATGTACTACTTAATCATTGAGCCTGCTGGAAGGTGCACTTTCCCTTTACTACTACTAGGAGACGAAAGTTCAGTCGCAGCGCAATTTCAGTAGCTTTTCTTGTACTACAGTGATAGTGCTGACTGACTACAAGGTCACATCTCCGTTGTGGTGTCACGTACAGACCTGCCGACGGGGGCTGGGGAGGTAAGGACGGGGTACCGAGCAGCTCACGAAGCCCGTACCTGACTCCCGGAGTTTTCTCGGCGTGCCTGGATGGAGTGGGAAGCTTTCAGAAGAGAGGAGTGGTCGTGTCAAATTAGTCCGGACGAGTATCAGTGGCCGCTTACTTAACCCAGGAGGACCGTCATGGGGCTTCTGGTGCTCTGTGGGGTCATTGTAAGGTACGGGGGTGGGGTGGGATCGGAAGCAAGGTGCCTGTAGAAGACAACTACCTCGTAGGAGACCTCCTACCCGGCCATGTACCTGTCCGGTCAACCGGCGTAGGAGGCTGGCTTTCCCGGGGATGATAGCCACAGCCGTGGATTTGGTGTAAGTAGGGAAGGGTGTGGGACGGACAGCAATGACTAAATTGGTGTACACTGGAGGAAATGCCCAGGAGGAGAGTCTGGAGGAAGACTACTCTTGGAGTAAGACTGAGATGGTCTGGCGAAGTAGAAACACTGAAGCATGGCTTCCAGCAAAAGACTGATCTATGCCGAAACCTGCCAAAGTAGAGAGTGGGCGGGATGGTAAAAAAATCGTGTAAGCATAGCTGGCGGGAGAAGCGCTCAATTCTTGTTCTGATAGTTTTGGGCACTGATGCGATTTATAGCACGAGTACATTTACCATGTACAAATAATATACGATATTTTTCAATATATTCCGAAGAGACCAGAAACCTTCCGATGAAATCTTAGTCTGGTGGAATCAGCACTTAAGTGAGAGGGTGGTGCTTGGAGGTGGACGTGAAATGGGAAGGGTTGGGTACTGGACTGGGGAATGTGTGTGTGTGTGTGTGTGGGGGGGGGGGGGGGGGTGCAGATGAGGACCCACCTGCTGATTAGCGGTCACCTGACCAGCGCACGTGACGTCCACAATCCTCCAGCACTCTCCAGCCTTAGAGAAGGGAGGGGGAGCAATTGGTGCAAGAGTCGGGTGGGTAGGTGGTCCCAGCCCGCCCTACCCCGTGCTCCATTAGCACCCTACAGGAGGCCACCCGGGGATAACGACATTTTCTACTCCACTGACTCACGCCCGGCCACACAGCCCCTCCAGCACACTTAAGCTCTTCAGGACCCGCCCCAAATTGGGCTTAGCTAAGTAAGCCTCTCCCCTAAAAAAAAAAACTAACAGCAAGTTCCTCTCTGTTGGCGGAAGGGTAAGAGGACCTAACCTCATGCGCCATAGAAAAACATCTCTTTGGTAATCCGCACAGCGATGCTAAATACAAGTATATATATATATATTCTCTCAGACATATAAGTATATTGCGAGGAGGTTAGTATCCTTTAATGGGTACTTTTTTGAGGAGTCTCTGTTTGTCTTGGGAGGTGGGAACTTTTTAATTTGTTTTTTTCGGGTAAAGAAGATAGGGCTGGGTGAAATCTGTCTGTTGAGTGTGAAGGGCCGCCAGGGTAAACTGCCTGGCGAGGCGGCTGGCGGTGATCTATGGGTGCCAGCCCGTCACACGCAGTGATGATCCGCTGCGCCAATTTCCATTTGGTTTCCTTGAAGATTAGCATTTGCTCTATGACAACCCCGCGGTGATGGATGGTGTGGCTTTCACAGGCGGGGGCCGCCTGCCCCGAACTTAAGGCCGATTTCAACTGGGCGCAGCCTTAGCGGGGTTTCACAAGGGTGCGGAAATGTGCGCGGTTAGCGCGACCATTATCATGTCATTTCCTCTCGCTGAGTCGGTGATTTATAGTTTAGGGGGTGGGGATCTACATCAAAGCACTGGGGATTAAAACGCCCAGCGGCCCAGAAGGAGGGGTTTTGGATAGACCTATTTTCCGCTCTGCCTAAAGTGAAGCTGGGTTCATAGTTACCGCTGCTGGGTTGGCCAAACAACTTCATAGCAACATATCCTTTAGTATCAAATTATCTCAGAAATTACAGTTACTGTAACGTATTCTATGGTATTCCAGCTCCAATTTGGTGTGATGAACGTGTTATATCACCTCGTTAATACTTGAGGTATGGCTTAGACAACATACGATCACCACCGTAGGCCTGTCCATAGTATACCTCTAATCCGAATCGATTCTGTACTCGAACACAATTTCTTCGGTTAAACTGTAGGGATACATTTCCCTGAGACATGTTTTTCCCCTGCAACTGTTGGCGACATTTACCCCAACAAAGGAGCAGAATCTCATGGGATTTAAAACCCTGTGAGGTACATGAATCCTACCGTGTGAATTACTCTTAAGACATGTTGTCACAATACCCTACCTTGTCCCAACATTCATATCTTGTGGAAAAAAACCAGCCTTGCGCTCACACCAACTGCAAACACTCTAAGTGTGAATGCATTGAAATGACATAGGAGCTAGGCCACATTCACCGGTGTTTGACCGAGTAACTAGTCTTTGCATAGCAAGGCCGCACTGAACAGTAAAACAACAATGCAGTGGTACGCGGGAGGGTCGGGGTAGTGTACATGCACCTTCAGAGAGCGATGTTCCGGCCGCGTGACCGCGTGGATATTTGATGAGGCCCGGTGAGCGGTGTTGATATGCCACCCACAGCGAGCTGCTCACCTGGCGCTAACGACTCGCTCCTGCTCAATGCTCGGCCTTTCTCACTCTCCAAGCATAGATTCTGAGCCTTGCTTCCTGCCCTGCTTGCATCTATGTGCCAACCTGCGGCCTTTTGGGAGAAAATCTGCCCAATTCTCCTCTTTTTTTTCAATTCATAACACTTTGCGGAGTATTTTGTGTTCTTTCTTGCAAAAAAAAGATGCACATGTTATATGTTAAGTATTAAACACTCGTTGCTGTTATTTGTGATGCCAAATTAGGAATAGTATGTTGGATAACTTTCTGCAGTGTAAAGGACTTCATCTTTTACAGGGTTTTGTTTTGTCAACAGACACATGTGCACCTTTCAAAGGGTTGTCTAATTAACTGTTGTTTCAAACTATACAATGGTTTAGAGCTGAGGAAGAAGAGTTGAAGCTCACTTTCAGTTTTCCTTAACTAATAATATATGAGTTGTTTGACTTTCATATCTTTTGACAGAACTTTACAATTTCTTGAACCAGAAATATAGTGTCTGTGTGAAACCACTCGGTTGGAGCAGAGATTAGTAAGCGCAAGTGCCATGAAAGATCTGGGAGGAGAGTGGGCGTGTGTGTGCTGACGGGGTGGTGAGGTGTCAATAAGGATGGATCTCGCATGCCCGCCATGCCCCGGGCCCTTCTCATTATGAGTCCCGCGTCCAACCGGGTCCCCCGCTCCACCTTGGACAGATATGCCGCAGCCCCCGCCGTCCACCCAGCCCTATACTGACCGCGTTTATATTGAGGTCACTTAGTCAGACTCAGCCCTGCCAGAACCAATATGCACAAGTTCTAGATACGACAAATGAATGTAGTTTCCCGAATCAAGACCAAACGTGGCTGCTTTCAACGTTTGCTTTGGGGGTTTAGTTGTGATCGGGTAATATATTTATAGAAATAAGTCTCTGTGATATTTTTCAGTAATGCATTGGAGGCAAAAGCCATCGAATATCAAAATATTCAGCAGATTCAAAACCAGTGTAGCATATATTAATGAATGGCCTTTGATAGATATAATTTCTTTGAAGATCAAAGCCGAGGAACGCACCATAAAACTAACATTACGAGTCATTTCCAACTGATTACGTTGACAGATGGCTTCACTACTTGGTGACCTATCACCAAATCTATTCACTCAAACACATGTAGGCGTTACCTCCTCCAGCTTATCTAAGACCCTGACACATACAGATCCCGACAGAGAGAAGCAGCTCAGAGACCATTCATATGAGCAGACCATCGTGTTGCTCTTTGTAGAATGCTGACTTAGTCTTAGTTACTTCTCTAAGTACGGACCAGACATCAAAGAAAATGCTCCCTTTCCGAGATTGTAAGATGTCTTGACAAATACGAGTCAAGGTGTGGAAAATAAAATAAATACACAACAGCAGTATAAATGTAGTTTTTTCCCCTTATTCGATGAAAAGGTTCTTGTCCCTGAGGTAGAGCGTTATGGTACGGTTTATGCATTAGATGAGTATCCAATATTAATGTGAGGATGATAAGCCGTGATAAAACACCTCACATCTGAGACTAAAAGGAGAGGTATGACGCGAGAATCTAGTGGGCAGATTCAGACCGCGGAGGGTGGGAGGGGGTGGAGGGTTGGTGTACGATCCCTACGTCCACGGGGTAGCAGGCAGGTGGCTTCCACACTGGAGAAATGGGGTGGGTGAGGCTAGAGGTTAGGGGTTAGTCACCTCGGGTGAAACCGTCCATCCCCACCCACCCCAGACACTCACAGGCCATACCTACTCTGTCCCGATCCCTCCACAGCCTCCATCCAGTCCCCAGGAGGCCCAGCCCAGGAGGAGGGGACGGGGCCGGGAGAAGGGCTGAGGAGGGGGAGGCGTACCGGAGCTCGTGGCACTAATCCCGGCGGTGCCGCCCCATGCGCTTTGATCAAGGATCGGGCTGAAATCTCCTCAGCTAATGCCCCAAGCACACATCGTGTCCCTCGGCAACACACACTCTCAGGGATAAGTTTGCCCACCTTTTTGTCTCCACTTCTCCCTCCCCTATCCTCCCCCCACCCACCTGTCTCCTGCATCCTGGTCTGTCTCTTGCGAGGTGTTTTTCTTCTTTTTTTAATTCAGTTTCAGACGCTGAATGGTTTTCCATTTCTTAATGGAAAAGTACATACTGGCGGCCGAGAGAGGATACAGCGGGAGGCCTTCAGGGATAAGGGAATCCAGGAAAATATGATGCAGCATAGCCTTAAAGTGCTTGATAATGTGATACAGTGGCGTGTGGGCTGGCGGGACAGTTACTGCCGAATTACGAAACTCAAGCAATGGGATTGGAAAATAATCTTATATCATTCCGACGATGGTATCACGCCTACTGATGCATGCAATCTGTTTGGGAATATTGAAATCAATGTCACACCTTTGTCGTGCAGATCATTCACCGGGGATATAATTGTAGATTTTCTCAGTGTACCCAATGTCCGGAACAAATGCTGTGTGACGTTACCAGAGCATCATGGTATACTTCAGCGAGAGAACAAGTAATTATTCGACTGAGTTTACTTCATCTTCCGAATGCGTGTATATATATATATATATATATATATATATATATATATATATATATATATATATATATATATACCTAAGTAATACAGATATCCCATCTAGTCAAGGACATATCCCCAGGCCAGCAAAAAGACCCCACAATTGACCTTGTGGCGAGAGTCCTGGGCGACCGTCAAATTACCATGTTGATATTCCAGTACGGATATAGATCTGCCTTGCCCGGGCGAGGTCGCCCTTCAAATGGGAGGTGTGGGGGTGAGGTGTGGCCTGGGGCTGCACTGCCACATACAAAATCACCCCACCTCTTCTCCCCTGTCATTTACCCCCTTTTCTATGCCTCCACCTCCCATCCGCACCGCCTCCTACCACATACACCCCTCTCTTGTAGTAGTTCGTCACCCCACTACCACCCTACCCCAACGTCTCCTTTTTCTCTCTACTCGGCCCGCCGGGCTGCAGCGCAGGAGTTGCTGATGCCATCAAATGAGATTCGGATTTTGGGGAACCTGGTTTGGGAAGCTAGTGGTGACAGGTCCCGCTGTGCGGCGCTAGTGGCGCTCAGCTGGAGTGGTGCTTCTGGCGATGACGGTGGTGGTGTAGTGGTGGTGATGGCGGTGTGGTGATGAGGAGGGGTGGGGACATTGGTAGGAGGTCGGGTGGCGCGTTGGTATGGGTAGAGGAGCCGGTGCTATGCCTTGGGTGAATGAGGATGGGGTAGCTACTGGAGGAGAGGCGAGAGGGGGGGGGGTGTGTTCTAAGAGAGGTCCTGTGGAGAGCTGTGGAAAGCAGGACGACGGGATGAGAGGGAGGGAGGGGGCTGCAGGGTGAGGGTGGCTGGGTGGCTGGGTGGCTGGTGGCTGGGGAGGCCCCCAGGTATTGGTAGCGCTCAGCCTATCAAGAAAGCCATTAGCGGGTTGGCCGAGGGCTGAAACCATCATACCGCACCCAGCACTGCAGGCCCTGCATACCGCCTGCACCGTAATCAAGGCCCAACAAACCCGCGATTCAATCTGCGACCATGACCAAATCTTGTTTTCTTTACATTACGCCCGAAAATGGACCCCTAGAGAAAGGGAGACAGACATGGGTGGTGTAAGGTGCGACGCATGGGTCCTGAGCTCTTATTCAACACCTTATAGGAGTTCAGTGTATCTGACCAGAAGCATTAAATGCATTTTATATAGTCGGAAATAGTATCAATGATCCCACCTCTGGAATGGTTTCTCCATAGACTTAACATTGGGAACTCGTACTCAACGCCCACATGTGGAATATTGTTTTAAAAAAACTCAATGGGAAATGATGTCACAAATGTTAGTGAATTAGTCAGCGATAGGGTGAGATACAATCTGAACCGCGCTTGATCCATAGCCACTGACAGTACACCATTCATTTCAGTTTACTACATAAACCCCTTTGATATTGGTCGTGAGTTTATCATGTAACCAAAACTCATGGCATATGTATCTGAGTTGCTAAGGCCAAGCGTCTACCTACTACGATAGAAATTATAAGACCTCCTGATGTACTACAATGCATAATGTCAAAACTCCTAGATGACTGGGAACCTCCTTATCTTACACAAACGTCTAGACTAGACAGTAAGCCAGTTAGCCTTCATTGTAATCAGATTTTAGGTACATCGTAATGCCTATCGTAGACAATTTGGAGCAGAGCGTGTGTGATGCAGGGCCTTAATATGAGGCCCACGTCTCCATGGACGAGCATAGAAAGCTCGCATGACCGTCCCTTATCGGAAGGTCGTCGTCACAGAAACCATGACGCGGTCCAGATGACGTGGCACGTCACGATGTGTGACGTAATGGCTGTCCCTTGACACACCTGCAACTTAAATCAATATGGTAATTAACAGGGGCCCCCTCGCTGGCCCGCGCAAATTCCCAGCTCTTATTCGCCACCATGTGTCATTTGATAAGCCAACACTGTCGGCCGGCAAACCCTTTTTCCTCCTCTCCCCGAAAGGGTTTTCTGGATGCGGGAAATTGAATGACGGGAAATTCCGCGTCACCCGGAGCGAGTTGATTTTTTTCTTCCAGCTCCCATCATTACAGTTGTGAATATCTGCTTTTTCCTCGAGCGGAAATTGACAGCACCATTTTGGGACAGGGCCGTACATTGGACTCCCACCCCTTCTGCAGTTCGCTATCACCCTACATTAAAAAGAAACCCAGATGAGCTGCTCTGATAGGGATCTTTTCACCATAGTAGGGCATTGGGAGTAATATAGAGAAACAGGCTTACTCTCTCCGTACGGATTAAATACGCGGTAAAATTACGGATTAAATACGCGGATTTCGCCGCCGTACATGCCCCGTACGCCACATACATACCCCGTACGTCACCTAGGTGTCGTACGGATATAAATACGACATGGGTAGGAGCGGACCGTATGTATAGGATATACTACCACAGGTATATAATAATATCTAGGACAGGAATGAGCTGTTTGTATATGTATGTGACTATTCATGTGAGTCTAGTCTTGCAGGTCCCCTCCTACACCATAGGGCATGCATCCCACTCTCTATTACGTCCAATACCCCCCGGGGTGCCCGGCAACAAGGGCTGCCTTCCCGGGGCCAGCCAAGGGAGGCATTGAGACGACGGTGAGTAGATGCTAATTGTGTGTGGGGCTGCTCGTCCCGATGGCCGACCACCTGACCTTTGGCATGCAGAGTCGGATGAAGGGCAGTCACCACCCTCCGCTGTGCGCCAATATTGGAGCCGTGTGTCTCGCCCGTGAACACCCCGTCATCACCGTGTCCCCTGCCCGGCCTCCCGCCACGGTCCCCCGCACAACCCGGTCCCCGGCCCGGGTCCCTGCCGACCTGCTATTGATAATGTCAATGTGTCCCACTGTGACAATCTGGGCAAGGCCTAACAAGAGTAAAAGGTCAGCTGGGGTTGACCTGTCCCTATTGGTCCATCATGCGTTGATGACAACCACAACCCTCGGCCGTTAGTCTGCCTGTTAGCGGGCTTGTCAGTCCCAGCAGTTGACAGGCACGCGCTCCCCGAACTGCGGCGCTGCCATCGTTCACAATCCCCCATTATCGCCCATTAATCTACCCCAATAACATCACATTTATTTGCTCTGTCATTCACTTGATCTTTTTTCTCGGTCATCTATTCATTCATTTACTCCGATTTATTCATCCTTTTACCCACTTTCTTTTAGGTATCCTACTGCTCAATGATTTACTGATCCAGAACTAATTCTCACTCACTAACTCCTTGTTCAACTGTCATCTACATTTATGGATGAACTACCTGATAGACTCACTGCCTACTTCACTGACTGACTAACCGGCCGATCCACTGGCTGACTATCGAACTCACTTATAACACGAATCTATAGCCGGATGACTAACTAATCTACTTTTTGAATGTTTGGCTAGCTTCTATCTAATAGACTAACTGACTGATTAAATGATTGAGAAACCGACTAACTAACTGACTAGCTGACCGATCGATTGGATATAAGACTGACTGACTTATGCATGAATGACTCATTCATGGAATCCTTGCCTTACTGATTGACTGACTGACTGACTCATTGCCTGATTAATTTACTGGCCTACTGATTGGCTCACTAACCGACTCATTGCCTGATTCATTTACTGCCGTACTGATAAACTTGGCTCATTGACCGATGCATTGCCTGATTAATTTACTGGCTTACTGATTGGGTGGCTGACTGACCCATTGCCTGATTAATTTACTGGCTTACTGATTTGCTGACTGACTGACTCACCCACTCACCTCACTCCATCAATCACTAAGAGCGGTGAGTACTCAATCCTCCAGTTAGTCCTCCAGTCTCTAAGTCTCTCTATAGGCCTATTTCCATTGGCCGACGAAAAGGGTGTAGATTTTCTGAGTTACCAAGAAAGTCTGTCGGTGGTTACACTCAATGTACGTCTAAATAGAAGGGTAGTAGATTTCACTCTGTGACCAACCTTTCACTCAGTAGTGAGTGGTGCTACATTGCATAATCTAAGCAGAAAAAGTCGTGGGTCATTTCACGAGCTGGGTCGTTTCCATTGACCGATTTTGGGTCAGCAGTGCCAAAAATCTGTCGGTGGTTCCTGACTGTTCGGTAACGGAAGATCGGCCAATAGAAACGGGCCTTTTAAGCCATTTTTCACTGGCCAATAATAACGGCACCGATTAGTTGGGTACTTCTAAAGGTCGGTTAGTGGTGGCCACAAAATCAAATAGTCGGGGAGGGTGCCGTGTATGACTTGTTTCTCCTGCTCTTTACAGGTCCGTACCGATCAAATAGTCCTGAAAAACCTTTAGGATCACTGACGAAATCAAGGCGTTTTTTTTCTGTCGGACCTTGACTAAGTCAGTGGGTGGTGGCCTTATTGCATTATCCTCACTATAATAATTGGTGAGCATTCAAACACCAGGTATTTCCCATTCACCGATCTGGCTTCGGTATATAAAAAAAATTCGATCGGTGGCTCCCTGTGAATCGTTGCCATGTAATCGTTGGATAGATATTCAGTGGATCTCCCAGTCTCCCTGTCAGTGAATCCATCAGTCTCTCCATCAGTAAATTTCTCAGTCTCTTTGTCAGTGAATTTCTCAGTCTCTCCATCAGTGAATATCAGTCTCTTTGTGTCTCTTTCAGTGAATCTCTCAGACTTCCTGCCAGCGAATCTCAGTCTCTCTGTCGTTCACTCTGGCAGAATCTCCTTCAGAGTTTCACACCTTCCTCATCCCCAGCTCCCCAGTCACTCCACGCCTGACGGGCGGTGACGAGAGTTGGCAGCCTCAAAATGAAAGGTGAACACGCAGAGGAGGAAAAAAAGACTCCTCCCCAACCCGGCAGATCCGTCCTGAAAAACGCCCTGATTACAATGGAAGCGCGACGCACTGGAGCTGGGGTTGGGTGGGGATGGTGAGGTGGTGGTGGAGAGGAGCTCGCTCGTGCGGCGTTTCCACCCTACGATTCTGGCCAAAGATTCTGGCATGCCGACTATTTGACACTTTTATGCGCCATTTCCACCGATTCTGGCTCTTGACGCCGCCTGCTGACTATTTGATACTTATAGGGCACATAATCAGCATGTGGAACCTGGGATACAAATTGTAGGTTCATTTATTATCCCCACATTACGCAATTTCGGTAGCACCTGACGACTATTCACCTCACTGATAAAATTATACTGGGTACATATGGCAGTTTAACAACCCTGTTACAAAATGCATTCAGTGCAATGAAATCCACACTAGGAATCCCTATTACAGCAATTGGTGGCCCTTTTACAATCATGAGAGGGAAACACGCTTGGGTCGAAGAGCTTGAGCCAAGACTAAATCTCAAATGCCACCACCCGACAACTGATTTTCCAGTGACCACATAATCGGTGGACATTTAATCATCAGGTTGAAATGCTGCATTAGGCAAAAGTAAATCCCCAGGAGCCACCACCAACCAACGTCGTACAGTGCCCAAATAATCGGTGCCAAATTCGTTTGCAGGTGGAAACTGCGCATGCGCTGATCAGAGATGAACAAACCAGATGGGGGGCCAGGAAGACAGGACGCCTTCATTTCACACTGGTCTCCTTGCTGAATGAATCTATTACTTTCACATTGTCGCCGGCTTCCTCTGTCTCATCATTTCTTCTCCTTGTCTAATACCCGAGAAATTAATGAAGCTTGCGCTCTCAATAGATTCAAACACGGTTTAATCAGGTACTTTATAGAGCAATATTAATCAGGTCGCCTGAATTTCTTTTGTGTGATGACTTCTTTCATTACGCCAGCGGTAATAACTTTAAGAGGGGGAGATTCCATCGCCTTGTCTTAATGAACAGAATAATCGGCACCTGATAATTACTAGAAAACAGGATTCGCGTGCGTACCTCAAATTGCTAATTATGCCTGAATACTTCTTTTAAATTTCATAATAAATGCCTGCCAGCTGGAGACACGAAGCAAGGCGTGTCCGGAGAGAGAACCCACCATGAGTGTCATTAACACTTGTACCTGTGTACATATGAAACAATGGACTTCATCCTACTCACCAATGGAATAGTAATGGACATTAAATGCTTGTTCAATATTGCTTTATTTTATATCGTCTCATAAATCTTTTTAAAAGAGCCCCCCACCCACACATTTCCATTGCCAATATTCGCCTTTAGTTCTTTTAAAACCAGCCCCAAATTAAGCCTGAGACACGAACTGTGGATGTTCTCGGCCTTCAGTATTAAACCGGTTTCTTTACAGAGCGGCCCCCGTCGCGCCTTTCCATTAGGACCCGGTCGCAATTTTGGTGGCGGCTGGCGGCTGGAGACGGCGGTTAATGGGCCTGAATATGACCAGCTGGCCGGGGGTACACCCACCTGGCCCGGCGGAAAGGGCAGGGCGCGGCCGGTCTCTCGGGCGAGCAGCTCACCAGGTCTGAGCCGTACACTGTGAGCAGCTCAGGGAACCACCGAGCAACTCGCATCATGCACATCACCAACTAGTGTGTATGTATCATGCCCATTTCTTTTTAGCTTTTTGGTAAATTTATTTAACGACTATATGCCATACATATGAGAGCAAATGAACCAAATAGGATAGGCGAAGCAAACAGACATATAAGAATGTTCGATGGCCCTGACTTAAGATAAATAACCTGATGAAATGTAACGAATACAAACATGCTGTCGAATTTAAATCAGCTAATTTATGGAATGAACTCAAAAAACTAGGATGATATCGAGTCAGAATGAATCTAACAAAATACTTAAGCTCAAAATGAAAACTAAGCTTGTGAGGTACCAAAGCATGTAATGGTAAATAGTTAAAATCACGGAACTTGTGATATAAAGGTTAAATAGGAAATATTGGTTGTGTAATGAAGGGTGGATAAGATAATCTAAAATAACACTACGATTGACAAACCAACGAGGGTATTCGCTGTACTGTCTTTAGATAATAGACAGACATAGACGATAATCGATGATGTTTTTGGACGGGCGTCCGTACACCACGAGAGGTTGACACGTACTAACACACGAGCAATAGCGAGTATATTACGTCGTGGTTTGCTACCACGATTAAAGGTAAACGCATTTTGGTAAACTTAGTTTATAACATTCGATCACCCTCAGTGTTGAAGTGCCACTGAATAAGGTCCTGACTGAGTCCGAATTTCACGGAGCCATTCATAAAGTACGTAGGTATTGAGGTAAAATAATAGAAATTTTCCGCACAGCCCTTCTCTAATCTATTGCGCACAAGAGAGGGTGGTGAGGTCAATCTTTGTCAGAAATTGTGCTGACGTACTTTAAGGATGGCCCAGGAGGGAAAAGTCACAACTGTGTGTTAATAGTATGGCAAGGGACAAGCAGGTGTTTCTTGTTGCTAAAAGTGTGTGGGAAGAAGAACGTCAGGTTTCAACATCAAACTAATGTGTTCCTTTGAGTCAGCAAATTGAGGCACATTGTGTGGAGGCGTATGTGGCATGGTACCAAGGAATAGTAAATAACGCACCCCTGGTACAGGTTTAGCCATAGGAAAATCATTAAACAAATTATGCGCAATGATCACCCGCATTAAAGTGCCAATACTACGCCAGGGTCGTGGCAGAGTGATGCAGAATAACGTCAAAATCGACTGGCCAATCAGCGGGCAGAATTTGAAAAAGTAGGCAAGACATCAACATAGAGATTTATACATTTCTAACTGGATTTGCGTATTCAATTTGACTTATTCTGATATTGCGGTGTTATCTAATGTCTGTGAAAGGATTGAGATAAATCCAGGAATCCTGCTCAGTATCTATCATGAATTCAGTAAGATTGCGAAGTTAAACGGACGTCAAAATGAAGTCCTCACAGTAAAACCAAAGTAAAAAAGACACAAGACGGGAAGACATAATTCTGCTAGCTTGATAATGGGCATGTGGGTTGTGGCATAGGGTCATCTGGCAACATGGAGGGAACGAACGATTATATGGAGATTAAATATATATTTTTTGTGATTTGTTTGGGTAAAGAAGAGCGTTGATGCGGGATGTAGAGTAGAGGAATTTTGTATAGGGGTGAGATTTCCACCTAATTTCATCTTATAGATTCGATCACAACCCCTGTGGTATAAAAGCAATGACAAAAAGTTGAATCCTGCGTCTGGAATGGACCTGTGGTGGTTGACCAGATGCAAAATCAAACAAACGAAAAAGGAAACATGATGCGCTACAATCTTGGGAAACATTGGTTGTAAGAGGCAGGTAGAAAGCGGGATTCACACATAGAGACTAATGTACCTGAGACTGGTATGATTCACACTTTTCCCCTAGTCTCAGAAAATTCTTCTTTGGTACATAAATATGATCTTAAGGGAAAATGGCGAATTAGATTCACATGGAAGGACACACCAGGTTCATCATTTCAGACAAAGTCCCTGCGAAGGCTTCCTATTTGATGGGGTAGGTTGGTTACTTGGTCCGCGACTCAGCAATGAATTAATTTGCGTCACCAAAATACCCATATAAGTTCAAACGTGTTTAAAATCAAAATCTTCTGAGATTCTGTACCTCGTTAGGGTAATCATCACCGACAATAGCACAGGAAAAAACTTGTTTTAGGGAAATGGAACCCTACAATTCATACGAGGAGGTTGTGTTCCAGTACAGAATTTCAGCAAAATTTGTGTGATTCAAATGCCCTGTGAGGTATATGAATCCCACCGTGTGAATTCCACTTTCGGTTTTACAAGTTAGAGTGTTGTGTACTCACCGGCTCTACTCTCGCTGTCTGCAGGTTTAACCTGGATCGGGCGGTTCATCTGAAAAGACAAGGAATCGTTTAATGAAAGGCAAATATCCTCAGGCTATACGAGAGGAAGGAATTCTCAAATATTAGATTATTAAAGTCTGATTACATTCTTACATCGCAGCGTCGGAACTTATCATCGCTGAGTGATTGTGAGTGAGACAGATTATTCGAGGTCGGATATCAAGAGATTATGATGAAAAGCACTGACATTGAATGAAAGGAATTTTATTATATGTACATACGTGTATGTAGCAGCAAATATCATCTCCAAGAGTCCTGATACTACTTTTACATAGTGTTTTAACTAAATACTCAAATTACAATCCAATGCTTATTATAAAAGGAAGAAGACGTATGTGAGGTAAAAATACATAGCGCGTAATACGACTAAGCCACATTGTAAGCTGAACCTGCTCTCTGCGATTTGAATCCTGTCGTTTTTCAGATCATTAAGAGACTTCCTTATTTGGCCAGCTGCCATTTCCATGCTCCTATCCTACTACGCTCAGTGGAAGTTCATATGAGCGCGATCATTACTTCGGAGACACATAGAATATGACTGCACTGTGGGAATAACTGTACGAAGCGAATTACTTTGTATGACTGACAGGAGCTGGCTGGCGCGTTAATGGAATCTGCGATACAATACCAGTAATTAACACCAGATCTCTTTTAGCATCAGGCGCAGGGAAATGCGTTTTGAAGTGATGCTTCATACAGGTATTCTATAGCTATTAGCTGCTGCATCCGTTCTATACGCCAAATAGGTTCTTCAGTAAGTCACATTTATACACTGCTGAGATCAAGATATTCGCGGGAGTTTGCATGCGGGAAGCTTTGTCGTACAGTACAAAGATTTATATGTGAACTTCCTATGGAAAGCCTTGTGTACAAATCATCTGTATGATATATGAGGTGTGTGTTTTATCATTATCTATAAAGGCGCTCCCGGTCGTGCTTCCCCAACACTCCGACAGGGAGTAATCAGTCCCTGAGTGGCCCCAGGAAAGCCTCCTTCTTAAAGATTCTAGTCGAGTTCTATTTGCCATCAATAAAAAGCAACGACGGGAACACACAGTGTTTGGACGGCAATCTCCCAATCCCTTTCATAAGAAAACACTCAGGTAAGCGGCCCCTCTCCGTCCCCACTCGACCCTCTCGTGGGAGCCCGGGCTGTATATTTCTTTCGGGGCACTGTCGGTCTGCCTCTTAGGCCGTTGGTGCTGGTCCGAGTCATATATCAGTTACACCTTGAGAGGTGTGTGGCGGGTCTGCATTTGTGAGGCGACCTTTTCCATTGCTGGTGGATCCACCTCCTTTCCCACTCTCCACCTACATTCTCCCCCCACATCACATTGGGATTTGCTGCGCCATGCGGCAGCCATTACAGAGATGAGCCTGTAAACGCAAGGCCACCACTTGCTCAGAGCCCACTTTACCCCGCTCCTAGCCACTTCTTCTCAATTCCCCTATCCGAGGATCGTTGCTCCTAGATATGTGGGAAAAGCGTTGCTCCAGTAATATTGGATCCTGTCATATGGTATCGTTATTTTCACATTGTATTGCTACTATTTACAATACCACATTCTCAGAGACACATGGGCGAAGGGTTCATAATATTTGTAATTGAATAAAGATGGCACCATAGTTACAATACAAATCGCAAAGAATCTGTAACAGTGGCTTCGTCCTTGGGTCGCTAGCGATTTTGATTGATTATAGAATCTAGCACCGCCGACCGATTATTACACGTTCCCGATATGATATTGGTTTACAACAATATCATATCGATACAATATCGATATGATATGTTGTAAACAGCAAAATTCTAGACCTGCTCAAAGGTTTCCCTCCCCAAAATTGCGTCATCTTGGACCACCGACTGATTTTTTAGGCAACCGATGGCGTCCACCTAGTACGATAGAAATTTAGACCTACCGATATGGCACCGATACAAAAACCAAATATCGGAAACATATCGGGAAGGTGCAAAATCATAGGCATATGTCTATACATGCCAATCCACCATGCATTGTATGGGGTTCTTATCGGTGTCTAATATATCGTAGAAACGTGGTCAACTGCCCCGATATTAGGTGAACTACCGACGCGATTTTGATATTTTTATCGGAAGGCGCATCGTAGACCATATCGGAGCCATATCGTAGTATGTGGACGCCGGGCCTTAATCGATGATACAATGAAGATACTTCTTGGCGCAGATGAATCGTATAAATAGTTCTATCGGTATATTTTCCGTCGGCAAGTGTAAACTCAGCCTAATTTGTCGGCCAACACCACCCTATTCTTTTATCATTTTTGTCAGAAGTCGGAAAGTGGAACCAGAAAAATAAGTCGGCAGCCCACTTATTTTTCGATTTTTGGCCTTTTATTTATACCACTTCCCAAGAAATTCATCACTGGTGAATTCAACATGGATTGACTTTGTCGGGGATTGATTGGGTCAGAGGTATTATAGAAAATATAACGATTGATTCCTAAATATCGCCGATCACTTTGTCGGCCGATGGAAATAGGACTATACACAGACGGAGGCGATCCATCGCGATCTCCCATCACGTCCGGCCACTAGCAACCCTTCTCCACTCAACCCACTAATCCTCCGCCCTTCCTGTCCCAACACATTCCTGTCTAATTGATAAATTCTTGATCCCGCGGCCTCCGCTTCGCCAGCGCCAAGCCGCAAAGCTTTATGTCAATCCAGGTCCCCCAGCCAAGCCCCTCTCCCTCCCTCCCACCGCCAGGCAGCACCACCGGCGCTCTCCTGGTCTCGTGTGGCGGAAGCCTTTCCCCGTCCCCAAAGCTACACACTGGAGTTCCCCCCCCCTCCCCCACCCACACACACATGTACACTGACAGGTCGGCTCCAACAGCACTCCTCTAATCCCTCCTCAAATAAAGTTTACTTCCATCGTAATGCGCATCTCCTTTTCCTTCTCTCTCTTCGATATGATTCGCGAGGAGAAGAAAATGCTACTTAGGGCTTCTAGGAGGAAAGATTTGTAGCGAGTAATCCCAAGAGAATATAAAACGTACCTGAGACGGGCCTCCCGTAAGCCGAAGGCCTCCTCCATCGGGGGGCATTGCAGCCTGACTGCAAACATTGTTTTATCCTCAATTAATAGATTACCATTAGCGTGCCAGAGCGAAGCACCCGGGCAGAAAATGTCTAAAATGCAGTTCCGATGATGTGCTTTCAGCATCGGAAATAACTCCCCGACACGGGTATCATTGCATTCCGGTTATTGTATTTCCTGTCCGAAGCCCCTCACCTTGGTGAACAAACACAGTGGAAGTTGCAGCCTATGCAGATAAACAGCAAGGTCAGCAAACAAAAGGTGTATTTTCTCCGTCCGCGATATTCCCTTCCAGATGTCCGGAAGAACAAAATGATAAAAAAACGAGTTTTGGAGCTATTAGCATTCAATGGTGTCTGCATTGGATGTCTTGTAATGCCCATCAGCCGTGGCCTGTCGTCTACTTAGGTCCCTTTTTAATGGCCCACCTTCATGAATGACAAACACGGGGATTATACATGTATCAGGTTAACGCAGTAGCACCGCATGCCCGCATAGAGTTCCTGAGACTTGTCTCTGGCCCCCAGATTGACTTACGCTTCGAAGCTCACCTCACTGTTGCTGCTGGGAAGTATCCTATCTTTTGCTTAAGCTTAGGGATTTTCATGCGCATTTTCCATACCACGTTGAGGTTTTACTTCGGGGGCGTTGATGGAGTGACACTGTAGGGTATGTTGGGAAGATCATCTAATTTGCATAATGTTCTGTGAGGGGGATATACTTTGAGATTATGGTAATTATGTAAGGGGATACGTCATGCCCTCGTTCAAGGGAAAAAGAAGAGAAAATCATGCATTTCTAATTATTTGTCAGGTCGGAAACCCTCACATTCTTGAACAAGCTACAAGGTAAAAACCATACTGGTTTCACTAATTACCTATTCGGGTATGTGACGTTGACACTGATAGAAAGGCCTGTTTTCAGGACATTTTAAGGAAGGTGGTTTCGGAGATGTAGAACCAAGAGTTAACCGAGTTCCGAGAATAAAGGCAACCCCAACAAGTATAGTATGATGAACAGCGATGGCTTGTTGTTCTTTATCTCACCCCTGGTACAAGTTTAGCCATAGGAATAACACTAAAAGATTACAGGCAATGATCGCACACATAAAGTGATAATACTACGCCATGGTTGTGGTCCAGTATTTTGATATGACGTCATAAGCAAGTGGCCAATCAACGGGATTTGGCGAACAATAAACCGGAGCGGCGAAGCCTGAGTAGACAAGACATCTACATGGAGATTTAAACACGTCTGATTGGATTTGCATAGATTTGAATTATTCTGATATTGCGACGCTATTCTAATGTCTACGTTCCTTGGATGTCTCAAAGTGTTCTGTATAACGGTGTATGGCACAGGCTGCCATACACAGTATGTAGGATACAGGGAGTAGTAGTACGAAACTGTCATGAGTATGTGCACAGGCTTATATCCTTAGGCCAGGCATCCACCTATTACGATAGAAATTTAGACCTATATATGGCACCAATACAAAAAGCAAATATCGAAGACATATCGGGAAGTTGCAAAATCGTAGACACATATGTCTAGACATGCCAATCCACCACACATCGTATGGGTTTTTTATCGGTGTCTAATCGCAGGACCGTGGTCAACTGCCCCGATATTAGGTGACCTTCCGACGCGATTTCGATTTTTTTTTGGAAGGTGCATCGTAGACCATATCAGATCCATTTCGTTGTAGGTGGACGCCGGGCCTTATACACCTGGGAACGAGTTTCTACCAATTACTACCTGCTACTGGTCATGTCGTATAACAAAGATATGGCCCGAGAGCAAAAACATGGCCCAAGAGCATGAATACGGCCCAAGAGCATAAATATCGAATCCATCGAATCCATAAGGTAACTAAAATGTCGTTTTTTCATGATATCTAGGTATGTGTCACATGCGCAAATGTCACACACTAAGGTCCGGCGTCCACCACTACGATATGGCTCCGATATGGTCTACGATGCACCTACCAATCAAAAATCAAAATCGTGTCGGAAGGTCACCTAATATCGGGGCAGTTGACCACGTTTCTGCGATTAGACACCGATAAAAATCCCATACAATGCGTGGTGGATTGGCTTGTCTAGACATATGTCTACGATTTTGCACTTTCCTGATATGGCACCGATTTTGACATTTTGTATCGGTGCCATATCGAGAGGTCTACGATTCTATCGTAGTTGGTGGACGCCGGGCCTTATGAGTCAGCTGTGCACGCTGTGTCCGAACTAATAGTTCATGCACTCCGTACCACGTGATGTTGTTATAAAACATCGATTTTAATAATAGACATAGTGAGTGTGACTGGATTCTTCAAACTCGGTGAATATTCCCGACACAAAACAACATGGAACAGATTCCAGTCAGTCACACTAACCATGTCTCCATGTAATATTGAGAGGAGACTGTGCTAGAGGCTTCGATGAGGCAAGTTTTTTTGTGTGTAATAACGGTCTAGAGATTCGCCGTTGGTATCAGGTGGGGGGAGGGGTTGAGAGGACCACGCCCTGCTACGTGTTGACCGTCCTGTCACAGTCCCCCCGTGCTGCTTTATAATGAGCAGCCCCCTCGTGACGAATTATTCACACCCTTCTGCCATATCCCACCAGGATCAACAGCCTTTATATATACACACACGCCCCCCACCCGCCCATGATTAATGCACGTGAATATATGATACATTTATCATTCCTGAAATGGTTTCTGGGTTGTAGACCTAAACGATAATGTCGAATTGAACACACACGCCATGCCAGAACCAACATTCGGGGCTGAATCCATACCTTTAGAATGGATGCCGGAATCGTTCTTTATTTGCATGTTTACATTTTTGCCACACTCCGAGGATGTTCATCCATTAGTGGAAAATAGGTTCCATTTCCACAATTATGAGTTCACGGTGGGTCTTGTCTGATACCACGAGCAGCGTCAATAATCTCTGACGTTTAGTTCACATTAATATAACGGTGACGCGTGTAGCCAGCGTGAACGCTAATTTCCCTTTCCGATGCACTCGTGACTGCGTAATTCCTGCTCTACAGGATTGGGGGAAGGGAGCTTAACAGCGACAGATTATCACGGTACGCGAGCACGACTAGGCCGCCCCAGCGGATAAACCATCCCAGAAATCACACCAGGGTAGGCCATCCTGGATTCAGGGTCCGGCTTTCTCATACAAAGCAATGCTTGTGGTTATTGAGAGTTATTGGAGGCAAGCAGAACTAAGGATCTGCTAGGAGAGTGGAAGAGTTCCAGCAGTTGGCAGTCTCCAAGCAGATCCTTTGTGCTGCTAGGGCTTAACATGTATCACTGGCTCTGCTTAATGAATGGTGCATCGGGAGAAAAATTGACTAAGGATCTGCTAGGAGAGTGGAGGAGTTCTAGCATTTGGCAGTCTCCAAGCAGATCCTTTGTCCTACTAGGGCTTAACATGTATCACTGGCTCTGCTTAATGAATAGTGCATCGGGAGAAAAATGGAGGCCCCCATGAAAGGTATGCTATCTACCCAAGAGCAGTATAACAAAATGGTCGTACGAGGAAGGGATATTGATGTTACTTTCGCTTACACTCCAACCCCAACCCTCATATACCTGTCCCAGGTAGGATAAGTCATGCCAAACAAGAAGGGAGAGGGCTCTATATGTTTATGTCACGACTACACTGTCCCAGAAGGTAAAACATCACAGAAATCACACCAGGGTAGGGCATCCTGGATTCAGGGTACACCTTTCTCATACAAAGCAATGCTTATGGTTATCGGGAGTTATTGGAGGCATTATACAGGCCTAATACATGTCTTCAGTCAGAATACCAGGAGTTATGGCTGTACATGTTTGGTTGTCCCTTGTAGTTATAGTAGTGCAACTGGTCGCAGGAGGAAGGAGTATTGGTATTACCGTCCAATACACTCCCCTTTTCTCACCCTCCATACCCTTACCTGTCCCAGGTAGGAAAAGTCATGCCATTTAGGAAGGGGGAGTGTTCTGCAACACTGGTCATATGAGGAAGGAAAATTAGTGATAGCATATACCTGTGCATGAATGCCTCACAAATACTGGCCAGGTGTACGGATTGCATTCTGCATACTCTGCATGGATTCATACTTTGTGCACTCTGTACCACAAGAGTGGCTGTAAAAAAATTTTTTTTTTACTTATTCCCAGGTAAATAATAATAATGAGACATACTGAATGTGTGTGAATTACATCTGTTCATTGGAAATATTCACCTCCTTCTTTGAACTCCTCCCCATCTCTCACCCCTCGTTGTACCCTTATTGTTACAACAGTGCAACAAACTGGTGGTAAGAGGAAGGAGTATTGGTATTACCTTCCCATACACCCACCTTCTCTCACCCCGCATACCTGTCCCAGGTAGGATAAGCCACGCCATCCAGGAAGGTGGGGAGGGCTCTGCGTGTTTATGTCCTCCAGGCCAGACGTGGACTCCATTAGGAGTGGCCTCAGCCACCGGAGGGGCCTCACGCCCCGGGGAAGCCATTAACCCCTGCCCTGGAGACCCTGCCGGGTCGCCGCCCGCCGTCGCCGCCCGGAGAGGGGCCGCCGTGCGTGTGCCTCTCCCGGGGGGTCCCCGGGGTGGCGGCGGGTGTGTGTGTGGCATGGAGCTGATAGCTTGGGGTGTTGTATGGGGTGGGTGAGTAGGACTGCCAGGAGATGGCCCGTGCTTTATGGGTTTGGAGTGTAGGTAGCTGGCAGGGAAGTAGGCTTCTCTGGGCTGGGCGTGCGAGTGAGTGGGCTGGGGAAGTGGTGTGGGATGAGGAGGAAGTAATAGGGTCGGAGATGTGGTAAAAAATATAAAGATATCGAGGCTGATGGTACTTATAAGTACCACCCATCTCTAAGTCCCATGCCCTGATGTGGTTTCGGTGCCACATGGGTAGTGAAGAGTGAGATGTATAGACGGTAACATGGGGTTCATTGTGGGTAGGTTGGTGGGGTTGACGGAACAACTCCCCTGAGAGAAGATGGTGAGGTTCGGATAATTTGCAAAGCCGTGACAGAATATGGAATGAGAGTATGGGGTGGGCTACGGGTGCAGGAAATGGGTATTTGTATTGCGAATAATTATTTCGTAGGTTGTAATGGTATAAGTGCAAGTTCTCAGACTACGCGTTATTTTTATCATGTACTTTTTGATAACATCTTTTTATGAGCATGGCTATCTTTTATCATTTTATCTTTGATCTGTGTAGACATTTTGGAGCCTTAAAAATCATTACATACGAGATATTGGGTGGGGTCTCTGAGGAGCATACAATGGCTTATATATATCTGAAACTAGTCTATATTTTGCAGCCAGAAGCATACAACATATCCTTTTGCGCCTGGTATGTCAATGCAGAGCTCCTATAGGTATACTATAGACACTCTGTATTCGGTGGATAATAAAGGCTGATATTCAATAAATATATACACAGTTACTTCTGTGGCACTACTAGAAAATGCAAAATTACTTTATGATTGTGTATTTTGAAGGAGTGTTTTAAAAAAAAATCTTATTGGATTATTTCCCGCTGGTACATTAATTGTACATTGCCATGCTCTGGGTACTAGCTCTATACCTCACATGTTTTTACATTGAATAGCTGTTCACTACCCAATGAGAGATGAGGTGTGAATGCTTTATCTATACTGAGGGGAGTATGGTGATAAACCCGCACACGTAAAGCTGTCCCTGTCAGTCGGGCTAAACGGGAAGAAAGAATCTTCCCTTACACAAAACCTAATCAGATGTTCACTGGTGTTAAGCGTGTGGTCTCTGTTGAGGGATGGGAGGGCCTTTGATTTCTTTCAGATTGCGTGGTCCTCTATAGCTAACACTCTCAGGGCACGCACAGCAATCCAAGCGAGGTTAATAAATGCCTCCCGAAGCACATTCACTGAAATAAACTGTGCAAAATAAGCACAGGACATTTAATCAATGGGGTTATTCTGAAAAATGATAAGCTCTCCACTTCAGTACGTTTTTCACCGGACAGCTCTGCGCATTAAATAAGCAATGCCAATCTATGTTAGTAGCAAATCCACTTGCGAGAAACAGACAAAGAAAGTCTCCAGCAGAAAACGTAATAACAGGTCTAAATAAGTGAACGAGCAGTCTTCGCTTCACGGTTATAGCACTCATTTTGTCGTGTGACTAATCCTTTCAAAACTGTCCCGTGTTGATTGCAGTTCTTTTCCTTACGAAGCGCTGGGTTGGGCGTGATTATGCCGCAACCATCTCTTTCCTCACCAATTCCCCTTCCGTCTCATACACAACCTCAGGATGTGGAGTATTTTATTCACTCTCTCTCTGATATGCTGATCTTAATCCATTAAGATTTTCTTTTAATATTCATCTTTCATTGAACACGATAGTTTGCTATTGAATTATCGCCCATTGCAATATTGAATTATCTCCCCCTGGCGGTGGGTACCTCTAGACGTCCATGTGTGCCATCTAGTGGCAAAGAAGACGTGGCTATGGGGGTGGGGGTGGGGGTGGTGAGAGAGGAGGGAGGGGGTGGTAGGAGACGTACGAGGCTGTAGATAGAGTGGGATCTCTTCCCGATGAATATTAATTACTCCACTGGGAAGGGAGGAGTGAAATCCGAAGGCTGAGATTGACTCTGGCTCCATGCGCTCTGTCACAGACAGGGATTAATGATCAGTCATTCGGCGCCAGGATCATACGGGGATGAGCCGGGGAGGCGGCTTCCCCGCTCAAACTGTAATCAGGAGGAGCCCCCATCCTCCTCCTCCACCCCCTGCTTCCCCGGCAGCAACATTCTCCAGCGCAACACTTACGACAATGACAGTAGAAACAAAAGCTTTTCCTGCGAGCACTTCGTTATTATCTACAACTGAGGCTTTGGTTGCTTCAATGGAAGCGCCTTAGGGAATGTTATAAAATATTTTTAACTGTATATGTAAGGGACTTTATGTCAGGTATTCGTGTATCATAAATAGGATACATTGGATACTTTTATCCATGGCATTCCCATTGTTGTTGCTGAATACTGTCTGCTCCTGCCAGTGGCAGGCTTACATACAGAGAAAACGTTTTTCTCAAGGTAAACGTGACAGCGTGCCAGCGGGGATTGCATGTGGCAGGCATTGCTGAAGACGCACTGCCAGAACGCCATCGAGAGATGGCTCCTCATCAGAGGTGACCGAGTCCGCCGGCACCACAGCGACCCACGCCCGACACACCTGCGCCCCCTTTCGCCGGGCCTGGAACCCCTCACAAATATGGATTCAATCCCACAGCGAATCACGCCGCGACCGGAACGCATGCGCACACGAAGGGGACGCACAGGGGTGGGGGCATCCATTCTCCTGGAGGTGGAAGGCCCGCTGGGAAGACACAATACCTGTGAGAACCCACCTGTGCCAGCTAGCACGCCGACATTTGTTGGTTTGGCATTTCGTACCGCATTCAGGCGGCAGAAAGCAGAAACCCAGCAGCTACATCAGCTTCCCTTTTCCACGTTGCCCCCGTTCATTCACTCTCCATCTCCTTCTATGCCGCTAGCCCCCCCGCCATCAAGTTTCCGAAACGAGCTTTCCCGTCAGAAAGACCAAATAAGGATGTGGCATACCTTCAATAGAGTAATGACCTACAGGTACGTCAAGGCGGGCACAGCTGGCTGTCAGACGGACCGTTATGTATGGAGGCCTTACGTGAGACCTTCCTCTGGGCTTCAGCGTAAAGCCTTGTCTCTTATGGTTCAAATATGAGACTTATTCAGAAAGCTTCCCTGCCATATCTATATCTGTAGAACCCCACCTAACGGACACCCCGCGTAAGCGGCACCCCGCGTTAACGGACACCTTTGCTCGGAACGGTTCCCTCTATTAGATGTTTATTTTAACCTCGCGAAAGCCGACAACCCGCGTAAGCGGGCACTTTGACCCCGAACGAAGGGTGGCCGCTTACGCGGGGTTCTACTGTATATATATACAGAGATAGTTTTGTATATATATATGTATATACATATATGTATATATATATATATATATATATATATATATATATATATATGACATTACAGAAACTATATTATACCAGAAATCCTACCTGCTATGTACGTAAATATACATCTATAAAACTATTATGTTAATCCAGAAATATTACCCGTTATATATAATCATACATTTTCAGCCTACATCTTTCTCCAGAAATGTTACGAATACATATTTGATAAAGCATACTGATCGCCACTTTTTTCCTTTCGGACAATACAAATTAGTACGTATGTATATGACTTACAGAAACTAATATGTGTTGCTGAAAAATATATTCATTGACGCATGTTGATCAAACCTGCTTTCTTTAAAAAAAAACAACCCCAGGTTAGCATGATAATTAATGCACCATGGATGCAGGTGACAACACCATTAAAAACTCAGTCTCTAATATTCATCTCCTCAGACAAACAATATTGTACTACCACATGCAGGGAACCCAATCTGCTTGACCATTAATTAGCGTGTCGTGCCTGTTAATTTCAACAGGTAATCAGTCCATCTGAATGGTGGCGTCTGCCGGATATGAACGGCCGACCAGGTATATGCAACAGCGAATCCCTGCTGTGCAGACCCCCACCCCCAGCACAGACACACGATTCTAATGACCACATCTCCTTTGTTTCATTGTCTGGGTGCGGGTGCAAAGGGCGCCAGTGTGCAAGCTGGTGAGGGTGGGGGGTCGCCGGGGCTTCCGGCCATACGGCCGTAGGCTTTCCCTTCGGGGTGGTGTAAGGGATACACTCGTCAGATGTACAATGGGGAGGAGGAGTGAAGTACAGCACCCGCTTGCCAGGTGAGCATTGACATTATGTTGTTCTACCTGGTGCTTCCGGGCCCCCTGTGTGGTATAACTGCCAAGGGTGGCACTGAGGTAGTTAGCATTGCATCGCCTCGGTCTTTGTTTCGTCTCTCGTACAGAAATGCACGCTATACCCCTCCGTTCATCCAAAGCCCTTTGTTATCTGCCCTGTACTGGATTGAGTACTTTTCCGAATACCGGAGATCACGCCCCGAAACGAACTCTCCTGGGACTTTACTTGCCCAGAATCGAAACGCGATCGTTTCAAAATTATGTGTATAAATGAACAAATAAACCCATAACCCTATCCCTAACATTATCCCTAACCCTAACCTTATCACTACCTCAAACTTAACTGGACTTATTTTCAAAACCCGCGGGTTTATTCAATTCTCCTCAAAAATATGGGACCACTTCTCCGGTAATCGCTTTTCCACTCGTGGCATGTTTTCAGTGGATACAGATCTCTATGCAGTTCCTTCTGAGTCCTTTGCGGAGGGTGACCGGTTCATGGCAAAAGGTGCATTTCATATTGGCAATAACATAATACGTTTGACATACCCTGGAGGTGCTTATCCACTTGGCAACAAAATGATCGGCAATTTTATATATATATATATTTTTATTTGAGTATTTATCCTGCAAGGACTTAGGCTTAACCAGTCTGTTTGAGTGTCCTTACAGCTTCTCACAGAGTTTCATTACATTGGTATCATTTTCAATATAAGTGTTAGGCAACACTCGCTCATATATTTAAATGGTGGGAGGGTGGTGTGCATGCTAAAAGTCCCGACAAAAGATCGGTGATTTTGAATATAGGTGGTCTGTTTCCATTTGCCGAATGATTTGCGATGTCACATCATTAGGACCATTGACCATGTTCATCCAAAAATATCGGTTGATGGTGGTTGAGAAATCAGGAGCCAAAATCTGCCGGTAGAACCAGGGCTCATGGACAACGCAGTACCGACCCTTTTTGTTATTTGAATTGGATTTCTCGGTTAATTATGATATATTCTTTGGATTTATGTATATCTTTATCGATGTTATCTTTCTTCAGCAATTATTCGCCTGTAGTGTCTCAATACGATAACATCGAGAAAGAAATTATATCACGATCTGGATAGAGATTTTTCCATCAAGTCATATTTCATTTATTCTTTATGTTCCAAGTATTTTATCTATCATTTCATTTTTGTCAAAAGGGATTGAAAGTGAAATGTCATATGAGTTTCACTCATGGCATTAAAATAGGTTGGAATAGAAAGTCGAATGAGGAGGTTTACACCAAGTTTACCATTAATTGTCACTGCTTCGACAATAGGTGGCTTTTATCAATCAGTGATACGACCGAATGGCTTTACGGCTAGGTTCTTAGGTAAGATATGAGATATTTCTGCAGATCTTCTTTGATGTAACGAGAAGCAAACTTTTAAGCAATAAGAAACAGTTCTGTTGTGTATGAACTTAAAACTGTATTCCCATCTCCAAATAATGAATCTCAGCAGTCAGTTTAACAACAGGCTTACTGAATTATCGCGGGACTTCCACCTGAAGACTAAATGTCAATCGATTATGTGGTAACGGTAAAATCAGTCAACGGGAAGTGGCTCTTGAGATTTTGGCCCGGCGTCCACTGAGATCCCGATACGTTCCGATATGCCCTACGATGGAGCTCCCGATCAAAAAAGCAAAATCGCGTCTCTACGTACGATTTCTTCCCGATGAATGTCGGTGGCTCAGTCGGAGAATTGGAGAATATTCTGGCTAGAAAGTCAGTATCACGTGTGAGATACTAGTCTGAAAGTTATGAGATTTTGGAATAGGATAGCAAATGCATATTAGGTATAAGTGTCTCAAATCAATCATTTGACTTAGTTTGACTTAGAAAAGAGCTTTTAGTACCTGAAAAGAACATTGTTGTTCTATGTGTCCTGGTAAACATATCAATGAGATATTTCCTGAATTATATTGTATGGTATATCTAAAAATGAAGCTAACACCTCAAGATATGCACTTTTGCCTTGGTATCATTGTGGGATATATTGGGACCTTGATGACCTTTTCATTTTACTAGTCAACCCTTTACGATGCATCGTGAAGTGGGTTGTCAAGATATTTGCCTACGATTGTGCACCTTCCCGATAAGTCTCCGATATTTACATATCGGTAGGTCTAACTTTCTATCGTAGTAGTCTTGGCACTTGATCGTCAACACCAGAAAAAACAGAGAATTCCACTTAACGACAAATTTTCCTGCCTTTCGCCTCTCCACCAAAGATATGGAAATGCACCTAGATATTACACATTTGAATACCATATTATCAGTGGCTATGGATCAAGTGTGGTTCAGACGTCCTCTCATCCCTATCACTGACTAATTGGCATTATCCTCCATTGAAATCTTTAAAAAAGTACTCCATGGGCGTTGAGTACAAGTTCCCTATTTTATGTCTATGGGGAGAAATACCATGGGTTGGATAATTGCAACACCCTACATGATCTAGCACTAACTGGTTTTATCATGATAGGACCTGTTATGGAAATGATACCTCAATAAAACCCTGCACATTGTTTAAAACGTAGCAATGTTCCGTACATGTATTCTAGATATGTAGGACGGAAATTGGTGGTGTTGACCTATCTCACTCATTCGGATATCAGCCGCGAGGTGGCAGTGCTGCATGGCGTATGGTGATGTGGAAATGTGGCGGGTGACGGAGGAGGGAGGGACGAGCAAGACTGAGTACTGCTCATCGCCAATGGGAGCTGCTCACCGCGAGCTGCTCAGTGTCAGGTGTGGACTGATAGAAAGTGGACCCTGTGAGAAGACGGATAGAGATTACCTACTGCTACGTGTCTTATTATGCCTAATACCGGATGACTGATGCAATGCAGAATGTACAACACCATCGCTTTAACTAACGACACACACCTACTTCAATGTACAATTAATCATCTTCCTCATTAGATACGATCTTCTGCGTAAAGCTTACATTATTATATATGGGTTGGGTTATTAAAACGAGCAATGGTGAATCAACAACTATGATAACGACATATATGGGCGATACTGGTAAATATCTTTATTCAGGTGCGTACTTTAAACGGAAATGATGTCCTGCATTGTCCTGTCCTGCACTCTCTTAATGTGATTGACTTGCTGTAGAGTAAATTGATATATGTATTGTTTTATACTACACGTAAGAACGCACAATATGGTGTATTTATATCATCATATCGAATAAGAAAAAAAAGAAAGAAGGAAATCATATTGTTTATGACTGTCGGAGTACAAATCTTTGTACTGGACAATTCTAAACTGTTATGAATATCTAGTAATATATATTCGTACTGACTACTTACATTGAATATTATCATAATTGTACCTATGGCCATGTCAACTACGGATAACGCCTGGTCCTGCTACCTATAACTGTGCGTCGGCTGGTGATGTATGAGGTATGTCACGGCAAGATTTCGCAATATTTAGGTATATCATGATACACAAATAGGTTGACTATCTTAGTACTTCAAAGTGGTTATCAAAATTATCTATTTCCCGATGCCAAAGCAGCCTATCAGTAATTTCAGCGCATATTTTCGACGTAGGAAGACAGTAAGCTAGTTTCCATATAGTCAGGGGTCTGTTGAATAATCTATGCCTATGAAAGTGCAGGGTACAAGGAGACCTCTCGCAAGGGTTATTGTTTAATAATATTTAAGCTCGTTCCCAAAACCATTTCTAATCATTGAAAGGAAGTGTTGAATGAAGTTTATCCACATCGGGGGTCTTTATGTACAAGCCTAGATTATTAAACAGGCCCCTGGTTCTGTATATATACACAGTAATGACTGGTTTTGTGTACGACTGGTCGTAATCCCTGAGTAGTTGATGCATAGTAATATCCGGAGGGTAGTCAGGATATTATATCATCAACCACGAGTAGATTACAGCCACTCGTTTTTGTATTTACTATCTACCTAAATGAAAGATAACAGGTCTATACCAATAAATAGCTTATGTAGTTCCAGGTTACGCTACAACGCCACAGCACTCTAAGGCATGTAGATAACTCAGTGTAGACTTACTAAATCGTAGACATATGTCTAGACATGCCAATCCACCACGCATTACGTGTTTTTTTTATCGGTGTCTAATCGCAGAAACGTGGTCAACTGCCCCGATATTAAGTGACCTTCCGACGCGATTTTGGCTTTTTATCGGGAGGTGCATCATAGACCATATCGGAACCATATCGTAGTAAGTTGACGCCGGGTCTTAATGGTTGTTTTTTCGGAATCCCCTCCTGGAGGTTTCTTTTGTGTTAAAATCTCTGGGTTGTGAATTCCAGGTGCCCTATACATTTTCTAATGAGAGTTCATAATAGATGGATGATAAGATATTGGAATTTACTGAGGATGGAGGTACTGCTTCTTCGTGAGTGGATACAGATAACTTGATCGTCTTTCTAGGTAGAAATCCGAGGAGGCAGAAATACGCCCACCTCACCGAGTATGGGAAAACGTGTACGCTGTCACGTCAGTAGAAAATGGACCGTGTAACGGGAGCCACTGCCCTTTGTGCGGCGACTAAAAACCTAACCTGTTCAGAACGAAGAGCAAAGGTCCCTTCTATGCCAGTGATAACTTTCCCATGAAACTGTAGGAAAACAACAACCAATTCAATGTGAAACCATTAACCTTTACAGGTGATAAAGGTTATTTGTAAAGTGTATGTCATGTGGAGCAACCCCTACGGCAATTGTTGTATGAAGGGTGGAAAGATACAAATGACTATATGTATTTGTATTACTTGTAACAAAAGGAAGACATCTTTTAGTTTTCGGTAAGAATAACCGGAGCAAGGGAGCTTAAATATTAGAAACCGTAATTACGCCCATTCCAAGCGCTTCTTCATGATTTGCTAATTCTTTTGAGGGGCATTCGTGATTTTCTAGTGCGGATTATGTCGTTGTGTTAGGTCTCTGAGACAGTATTTGAAACGGCTGACGTATCACCGATGTAATAAATGGATGAGTTTTTAAAACAGTGAGGAATACTGAACCAACTACTACAGTTAAGCTTTACACGGGCGACACCGACAAAGATCTCCTTGTAGTTGCATTATCTAAAATGATATGATTGTTGAAGCCTTTCTGATTGTAAAGGAGGACAACTCCTGGAAAAAGACAATCAAACTGAACAGAGTGTCGGAACAACTCGGAACTGCTCGGAACTACAGAACCATTTGCTTATACCATTGAGGGACATTCTTGATTTATTTATATGAATTATATCCCTGTGTCTTTTAGGTCTCTGAGATAGTTTTTGAAAATGGCCCAAGTATCACTCCGGTAATAAATAGAACCAGGCCCAGGACCGCAATAAAACTGAATATAGAGTCGGAATCGCTTGGAGCAGCTCGGAACTGCTCGGGAGGTGCTCGCGGTGAGTTGTGAGGCGGCGGTCGAGTAGCACATGCTGCCCGTGTTATCTGGCCTTATCTGGTGGCCCGATCAATCGGGACACGGGGCCCGGAGGCCGTCAGTGTCATTGATCTCTGCCCGGATCCCCTCCTCCGCACCCCGGCCTCGACGATCGATGTTCACCCGTACCCCTGACACACCTCATACAAGGCACTGTCTCCCCTCCCCTCCCTCCAAGTGACCCCCTCCCAGCCATACACACACCTCATAATGGGCACTGTCTCCCATACCCTCCTTCCCTCCTTCCTTCCTTCCCTCTTTCCCTCCTTCCCTCCTTCCCTCCTTCCCTCTTTCCCTCTTTCCCTCCTTCCCTCCCTCCCTCCTTCCCTCCTTCCCTCCTTCTCTCTTTCCCTCCCTCCCTCCTTCCCTCCTTCCCTCCTTCCCTCCTTCCTCCTTCCCTCTGTCCCTTCCTCCCTCCCTCCGAACGACCCATCCCCACACCCCTCATACAGGGCCACCGTCCCACATTCCCTTTCCCTCCCTCCCTGCCTCCCTGCCTCCTTCCCTCCCTCCTTCCCCTCCTTCCTTCCCTCCCTCCCTCCATCCACCCTACCCTCCCTCTAAGTGACTCTCTTTCCACCACACACCCCTCATACAGAGCCACTGCCCCCCCCCTTCGCTCCCTCCCTCCTACCGTCACAGAATCCCATATCTACCGCTCTCGCTCCTCTTTCCCCCCAATAAAGTATCAGATTATCAGGGTATGGGGTTGGCCTGGATGGCACACTGCCCTCCGGATCGTGTGACCCACGCTGGATTGGCCGGATGAAATACCGGTGGAAGAAAAGACACGATCGTTGAGCAGTAGACCAGAGCACGGGGTGTGGCTGGGGTTGATGTGGTATAGTGGGCGGTGAAGGGGGTATCAAAGCTGGACTAAGGGCCGTGTGGCCTATCGACAAGTCTGCCACCACAAATCTAGCCCCCTTCTGCGGTACCATCTGACGACAGCCTCGACAAGCATTGATCAGCATCGAGAGCCGCTAACCAAACTTCATACAGCCTCTATCCACTTGCCGGCGTCCGGCCTCTGGAATAGTTGTCGGTTAGAAAAGTGGAAGTAATAAAAAAAAATCGACAACAACTTTTATTTTCGTTTTTTTGGCACCAATTCTTGGCAAATTTGTCACCGATGAATTTTACATGGGTTGATTTTGTCGGGGATGAATTGGATTATTATAGAAAATCGGCAGGTGGAAAAAGAACATCGATATTCAAAATCACAGATTTATTGTGCAGATCTTTTTTCACAAGCACCGCCTTCCCATATTTGCATATTAGAACGAGGGCTTCCCTAAGAATCGCTGACTTTTGTTGTTATAAGGTGGAAATATGCCCATAGTCGACCATCACACATATTTATATTTTTCATCAGTCAGCCGCAATGCTCTAAAGGTGGCACCTCCATTGCCAGCACGCCCATATCTAAGGAATATCCCGATGTACATCTTCTTTTATTTTCATTTCCACCAGCAGGGGATGACAACAGGGGACCCCCAGTGGAACTTCCGGTTGAATGGACGCGCACGCATGCGTAGATCATATCATGTGAGGCTGAGGAACTCTCATAAAAGGAAGCGTAGCGTTGATGGCTGACGCATCACCCACGATTTAGTTGCCAAGTCCAGGACGTATTATAAACCTCCAGTGCCCCTGCCTTACGCTCCCCATCACCTCGATTGCAAAAACCACCCTTGTAAACGTCCAAGGAGAACAAAGCCAAGATGTGATAACTCCCACCATGTTTGATAACTAACATCAAACAAAGTAGATAATGGCATTGATTTACATTCATAATCGAGGATGGAGGCCAAACACGTTTGTCCAAGCAGGAAGATTTGTATGCACATGAGGAGGAGCCGTCAGAATACGCGGCCCACCACTGGCCTCCTTTTAATCCCAATTTTACGTATGCATACCACATGCAGTAGAATATACCTGCTTGTTATGCAGAACACTAAGAGTAATGCTTTGGTTGATAGCCTACACCTGGTGAAGATAACGCTAATCGTCGGTATATGCCAGGGCGACCGCAGGCTTCTTTTGTCTGCATGCTGATGGTGTAGTTACAAACTGGCCATTGTTATGCACAAGGGGCCAAAGCCTTGCCATCTTTCTCCACCAGCACCCCTTTACCGACCGCCTTCTCCACATACCAGCGGCCATGCAGCAAGTTGCCTTGTTCATAAGCAATCAATAATAGTCTTTCGTGGCGTAGAGTTGAATCTTTAATCCGGAGTTGAAATCAGGGCGGGGGAGATAAATAATAGAGTGTGATCCTGACTGCCTCCCCTCTCCTCCTCCGCAGGGGGGTGCAGTCGACGTCCATTGTTTGGCGCCGTGAGTCTGGAGAACAATCAATTATATAGGTTTGGGCCTTATATGTGATTGTCTTTCACAGGGTGTTAGTCCCCATAGACACAGTTGGTTACTGGAGAACTCGCCCCGAAATGAAGTCACACTGAGGTTTGGTAGAGAATTCGTCCCGTTTTGGAGATGTCACACAGAAGTTTAGGCTTAGGCCAAGAGTATATGTTCACTTGAGCAGGAAATATCAACATCCTTTTGTACCTGATGTGGCAACAGATCAGAAAAATGCATTGCTTATGATCTCTTTTTAAGCTACAAAAAATGATTGTTTTTTTATACAATGCAGGGGGATATCCAAACAGGGCGAGTTTGTTTCTGGACGAGAAAATCCCGGGGCGAATTCCCCAGTATTCGCACTATATGTATACGTCAGCGTGTGAGCCTTGGATAAGTCCATGTCGTGTTTGCACACATATTTCATTTCATCACCAAATGTAAATGATTTACAAAATGACAGCCAATCAGGACATATGTATGCATTGCAAACAGTATGCCTACCATTCGAGGACCAATTCTGTCCCCTCTAGCGCCTACTTTAAACCCTCAAACAGACATAGAGGCGTGCTAATGGTCCCGCCCCCTGAATCGTTTGATGTGGGATCTGTACTGAAATGCCACATGGGCGCCTGTTGCGTACCCACCCAGATGTATGGGACAATGCCCTACCACCAGCCCCCTCCTCGTGCAGGTTCTTTTGATGGTTATACAATGCTACTTCCCATATTGAGTGTACGGCACCCTCTGTTATACACTCTTTTATCATAGCCTGGTATGAACGTCCATAGACTTAATATTAGGAACTCACACCAAACATGTTTGTGAGTAGGGTAAGGCCTGGCGTCCACCTACTACGATAGAAATTTAGACCTACCGATATGGCACCGATACAAAAAGCAAATGTCGGAGACCTATCGGGAAGGTGCAAAATCGTAGACAGATTTAGACATGCCAATCCACCATGCATCTAAATGGGTGTTTTTCGGTGCCTAATCGTAGAAACGTGGTCAACTGCTCCGATATCAGGTGACCTTCCGACGCGATTTTGATTTTCTACCGGGAGGTGCATCGTAGACCATATCGGTGCCATATCGTAGCAGGTGGACGCCGGACCTAACTCGTTCTCAATAGGCGATAAACTGATAAACATGTCCAGGTTAAGATCAAATCTGAAACATTATTTCCTGATATGGAACACGTTAGGATATTGGTGGAAAGAATTCGCTTGGACATTGTTTCTTCACCAATTTACACATTATCAATATAGGGTATATAATAAATATCGAATAATATACTACGACCGCACATTGTACAAGACTCAATGAGGTTGGAGATATTCACGGAACTCGGCGTCACGCCGTAAATACCATCAAGCCTCATCTCGACTTGTATAATGAACGACCATTGTGAGGTTGTTCTAGAAAAAAAACAGACAACTACATACGTATACATACTCGGCATACAGCTAATTACTACTAAAGACTTTTCAGTGTAGTTATAACATGCTGTCAGCATAGGACGTCTTAGTGATTAGGCATGCCATTAGTATTTACATCACAATTCTCCGACCTTTGTACATGATCTTATCAGTGATATCAAGGCACAGATCTGCATCGAATGGCAGTAGGAACTAGTGATATGCTCACACAGTAACCGGAGTCAACGCAGTGTATGTGATAGACATCTTTCTCTGGAAAACAAGCTCCAGGGATATTCTCTACCGGAGATGGTGTTCTCCACTTCCCGTTCATATTAACTTAAAGTAATTCATTTTAACTTACTGTTCGAGAGTTTGTATTTACCGCTGTATCAAGTGTCGATATTAGGATTTCAATTTTGTGAAAAACGAGCGTTTCGGATAGCAGTTTATATGTGGGACTATAGTATGGAGTATATTGTGTGTACAGACAAGGACACACTGCCCTTTTAAAGATCAGTGGTTTGGGAACGGGTGCCGTGCTGTCCGGATGCTGCCCTACTTAGTACCAGCTAACTACCCCTCCCCAGCCCTTTCATTACAGCCAAACAAGTGGGGATCGATCCGTAGCAAACAGCAAAGGACATGAGGCGAGCCCAGGATATGACCTTGCTTGTGCAAATTAAGCGAGAGCATGTAGAGCTAGAGTGGAGAGTGGATTTGCACAAGTGCGTCGGTGGATAATGAAGGCAGCGGCAGCAGCAATTCGGAGCCGTCAATTGACGGGCGGCGACGGGGTCTGTCCGGCAGGCGGTTGGCCGTGATCTCATCGGGCCCTGGACTCCGGACTCCCGGTAATCTCATCACGTCGGCCCCGCCCCAGTCCGGACAACTTGCGACGACAACATGCTGATGGATTGACATACAAGAAGCCGCTATATATTTGAGTATATATATGTATATCTATTACCCATCGCATACAAAGTCGCTATTGGAAACTAATGTGGAATCAGTAAACCGGTACCCATTATTTAGGAACTGTCCTTGACCATAAGGTACCATTCTGTATAGATTTCAAATCCACATATATATTCATCATTCACCTGATACGAACCTGTCATATAGACATGTTTTAAATATCGCCATCGAGGAGATTACGGATAGTCGTTATCTCCTATGTGATTACCGGAAAAAGGTCTCTAGCTTGCACAAAATAATATCTGAGCGAGGAGAATACGACCACCCATATGACAATTATGGTAATGTTGTAGTAATTATTTATCATTGCAAATTTAAATCATCAAAGAAAAGACAAACGTGCCACAAAGTTGAAGCTTCCTATTGTGTAGAAGCAGAAAGAGGAAACATCTCTCTGTATATGCAGGTGCTCAGTTAACATTTCCCCTTCATGTTCCGCGCCATAAAACCTTGTTTGCGATGAAAGACGTCCTGCAAAGACTTCTAGATCTAGAATGCTCTCAGGGTGCACAAAGGTGGAGACAGAATAGATGACTTTCCACTGCCACTAATGTGCATGGTCAGAGGGCATTCCGCATGAAAACAGCTGCCTCGGCCATGTCTTAGTGTATTGTTGTACTACAAGACTGCAGACCTGCCGGCAATTCATATTCTATCAAGGGACGACCAACTCACCAAAGCAGCCACACTGATAAGTGTGTGCACGTAGGAGTAATGTTAGCTGGAGCTATTGTATATCAAAGTTGAAGGCATGTACATATGTAGTTCCATCTGGTTATTTTTTAATATTGACAAACAACAGCTTAAACTGGTTCTTTATGACTTTTTTCAATGGCATATAAGTCAGATATAATGTTTCGTATAGTCTGCCCAAAGCAAAAAGGTATAATCTGCATATTTACATTTGCCCGATTTATATGCGAACTGTACTAAAATAAATATGGTTTTGTTCAATTCTTGCAAAAACGAGGAAGGTAACCTGTAGTTTATAATACCGGCCAGTGTAGTACTATACAATTGCTGAATTTTGTGGAAGATATGAGACAGTTATCTAGGTTTTACTATGTGTCATCAATTTTTTTATTGTTTCTACATATATATTCTTTTAAGATGTTATCATGATATTAATGCTACTTCAGAACTAGCATGGTCACCCCTCTTTTTCAGTAAGGTATGTGTTTAAGATCATTAAAACTCAACATGTTCATTAAATATAATGAGAAAATCACACTCCCGTGGGCGTTTAAAGGCAATATCCATCCAGGGCTCTCACCATGAACCCGTGCCATTAAAGTATAGACGATTCTCACTCCGGCTATTTGATTTCTAGCATATCAGGGATATGTTTTATTGAAAATTGAGAATAGCCACCTAATCTATATGCAACAGGCATAAAGTTCATTTTTCGTATTTGAGAGGGCACCGAATAATATACAGGCTATAGGGGCCTCTGGGTCATAAAATACGTTGATGATGCATGGCAATGATGACCAGTGTCCACAAGGCGGTCTGTGGACCTGTCCCTACCCGATGGAATTACTGTGTACCTCCTTGATGGTTACGAGCCAGCTAATAAAGAAATAAAACTATACACCCATGACATCCACCATCGCCAAGTGGCAGTCCCAAATCTCCCTCCATCTGGGTATGGTTACTGGAGAACAAAGTCGCCGCGCAAATTAAAGGAGAAATCGCCCTGTTTTGGAGAATCCATACAGTAATTTATTCTTAGACATTGAATACATTATTCACTTGAGCAGGCAATATCAACTTTCTCCTGTACTAATGGTGCAGCAACAGGTGAGACAGATACATCACATATGGTATCCTTGGGTTACAATACAAACCTCACGTATTTTGATAGATAACGCTTATTTCGGATACAATGCAAGAAGAAATCCAAACGAGGCGAGAACATCCTGGAGTACTTCTTTTCGGAGGGGGTTCTCAAGTATTCCTACATATGACTATTTTATTGCACCTGGGCTGGAATACAACTCCACATCTAAGAATTGTCATGGAATGAGAATCAAATAATGCATTTACGTATTCCGTCGTATCTTGCGGTGCATGCTTTGTTTTTTTAAGAAGCAGCTTTTATGTCCTTCTTTTCATTGACCTAATCTAATAATTCCTCCATGAATGTTGAAGTTCATTTTCATTTGAGCTACAGCAGGTCAATGGGGCGTCTACAGAAAGCCAACATCTTTGTCCTTCTCTTTTTATAGAGCGTAACTACAGTAAATCTATCTTGAAGATGTATGGCATATTCATGTCAAGAAGAAAATATGCAGTGTGTACTACAACAATACAGAGGACAATTATCTTTAAGGTAATACGAGATGGGGCTGCAGAAGGAAGTTGAATCGAGAGACCTTGAACGGCGTACAGTTATACTTTCAATGCAAGATAGAATACAGTAAGTACCTGTATGCGTACTTTAAGGATGGGCCCTTAAGTGAATGACGCATTCTCCTTTTCTTTTTAGCAGTTGGGCTTAGCCCTCTTTATTAATGAAATAAAGTACATGTATTATCCCTTGGTTCATTGTCTTAAATTCTTTATAAAATGGTGATTTCTATTGCCATGGGAGACATAACTAACCCACATATCGTTTAACTTATAGTACACAGACAGAAATACTGGCGTTCTATGGGTGTAGATTTACTGAGCTGCACGCGTCCTTAATAACGTAAAAGCACGTTATCACCCTGCGTGCTGAGCTGTTACTACACATTGTGTAGACATTATACCGGCAGTTTTGCAGCCTCACAATCTATATTGCCCTTCGTGATTGTTTAAAGCAAAACAGTCACCCTTTCCCTAAAAGATCCATAAGCATGACTTCAATCAGGACCTTCCCCGAATCCCCCACTCCCAACAAATTGATGCTCCAGGAAGGTCATCCCTCACTCGTCTCTTCATGTAAATGGATTTGTGAAAAACACAGAGGGGGAGAATACAACAAACTCCCTCCTCTATGAAGCCCTAGTTGATGGCTGGCACGCATACTGGAGCCTCCGCGAACCATACAACATCAACGCCTGCCTGGCTGAGTGTAGAAATGATAATAATAAAAAAGAAACACGCCATCCAGTACATCCACATCCACATGCTTCCTAATGGCAAGTTGGGGTCAAGTGCTGGTTCGGGAAATAATGAGTCGCTCGGAGGCGCTCTAGTAATGATTTTGATATTTGTCATGATGTGGAAACTTCTCTCAAGCCCTGCCAGAGGGCGTATGTGTCTGTACAATGGGTGCCCCCGCCCCTCCAGTGTCATTGCGTGGGAATGTCACTGAACATCGCCACCCCATCCCCATCCCGGTGGCCCCTGGCTGTGTATTATGGCTGCTGGGTGAGGATA
Organism: Alentia gelatinosa; assembly: GCA_950022655.1. Lineage (NCBI taxonomy): Eukaryota > Metazoa > Annelida > Polychaeta > Phyllodocida > Polynoidae > Alentia > Alentia gelatinosa. Next base: position 20,363,975 of record OX465579.1, on the reverse strand, counting down.
AGCATCGAGGCATAGTGCCTGCATGTTACATGAGCGGTTGGCTGTAGCCACTGGCACAAATTCTACCGACTTTCTATCTTATGGCCACACAGCAAGTCGTCTGTGCATATTTCAAACCCCACCCTCCTGTATCCTGAATTAAGCATCAAGGACATATCAGAGCCATCGTGCATTTATTCGTGACAACTGCAGCTTGCTCTGCCCGACTGACAGAAGCAAAACTTACCAAATTCAACAGAGAGGAGTATTTTTCTCCCACGGCTTTGGGAAGATGTATGCATTATTCAGATATTGGGCCATTGGCCTACTCGTCTGTCTATTTGTAGTAATGGAGTGTGTGACTATTAATAGACTCCCATTAGAATCCGGTCTGTGCAGTGGCGAATTGCTGCCAGGAATATTGTGGCAATCCGAGGCATCAAATTGTATGCAGATGTTTATAGATAGGGCATTTGAATATTCGGCTTACAAACATGCATTAAGTAAATGATTCCAGATAGATTGTGGTGAGATAATTATTATATAGAACAACCACGGTCGTACATCATACAAGACGAGATGGGTTTGACCTTTATTTACAAAACGAAGCAGTTCGGCTGAGTTCTGTAAAGCCTGGCGTCCACCTACTACGAAATGGCTCCGATATGCTCTACGATGCACCTTCCGATAAAAAATCAAAATCGCGTCAGAAGGTCACCTAATATCAGGGAAGTTGACCACGTTTCTGCGATTATGCACTGAAAAAAGCCCCTTATGATGCGTGGTGGATTGGCATGTCTAAACATTTGTCTACGATTTTGCACCTTCCCGATATGTCTCCGATATTTGTTCTTTGTATCGGTGCCATATCGGTTGGTCTTAATTTCTATCGTAGTAGGTGGACGCCGGGCCTAAAGGTCCACGTGTTCTTCATTTAGCATATAGCCAAACCTAATAATATTTCACCGTAAATGTATCTATTATACATCTGTGCACATTGTTCTAATACTACCTGACCTCTAGTATTTATACTATAAATATCTTGTACGGTCTACTGTGCAGTACACTGTTATACAGACCATCTCTGTGTGCCCAAGTTACTATCGAATGGCGATTGAAGGTAAATTTTGTGAATTCAGATTATTTCAATGTATGTAATGAAGGGAGAACGGACCAGGCATGTAATCAGTAAATTGTTACTCACTCACGAGTTTGAAAATACGACCCTCCCGTATAACGGACTTTGGGCAAGTCTTTGCCGGTCCGTGAGTTCGTAACAATTCATCGATTACACCTTAAGTCATGTCAAAGTGAAGGTCGGCATTTCAACCTGTTGCGTATATCAGTGTACGGCACGGGATGCCGTACATAATATTTTCAGTAAAGTGAGTAACGGTACGTAACTATTGAAAGTACGTGTACAGGTAAGGATATAGAATCCATTCATTTTCTGATAACTATACCATGATTATAATAAAACATACTTAAATGAAATCCAATAGATAATCATGATTTATTTACACTATTGTACTTACACTATTGTAATGCATGTACATGTAATAATACTTTTGGCACAGTGAATAGATATTGCATATTGCATTTCTGTCACCATTTATTCTGCACCGGACGCTACAGTCATGCTAATCCATTGTAACTGACATATGTGGTCATAGATGGACATGATAAATGCTAACAAATCAAGACGTATGAGGTGCCATCTTCCCGTTTATGACCAGTCTTGATTTGTGTCATGCAGTAAGGACCCATACGCCTCAGTATAGAAACATCCATCATTCACACACTCTCCTCATAGCAAACACACAAAAACATTTTACCATTATCATGATTATATTTGGGCACACCCCCCAGGCAAGGTATTAGCAATGACGGTCTAACCATCACTTTAAAACAATTTCCTCTCAAAATATCCTCTCGTATTGGTAGTTCAGCGTTAGGCCAGAGGGCGGCGCGGCGGTCGTCGGTCGGCTGGTGAGTGTCAGCCGTGATGACCCCGATGACCCCTAGCGCCCAGCGCCACCTATTGGAGCTGTCAGGCGGGATTGCCCCTCACGACCCGCTCACCCCCCGGACGTCACGGCGTCGACGTCACGGCGTTCGGAAGGCGTCGCGGCGACATTGTAAGCCAGCCGCCCACCAAGAATCAATCACGCCATATTTCCACGGCGCGCTGGCATTGAAAGCAGGAAGCGAAGAGGGGAAGAGCGGCGGGGATTGGGTGTGGACGGTAAGGGGCATGAGACGGGGTGGACGAGAAAGACGGCCTGAGGACGTTAGAGACAAGCCGGGTAAATGAGTAGTGTCTGGAGACAGGTAAAAGAAACTATACCAAGTAATGACATACATTAAGGCCTAGCATCCACTGAACTCCAAATCGCCTACAATAGATTACACGCTGATGTTCCTAGTCTAAACGTTTGTGTAACATAAAGAGGTTCCTGTTGGCCTATGATTCTATGTAGCCCGTCGGAAGGTCTTGAATTCCTATTGCAGTAGGTGGACCCTTATTCAATCCTGCACCCTCGCAGTTGCATCAAGCACTCGTGAGCATAATATTGAAGCTGCCCAAGCTACATATGGGAGAGGTTATGGGTTCGAAAAAGGGAGATGGGTGTGCAAGTGTGAGATGGCAATTAGTTGAGACAAGAGGAAGAAGATAGATGTGGGATAGGCCAAGAGATGGGAGAAAGGAGATGGGTGTGGGATGGGCCATGAAATGGGAGGAGGGAGATAGATGTGGCATGTGTGATGATGTGGGAGAAAGGAGATGGGTGTAAGATGGGTAATGAGGTGGGAAAGGACACAGGTGTGAGATGGGACATGTGACAGAAGAAAGGAATCAGGGGCCCATTGAATAATCTAGGATCATACATGAAGAACCTTTTCTCCGTGTTAAGGAGATCCAGAGGCGATGTGGGTCAACTTAAGTCAACCAATATGGACGACCTTATGGACGGCTAATACTGTTTTGGCAAATAAACTTAAATATTATTAAACGATAACCCCTGTACGATGTGAGGAAACGGGTCTTCATGTACGATCCTAGATGGGCTCCAGGTGCGGGATAAGTTGTGAGAGGGTGTGATCGAAGAGAGGAGGCAGGTTTGGGATGGGTGCTGGGATGGGGAAAATGAGACAGATGTAAGAAGGGAATTGTGTGTGGGATGGACTGTGACAGGGGAGTAAGAATGGGATAAGCGATGAGGTGAGAAAAGGAGACCCGTATGGGATGAGTTGTGGGCTGGAATAACAGGAGGCGGGTGTGGGATATACGGTGAGATGGAGGAAATGAGACGGGAGTAGGATAGGCAATGAGATGGGAGAAAGGAATCGGGTGTGGGATATGATGTGAGAGGGTGAGATGGTTGAAAGGAGGCGGGTTTGGGATGGGCGCTGAGAGGGAGAAAGTAGGCGGGTGGTGTGACGTTAGAGCACCTCGGAGAGAAGGCACCATCGCTGACGACGACAGCCTGATCGCTGACGGGGATTAGCACCGCCTGCCCCGGGGAATCGGAAAAGGAATACGACGCGGTGTGAGCAGGGTGGAGGCAGGGTGTGACGGACAGGGGCAGTGGGTGTTTGCCCTTGGGGTATAGACAGCGCAAGGAATAGGGGTTTAACGCCGGCTGTGAGCGACAGGGGATTGGGGAGGTGAGAGGTTTAGTCCACCGACTGAATAAGCTTGAGTGAGCAAAGGCGTACGTGACTGAGGGACTTCCCTTATGAGAAGGGATCTGGGAAACACACTGTGTCTGCTGGCTGAGTGAGCAGGTTTATGAGCAGGTCTGTGAGCAGGTCTGTGAGCAGGTCTGTCAACAGACCTGTATGTGAGCAGGTACGTGCGCAGGTCTGTGAACATGTCAAGAGGTCTTAAAGTGCCTTCAAAGTAGGTCAACGCCTGGCCTTAGTGTATGCGGGTATATATCTATGCAGACAGGTATATGTTCTGATAACAACAGAAACCATTAATACAACTCAGGTAGACAGTATCTACCATAAGTGGACTGCTCAACATTACTGGATGTAGGCAACACTGGGAATGAGTGCCACTACCAGATGGCGCAAGATGAGGTGGGAGCAATGTGTGTGGGTGAGGAGAGGGGGGGGGGGGGGGGCAAGAGGGAAGAGTGAGAGTGTAGGGAGGAGGGAGGAAGGGATTGGGGGCCAGGAAGTAAGAGTGAGAGAGTAGGTAAGAGGGAGGGAGGGAGGGAGTGAGAGGGAGCCTGGGGATAAGAGTGAGAGTGTAGGTGGGTGGGAGGGAAGGAGTGAGAGGGGGCCATGGTGTAAGAGTGAGAGTGTAGGTGAGAGGGAAGGAGTGAGAGGTAACCAGGGGGTAGGAATGAAAGTGTAGGTGGGAGGGAAGGAGTGAGAGGTTACCATGGGGTAGGAATGAAAGTGTAGGTGGGAGGGAAGGAGTGAGAGGTTACCAGGGGTAGGAATGAAAGTGTAGGTGGGAGGGAAGGAGTGAGAGGTAACCAGGGGGTAGGAATGAAAGTGTAGGTGGGAGGGAAGGAGTGAGAGGTAACCAGGGGGTAGGAATGAAAGTGTAGGTGGGAGGGAAGGAGTGAGAGGTAACCAGGGGGTAGGAATGAAAGTGTAGGTGGGAGGGAGGGAAGGAATGAGAGGGAACCAGGGGGAGAAGTGTAGTGAGAGTGTAGGTGGGAGGGAAGGAGGGAGGGAAGAAAAGAGAGGGAACCAGGGGGAGAAGTGTAGTGAGAGTGTAGGTGGGGGGGGGGGGAGGAGAGAAGGAGGGAGGGAGGGCGGGAGTGAGAGGGAACTAGGGGGATGGTTAAAAGTGGGAATGTGGGGCGGTAGGTGGGAGTGGGGGTATGTGGTAGTGAGGTGAGCATGGTTCAAGTGAGCGCCTGAAGGTGGCGCATGAGAAGGCGGACTGTGCCCGGCTGATAACCCGATTTGCGCCGCCCGACGCCGCCCGACGTGGGCCGTCTTCCTGTCTGGCGTCGTTACGGCGACCCGACCGCTCTAAAGACCCCGCCATTACGCCACAATGGCCGAGTGTTTTGTAGTGTGGGGTCGCCGGACGTTAATTGTTGTTTAGTGGGGTGTGTTGAATTAGCAGCTATCCTATTGCAAGACGTGCTGACAGTTAGCCACCTGCACTGATGCCCTCAGCTCACTACCTCCTTTCTAGTGTTACCACTCGTGAGCGACACAGAAGCCACTGCCGCCTAATTCTTCTACTTCAATCCTATCGCCACACAAAACCCATTCTCTTTCTTAAAGGTATACCCTACAAATCACAATGGCGCCACTTGATGATTTTAGAAATGTAATCATAATCAGTCAAAATTGTATGACCTGCTTGCTCGCTTCCTATTGGCTATATTGGGTACCTAGTTGGCGAGCTAAATGATATCTGTAGCAGAAGACAACAAACGCCATGTGAATAATTATATGAAATAGACTGACGTTTATATTCTATGCCTACCTTGTCGTGTTTTTAACTTTATACATGTATATCACCCGTGACATATATGTTTTGGGGCACCATGTTAAGTCCATGGAAATTTAAATGAGGGGTTAAGTAAAGAAAGGGAGCACTCCAGCCCCCTTACCTCCCCCCCCCCACCCACACACGACTAATACACCCATGCACCTTTACATCCAGTACTACCCGCTGGCTACCCCAGAAAGGATGGTAACCCTATTGGAGTTCCACGAGCTCTGCATGTCGCCTCCAATATTGGCAGAGAAGGGCGGTCCGCGGATTAGACCTAGGCTGACCCCAGCCTAGGCTAGGTCGATGTGGCCTAGGTGTGGCCATGTCTGTATCCTTGGGGTTTGTGTGGTAGGGTTGGAGTACTGGTCATTGGTCACCACCAAGACAACCCAGCTAGACTAGTTCTATCCCCAATTCTACGGTATTTGGACACTACACTTCATCGCCAGCACGCTAAGTTTCTTGTTGAGTAAAAGGCAGACACTACGATACTTTATCTCATATTTCCCACAGCACTTTGTCCCAGGTTGCCAGAGCTAGATTAGGGGAAACCGTAGCAAACCTTCCAGCTTTGAGAGCTTAGTGTCCGTGGGGTGGCGGCTACGTAGCGTAGTGTCTTATATTCTATATTATCCGCTTCCTCTTCGCCACACTGACACTATACTATGCCACATTCCCAACTCCCCATGCCCTATAAGTAATAACCATCTGTGGCTGGAGAAGTATATATATATATATCTTAATCATACCTTAATCTGATTTCAAGAAGGTTCTACTAAGATCCAATGAGTATTTCCCTTAAACCTTAATCTGATTTCAAGAAGGTTCTACTAAGATCCAATGAGTATTTCGCTTAAGATATTCATCATTGTAAAATTTCAAAAATGATGCTTTAGGGCATCATGCCTCTTCAGTGCCGTGATGCCTGGGGGCATCAAGCGTCAAAAGCACGGTGATGCCTCCAGGCATCATGCTTCTTAAAGGGCTAGTCACTCAGAACCTACCATCAGCTCCTTCCCTGTACCCCCTCCTGGGAGTGGTGATGGGTGCGGGAGGGGGTAAATACCCCCCTAGATGAACTCAAACAGTGACGGCAGCAATTGAAGCTTTATGGGCATGCATATTGAATTCCAAGCCAGCAGTGGCCAGAGGAGGGTGGGAGGGTGGTCGAGGCTGTCGTCCAGCATTGACCAAAGGACCAAGTGGGTGCGCGTCACGGTATCGGCCACAGGGCCCTAGGGAGGGAGTGAAACCGACCCTATAGACCGCTCCGATGTTATGTCCTCTATGCTGTGACAGGTGCTGTCAGATTGGTACGCGGTGATGCGTGTCTGAAAGGGGAGAATCAAGCCCTGTGGTAACTATACTCTGAAACCTCATATTATCACTCACTTTTTGAATTTTGGTAGAATTGTACTATTTTACAGGTTCAATGTTTTGATGGGAAAACCTAACTACACCCAATGTTATTCAAGCAATTGTGAATATACTTGGGCTATATTTATATTTTACATGAGAATGAATATAAATCATAGTGATTGCAAAAAGAAAATAGAATGATGGATGGTAGCAAAAAATAACCGTAGAACTGCGCATAAGCACATACCGTCAAACTTTCCTCGCACTCCTTATTTTTCTCTCATTGCAGCTATATACTAGTTTTCCGAGGGACATACGTCACTCGGAAGGGTCTATAGACAAGATCTCATCTTGTCTGACTGACAAGGGGCGGTATTAGAAAATAACGCGTCAGCAATATCCCGACGTCGGAATACAATATGAAATTACCCTGTTAGCAGGGACAGTCTCATCAGGGTAAAATGATGTGAAGACAGCCTTCACAATGAGCTACTCCCGTGGAAGTGACACAGAGGAGCGAATTACTTCAACCACCCTACATCAGCCAAACCCGTGAGTAGTATGTATTAAAAGTAATTTTCGACAGGCAACGTCATAGTCTCGGTAATAATCATGTAACTTTACAACATCTGTATTTATGTGCCACTTATATCCTACATCAGTTTTGCCCGTTATGAATTTCGATGTTGGCGTTTTCATAATTAGTTATTTGACAATAATACCCCGCTCCACAGAGAAAAACTCATGTTAACATTAAAATGTGTACGTCAAGACAATTTTACTAATCGATTGAAATTAATACATCTATTTCCTAATGCCATTATGTGTTGATGGAGAAATCCATAATGGATAACGTTGTCTTTTGGTCATAATATTACCACCTTTCTATGGTAAAAAAAGAGCCGTATAATACATTGTTTCTTTTGGTAGGAGTCGGGGATTTCCGGATTCAACTCTGCTGCTGTCAAGTTTTCAGGTGATGGCATTACTAGAGACCAGGAAGAGAAACACGCCTGTATAGGCTTACTTCCGGTTCCGTTCTTGGAAACGCTGTGTCGCCTAGACCTTTATTAGCCATCCGGAAATGACCTGACAAGATGAAGCCAATATCAGTCACGAACAGCCGAGAACATATTTCACCCGGCAATATTGCCATGACTGATCCATGGAGTCCGGAGAAGGGTCGTAGTATTAAGACATGCTTCGTCTTCCCAAGATAACGATTGGGAGCTAACTAGGATACATCTCGTAGACAATACTTGATGGGCTTGTGGACAGCTGGCGGTAAACAACGAAAAATTGACCTATAGTAATACACGAGCGTTAGCCAGTGCATTATGACTTCAACCTTGAGTGGTTTACAGAGCCGCCGTCACAACGGGCTTAGTAACTACGTTTCTTCATAATTCAGCCCTTGGGAGACGTTGATGTATCGCGGTAAAATCTCATTACAGCTGGCACAATACTCAATTATAAGAAGAGAAATCACCTGGACCCAATGTTTTACAGTGACATAGATCCTCGTTCTTTAAACGACCGCGGGGAAGGAGAAAGGGAATTCGTTCGCTCAGAATAACTCAGTTATAATGACATTTTACTGTACAAGAAGATTCACCTCCATTGTTTTAGTTATCTAATGGTTTAGTGTAGTAGCCTTGTGTGAACGCCGGGTAATGCGGCGTTTCCACCGGATGATTCTGACCAACGATTCTGGCTTTTGGTACAACCGCCGACTATTTGCCACTTCCATGGCTTAGGGGCCAGTTTAATAATCTATGATCCTACACGCAGACCCTTTTCTGTACGCCATAGATACCCAGGGATGATGTATGTCAACTTTATTCAACATTAATGGACGACCTTATGGGCGGCTAAGGCCCGGCGTCCACCAACTACGATATGGCTCCGATATGCCCTACGATGCAGCTCCCGATACAAAAATCAAAATTGCGTCGGAAGTTTACCAAATATCGGGGCAGTTGACCACGTTTCTGCGATTAGACACCGATAAAAACTCCATACAACGCATGGTGGATTGGCATGTCTAGACATATGTCTACGATTTTGCACCTTCCCGATGTGGCACCGATTTTGATATTTTGTATCGGTACCATATCGGGAGGTCTACGATTCTATCGTAGTAGGTGGACGCCGGGCCTTAGACATCATGAAACGAGCCTAGATCATTCAACAACGCGGGCCCCTGAATAGTCAAGTGGAGACGGGGATGTAACCGTGTAAATATTACCGGCGGCGGGTCGATGATCCTTACCGGGGCTCAGTTGTCGACCACCTCAGTCACAAGGTTGGCACGGTGTAGTTATTCCGGGGTCGACGATTAGGCACCAAAACTAAATATCAAGTGCAAAAACCCGACAAATGTTTTCCAGTGACCACATAATCGAAGGACATTCAGTCGTCAGGCGGAAATTCCGCTTATAGCTTATTGCACGAAATATTCCAAAATCGAGGAGATGGGGAAGGATAAAACAAAACCTGATTCGTTTTAATCTTGGCCACCGCATGCCACTCCTCGGTAATATTTACACGGTTACATCCCCGTCTCCGGACTTCACTCGGTTTCGCCTCATGAAGTCACTCTGCCAAACTCCAGTCGTGGCATACGGCGGCCAAGATTAAAACTCATCCAGTTTTACGATAGTACACACCCTGCCTGAGTGCTCACTACATGTGTGTTGGCACCCACTGAAGGGCTGGGGATCGGTGTGTTTGGACACTATCTCAGTTGTCAATCAGGAATGGTCGGCGATATTGTGTCAAGGGCTCGGTGGAGGTTGGGTAAGGATGTAGGGCCCAAACACACACACACACTCCCGCACATGCACAACCGAAGGTGGGGGTGTAAAGATGGTGTGGATGTCTGAGGCTGCGATAACCGCAGGTATTCTAGTAAAATGTATCTAACTTACTGGCGCCGACTCGCGTACCGCGTTTATGTTGATGAAAATATTCCACTCGCTCTACGAGCTTGTGGAATTTCTTTTTTATCAAAGGAAACGAGGTATGTGGGTAGGTACAAGAAACATGAATACATTTAGATTTATTATATACCTTCGTCGTCCGAATTGGCCACAGAGTGTGCTGGTAGTCATGTTGACATCTTGACAAAAGTGAAGCTGTGACCACCCATCAATCTCATTGTTCGGTGAAATTTTTGTCAGCCATCAAAACACATATTCAAAGTACATTAATACGTTTTTATATACCATCATACTATGGTGGTATATAACTGATACTGATACCGTAGCAGAGGTTGGTATTTGTATAACATACTGGCATAAGTAAATAATATAACCAAGGAGGTTGTCTGGGTACAACCATGCTTTGTTGGGTTAGCATATAAATGATGGATTTAGGAACTCTTTAGTTTATGTTCTATCTAATATCCTGAAAAATTCACAACGAGCAAGAATAATACCAATATGGAGAGTGACAGTTATCAGTTGATGAACAAGATCTTCTTAATGAAATATCACTGTAATTTAGTCCACTGTCAGCAATGCATGCTGTGCACTCCTTTAGGTGAGGAACTTCAACCTTGAGCCTTACACGATTAGACTGCATCTGCATCCCAGCAAAACAGGCCCTCTCTGTTTTCGTGACAATCAGGAGCAAGTTTACTAAACACCCGCATGGTGTTGAGTGAGCCACATTCAAACCAAGTCTTTGACTGAATCCCAACTAACTGGAAGATGTCTCTAACTGAGTCTTTAATAGAAACTGGAAATATCGGGGGGACAATACAAACAATAGCACGGTTACAGTACCATGTAGAAGGAGGTGCATAGATACTTGGAAGTGCATGGTGAGCTGTGATTATCTCTTGCCCTCCATAATGGGTTCAGGCGGGCTATCATGCCACACCCTTAATACTCAATGAGCAGACCGTACAGATATGGCGGGTACAACCCAGGGTAATGGGGTGAGAGTATTATGTACATCTCCAGTAATGGGTTCTATCATGCTATGTGTGTTAGGTGGATGCCACCATGATTGATATTGGGATAGTGTGGAGAATATGGGTGCCACATAAGGTCATCAGTAGGACTGTTGGGGTTGTGTTACCCATCTAATACAAAGTTTCCATAGAAAACACATAGGGGTCGTGTATCTACATACTTGGAGCATATGGATATGTTGTATGCTCCGGGTTCTGATAAAAGGTGCATACGGAAAAAGGTGCTAGTGAAAAATGCTGCGTATCTAAAACGTACTATTTTCCGAATGCTTTCGGTCGTAGGAGCAGCTCATGTGAGCAGGTGTGGGTGGCGGGTGTCTAGACGTATATGTAGTCCAATAGATTATGTGGGTTGGTTATAGTTACTTCCTTTATTTCTATCCGAAAGAATTGCTTAAAAACACAGATTTTATTTTTTTTCTGTAGCTATCAAAACTCCTTATTGCCTGCAGTATTTAATGATTAAAAGGAGTAAGTAAAATATGAAATAACATATTAGATATGCGATTACAGCAGGCTAAGACATATAGAAATCAGTGAACGTAACAACGTTGTGGAATGTGTATAAGAATATTGAAGGAAAAGCACTTGCATTTGAATAATTAACAAAATAAAGAGAGTGAACCGCCAAGAAGGGTTTTGGGGATATACATGAATGAGGGTTAGGGAAGTATTCATATGTTCACTGATATATGGAGCACATATTTCAAGGTGAAGAATGCCACGTTGTTGAGCAATGGGTTGAGCACTTGGAGTATATACTGGATATCCACATTGCTCAACGTTGGATAGACCACATATATTTGAGAAAAATCTCTTTATTCACTATTAGTGAGCACAAGTAAATATGACTCAAGTATATACAGCTAATGAAAATGCTAATAATGATATGAAATAAAATAAAGAAAGAAAAAGCTACGCTCGCGTTGTAAAAAAGAATATATATAGAGAGAGTGATGATAATTAAAAACAAAAAGAAACGGTATGTGCATGTTGGCCATTGGTGTAGAGACGAAGGTGGCTGTGGGTGTGGATTGTGGATGTTTGTGTGTGAGAGGGGTGGGGGAGTGTCTGTGTGACAGGTGATAAATCTGGCCCGTCTCAGAGAACACATTACACCACTCATGTGGGCGCCTCCCCGGCTGTCATTGTGTGGCGCCACCGCATTAGCGCCATCAACAGGGTGGACAAAAGCGTCCTGCTGATAGACCCGTCACCACCCTAGCCACTCACACACCCTCACACACACAACCTTCACCGCTACGCACATCTAAACACACCAACAACCCCCAACCCCTTTACTCCCTCCCACCCAACATACATCAGGCCTTTTTCGCGCCTGCCCATATATACGTATAGGCGATATAATATACGAAAATGGATTTACTGTAGCTGTAGGTCACAGATACGTGGTATAATTGTCAATTAGATTATCTTGATCCCAAAGGCAGAGGGACAATCTGATTGACAATTTTACCACGTATCTTTGACATACAAGTACAGTCAATCTGTTTTTATATTATCATATACCCAAAAACGGCGAAATTTTATACCGCCTGCTCCTACCTGTCGTATCTATGGCAATAAGTCACAGTATGATGTACGGGGTACAACCATTCAATCAACATTAATTGTAATTGTAATTATTGTAGATTAACAGCAGTTTCTCTTCCACCACTCCAGAACTAGAGGCAATTAAATCTATAGGCCCATATCTAAATCTATTGGCCCATAAATAAAACTCATATGTTAGGCCCGAACTGTGACGTGGATTTTATATGAATATTATCAGCCATTAATTTGTTTAAATTTACCTTGACTTCACTATAGAGACTAACCTATATTCAAACCTCCTTTCCCACCTTTCTTAAAACGAGGCGGTCTTTAAATCTACCTGCTTGTCGCAGAACCTATTTGGTGATTGCTAAATTCTCCCAGTCCTTTTTTTGAATGTACCAGCCTATCTCTAAATCTATAGGCCCTACTCTCTAGATCTGCGGCTATCGCTAAATCTACCTGACCCTTCCTAAATCTACCAGCCTGTCGCTAAATCTAAGCGTTCGTCACTTAATCTACCTGCCCGCTGCTAAATCTGCCTCCCTGTCGGCACGGCGCCTACCTGGCGGGGGCCTCCTGGGTTTATCACCGTCGGGTAATGTCCTCCCCCACCACTACCTTCCCACTCCAGGTGATGCATTTATGGGCCGTCCGGGGACGGGCCCTGGAGGAGAGGGGTCAAGGCCGCTCACCCGCCCAGGAGGACGCAGGATTAGAGAGGTTCTCACCAGGCGGCAGGGCAGCCGTAAATCCATCCGCTTAGATCAACGCTAGAGACGAAATTCGCTGCAGACCCATCCCCAACCTACCCAGCAGGCCACCTTCGCAGCTCCAGGGTCGAAACATCCTCGCTTATTTGCTGGAGATGGCATAGGACCTCCTAAGGAGCTTCCCATTTTTGCTCATTTTCACATCCACCTTCCCTTATTTTAACCTTTTCTTTTGTGATATGATCCCATACAATATACCAGTGCACGCACATTTGATACTACCCATACCGTATGTATTGTGTACTGCACAAGGTGCCATAAACTGGTAGACAGAACACGTTTGTTCATCGGCGAAGTGTAGACATTCACTTGCACATGGTATCTAAACCAATTTAAAGTAAGATATCATTAATTTCGGGTATATGATAATTATACCATGGTCGTATATGATACATGACTCGATTACGTTGACTCAACCCAACGGCCCCGTGCCGTAAATACGCATACAGCCTCATCTCGCTTTGTATAATGTAGGACCATATTAACGTTTTACTACATAATTAACTATACTTTATCACTCAGTGATAAAGATATAGAGGAATTAACGCTGGGGCCACGCCCAATCTCTAACGAACCGACATTGAATATAGTGACGGATAAAATGAAAATAAGAAGTCTCTTTCTTTGACAATGGTGGCAATTACAGCGTGTCAATGTTAGCAGAAATGTTTGATATTCAATTAAGCCCCTAGGACTAAATAGTTATAGCCAACCGCAAATTTCACTAACAGTGCCGCACATGAACTGAAGATTCTAGGGCATGATTATATACATTAAAAGAAAAGTGTTTCAAACGGGGCCTATCTCAGAGCTCCTTCCCCACCACGTAGCAATTTTTTTCAACCACGGGCACCGAAAGGAAGTCTAATGGAACGGAAAAATTACATTCATGATTATATACATTAGTTCTACTTTAGTGTCTATCTATCAGGTAATTTTACAGGAATGAATCTGTAGCACTTTGATTCCAACCGCAACTTTTACATGTCCCAAATCTAAGAATTGTACTCAGAATTCCAGTGGAAGATCTGTCACAAACCGACAGAACTGGTCGTAATAAAAAAAAAAAAAAAAAATTTGGAAACATAAATTTAATTTACCCCTGTCTGAGGTTGGTTCTCATGCACAAGTCAATGGAGCACACATTGTCCTGTAACATGTGGAGCACCCGCCTTGCAGGGTATCTCCCCTACTCCATCATCAAGGGAGAAGCCTGAGACCTGCAGATAGATATCCCAGGATACTGCCTTGTGACCCCTCTTACATTCATTATGAATTCTGAATACTAAATATTCGTATTTTGTAGTTCACCTTCTATGAACCAAAAATGTTTCGGGAACTGAATATTTGGTAGGATTAACAATATTGACAGTTCAGCATACCTTGAAGAGGCCTCCAAAGATAGTAATAGTTGGGACTCTGACTGTGCGTATAGTCTACAGCGAGAAATCCTGTAGCGAGGAATATTATCGTAAGAAATCTTAAAGCCAGAATTTTATTGCACTTATAGAGAGAAGTCTCATAGCAAGAAATTTATAGGAAGACAACTTATAGTGAGAAATCATATAGCAAGAGGTCCTGTAGCAAAAGGTCTCACAGTGAAAAGCATATTAGTTTTATAGCGAGAGGTTATATAGGAAGATACCTTATGACGAGAAATCTAATCACAAGAAGTCTTATAACAAAAAGTCTAATGACAACAAGCGAGAAGTCTCATAGCTAGATGCCTTATAGCAATATCAAGACTTCACCAGACTTCCCGAGCCACGGCTTTAAATCGACAGCAAACTAAGTTTAGCTCAGAAGGCTACTGCTACCCCTAACTCCATGTAGTCCTCCCCCACACCACCCCCATGCTCCCCGTACGCGCCTGCCAGGCTTAGGTCACATCAAGGACAGCTGCGGTGGCTGCGGGTCGACGATAAGACGCATACAATATGACCCTCGGACGGATCGTGCGTCTCCGCCCCTGGACGGCTCAGGTCGGGCTCGCCGGGGGACCCGCCGGGAGGGGCAAGGGGCAGTTCCCGGTACCCCACCACCCCTCTCCCCGCCCCGTCCCACACCGCCACCGCAGGAGTACCACATGCGTGTGGTCGTGTCAGGTACCAAAGGGCCCGGGTCCTACCCCACCCCGTCAACGACTATATATGTCCTACCCCTACCCGTACCGCATTGCGCCAGCAGTTATCTCGCTCCTCCATTCATCCATCCACCCCAGCCCCTCACCCCATATCCCTCTTTCCCGCGAACACTGGAGAACTCGTCCCGTAACGAACTCGACGCGTTAGAGTGACTCGACCCGTAACGAATTCGGCCAGACAAATATCCACATAACCCTAGCCCTAATCCTTACACTAACCCGATCCCTAACCCTATCCATAACCATAACCCTGAACCGCTTATTTTCATTCGTGGGTCCAGTTCTCGAAAACGGATCGAGTTCTTCTGCCAACCACAGGTCATGTTTGCTTCGGGTCAAGTTCTCTAGTAACCCTTTCCCTACCCGCTCAGTAGGCGAGTCTCTTTTCAACAACTTTACCCCAGTACATCTCACTCAGTCTCCTAGCACCTATACATTCCTCTGAACACCCCTGATTAGCCCCCAGACTCCTCCGTCGCATTTCCTTAGGGTTGCATGTTTCCCTCCTCTGTCATAATCTGTCACCTGCTCTCTTTGAGCTCGCACTCATTCTTGCCTTTTATAATCCTACCAGCATCCATCTCGCCCATTACTCCACCCCGTCCATTAGACCTAGCTCTATTTCTCCTTCATAGTTCATGTACTTCCTTCCTTCATCTATCCAATTCCCTCACTCCGCCCTCTTCTTTTCAACCCACCTCATTTGTTTCTCACTGTCTCTCATGCCGTGCCCCTATCCTCCAGCACCCTGCTCATTAGAATACTTGGGGCAAATGGTATGTTCATCATTTATAAATGAACATCGAATTTTTTTATAGATAACAAGTAAAAGTTATTGGTAATATTCAGTCTATGGTTATTCTTTTGTTATTCACTTCCACCCAGTCAAATTCCCATTTTTGCAAGTGCTTGAGATCTAGGCTCCAATTATATCAAACACCAATAAGTCAATAAGGTATTTCGGTCACTAGTGATTGGTCATGGTTAGCTGGGTACAACCCTAGGACAGAGAGACACTGGCCCTCTGCTCCTTTCACAATGCTACGGTATTAGCACGCAAATGGCAAAGGTTTATTTTTTGCAGCAAGCTCAAAGTGTATGTGACCACTCTAACCTTTGGACAGAGTATATAGGTGTTTAGCCCACGCTAAAGAAGGCACTACCTATGTGGGTCCCATGCTATGGACTCTACACAACGAACATCTGACCATGATGATCTGACAGTACGCTACGGTTTTCCGTGATCGTACAACAACACCCTGGGATACAGTGCTATATTTTCCTATCTGGACACTTGGGGAACATTGATATGAACTGTGATATACCCAGAATGCTGGCATTAGTTCATCTTGTATTCGCAGTCACTTTCAACCCATGAAAAAAGAAACAATATCAAGGTTTACACATTGTAGCCTTCACCACGTGAGAAACGTAGCGTGCTGGCCATGTAGCGTAGTGTCCAGATACCGCTCATTACCGCCTGGCATCCCGACCGCCTCGGCCGGCCCTGCCCGCCTTGTTTCCCGGGTTGCAGGCGCATGGCGGCGCGCTTCCATCTATTGACAAACCGTCAGGTGTTTAAAAGCTGCCGGCGGCGCGTGGCGCTCCGTCCGCCGTAATGGAACGCCCCTGTCGCCCGCCTGCTCGGCAAACATCGCCCGCTTCCGACACGTCGTCGGGGGTCGTCGGCCACCCGCGGCAGCCGTCGGGCGTACCTCAGGCATCGTTCTGCAATACACCCCTCGTCCCTGTACACACGCCAGAACGTGCTACCTGCAAGATGGCCATGCCGTTTGGTAGATAGCTATAGGCTAGGTTAGATATGGGGTTATATAAAGACATGGACATTTATCAATGATTCTCACCGATCCAATCTCTGATTATACTCGCAGAGCAATGATGTCGATGTATGAGGAAACCCGACTCTCACTGATTATAATAGATCATTATCCCCATGTAAGTAAGTCTGATTCCCCTCGGGAAGAGGTGTGATCGGGTCGGTTACATCAGCAAATGCATCACCGATTCCCAGCGACCCGACCAATCGGGCAAAGGTGTGGTCAGTCAGAGTCGGTGTGTCGCTGCCTTCTCAAGTCGTCAAGCTAGGTAGATGGGCAAGCAGCCAGGTAAGAAGGGAAGGCGTCTGTATGGCAGAAAGTGTACCCTAGTTACTTGGAAATCTATTAGACGGCTCATGGGGACTTCCAGTCTCCAAGCAGATCCCCACTTGCAAGCCAAGCAACAGAAAGGATCTGCCAGGGGAGTGAGGAAGATTCAGTGTGTCGTGCACTCTCCATGCAGAGTCTCAGCCGGTGGTCGCATGCAAAACCCACACAGGATCTGCTTCAAGAGTGCGCATCCGGGGGCGGGGGACGAAAATGGCGGCTACCACCTGTCCCATACAGTCTGGGCACGGGTGGATGAGCAGGGGGATCTTAATTGATTGCTGGAGGAAAGGTGGGAGGACCGGTGGGCTTAGTGCGGTTTGATACTTATCCAGGTGGCGGACAGGGGTCGGCTTAGCAGGCCAGCTTTCTGAGGATGGCAGGGGACCTGTCTGAGTGTGTGCGCACTGGGAACCTGCCATCAAGGTGCAATCTTC
The DNA here is from genome assembly GCA_950022655.1 of Alentia gelatinosa. Lineage (NCBI taxonomy): Eukaryota > Metazoa > Annelida > Polychaeta > Phyllodocida > Polynoidae > Alentia > Alentia gelatinosa. The sequence goes on along the minus strand of OX465579.1, from coordinate 20,346,107 downwards.
CTCGCGGATTGCCTGTCATTGTGACCTACCTGTGTGCCCTCCACCAGGCAGCCCATAGGGATCAGGTGGGCTTCCCATCCACTTTAGTTGGTGTTTTGTTTTAACCGGCCGTTACCAAGGGGCGGGTTCAGGTTTCAGAATGTTTAATGCGGACACGGATTACGGGAGGGGCATTAGTGGGACATTCTGGCTTTCTGTTGCTTCTGGTTACATGTTGTGGTGCGTGTAAAACTCAATGAGGAAAAAACGGAGGAACAGCAGAGAAAACCATCTGTGGAGAGCTGCATGAAAGAAAAGAAAGATGGGGGAAGGAGGGGATGGAGGAGGAGGGCAAGTAAAAGAGGAGATATGAGAGGGAGAAGATACAGAGAAAGAAAGAGAGAGAGAAAGAAAGAAAGAGAGAGAGAGAGAGAGAGAGAGAGAGAGAGAGAGAGAGAGAGAGGCAGATAGAAATATAGATAGACACAGAGATAGACGGACATAGAACGTACAGTTGTGAGGAATCGTTGCCCATATTGCGCTGTCTGTGAGGAGTAACGGGGCTCGTAGCTTACAATAAACCCATGCCGAAGCCATGCCGACGTAAAGGGATCACTCACAGGGATTGGGCAAAGTAGCTTTTTCCTGGGCGGTTGGTGTCTGGGTATCGAAAGTCTGTATAGGTTACAGAGTTTCTTATATCACGAATTCCTTTCGCATTTCCTCCATGTGCGGTCATTTGTGACCCATAATTAGAGGAAAATGGTCTTTCAATAGGAGTACAGAGTATATCCTGATTAATTCATTATCTGTTAGGGGGATATTGCAGTCTCCAGGCAGATCTTTCCTTCCTGTTGCAAGCCTAGCGGAATGAAGAATCTGCTAAGATAGTATAGAGTGTCAGCAGATCTGTTGTGCGACTTGGGCTTTGCAATAAATCGGAATACTTGCTTGGAGGGTTTGGGGACAAATGGAACCTCCACGAAAGGTACACTATGTGCCCTAGAATGGACAGAGCGATTGTTATTTCATGAAGCAGTCACCAGTAGGCCGACAGTACATTTGTGAGAAGGTGCTCCCATTCAGGGGACAGAACCTTTACTGAGAAGGCGATGACTTTCACCCTATTTTTACCTGTTGCAATGTAAAACAAAATGTCATGCCGTGCGAAAGGAAAAATGAAAGATGATTTTGGATTTCAGACGACCATGTTTAAGATACGGATTGCCTTGAATATCTTCGTTGGTATCCTTGTGGTAGTTCCTAATCATAGTCTTACAGTCATAATCATTCTTAGTTTTCAAAACACCTTCATGTCGCTATGTGTGGGGTAATAGTACAGAGAAATGGGGGTGGTGAGCGGGCGGCGGGGTCGTCGGGGTCGGGAGGGCGGGCGGGCATGTCCCGGCAGGGGCACTGAGGGGCGCGGTCAGGTGCGATATAATGGGGTGCCGATCACACCGGCGGGAGACCCCGGGCGCTGTCAGTGCGGGATTAACGGGTACGGGGCGGGCGGGGGAGGCCCCCGAGCCGCCCAGCTTAACCCCGGGGCCCGCGTGGAGCAGCTCGGGCGCGCGTAACACTTTACCCCGTCAATACACGAGCAACTCACCAGCAACTAAACCCACTCCCTGAAAACAATGTCCAGAAAACTTTAAAAGAAAAAAACCCCAAAAAAACCAGGGATCTACAATTCAGATAATCAGTAGCAAGGGGCCGGCAGACCTAAACAGCTGCTTCAATCTAGCATTCCATCATCCGACAACGGACTACGATTTCCTCTATTTTTAGTCCCTCAATCGTAAATCATCCTCCGCCATATGTGGCATACTAATTGCCCTTAAGTCTAGATAATAAAGACGCGCCATAACACAGGAAATTAAAGGGCGGCCGCCATATTTCATCAGTCTAACAGGTTGGTGGAGGGCGAGGAAGAAACGTGCCCGCACGTGTATTCACGGAGTGTTGCTCAAAGCGGGGCGGCAAGGCGGCAAGGCGGCAAGGCGGCAAGTAGTAGAGTAAAGTGTTAAGCCTCGCCTACATACCCGGGGACAGCGGCATGCCTAACAGGTGTACAGACAAGAGGTTGTCATAGCAACGGGCTCTAAGGATATCATCATCGCCCCCCCCCCCCCCCCCCACACACACACACACTCGCACGCATCAGCTCACCAGGCACCAGCGGCAAAAGTAGGCCAGCTCGCTGTTGCCATGGTGACAGTGGTGGCGGTCGCGGACGGCTGTGTGTCTGTGCGTGTGTGTGTCTGTGTGTGGGGTGGGGACAGTCGCAGTGGCAGCGACTTTCGGGGAAGGTAGGTGGGGGACCGGGAGGGATGGGAGGGTGACAGTGCTCATCTTGGAGTTGTCAATCAGCTGTGGCTGTAGCTAATGATGTAGTGGCGCGCTGCCGGAGGGCGTCAAGCGGAGGATTAATGAGGTTTACACCTGACTGTCAGCCCTGGCTGCTAGGTAGGTAGGTAGGTAGGCAGGCAGGCAAGAGGGTGGGTAGGTAGCTGGGTTATGGGCGGCGGGGAGCGGCGGATGGCGGGCGGCGTACGCCTGGCATCGGCGGACAGCGGGCGGCGGGTAGCGGCGGGCGGCGGGCGGCGGACGGCGGGCGGCGTATGGGGGGCGGCATACGGCGGGCTGGTAGCGGCGGGTAGCGGCGGGTAGCGGCAGGCAGTGGATGGCGGGTAGCGGCGTACGGCGGGCGGCGTATGGTGGGCGGCGTATGGTGGGCGGCGTATGGTGAGCGGCGTATTGGGGGGGGGGGGGCGCACAGCTAGGTAGTATCAGCGACGCTGGTGGCGCCCCTGACGGGCGAATCATTGCCTGCCAGAAGATCAAAAGCCAGGCTGGGGTTTCTAAATCACGACACCAGGACCGGCGCCATATTTGCTCATCGATCGAAAAGATGAGCTGAGCAGGTCTGTCAGAGGCGGAATGAGTAACTCAGCCGCAACGCTCTGGACTCGAGGCCCCCACCCTGTAAGCAGAGGCCACACTTAATACATCCGTGTAGGTACCAGAACGAAAATACATTACTTATTTCTAGGGATTATTTCTCCAACCCTCCAATTCAAGCAGTGGTCGAGGCGTGTTGGAGTAACCTCGGAGCAGAACAAAAAGTCGGCTCGAATTCGAAAATGATAGGCGTTGCAGAAATTTCCTCTTCCAAGAAATTTTATTGTATATATACCCGTGCACGTACTTTTAATAGTTCCTTGTCGCTGGTCCTTATACTGTATAAAGTATATGTACGGCATCCTGTGATATTAGCCAACTTTTATAGTTGAGGCTAAGCCCTCTTTATTGTTGCTGAAAGTTATCTACACATTTTAAAATCTTTGTGAAAAATTGTAATGCAAAAATGGACAACAATAAAGAAATTGAGGCTATTGTTCCTTGGACACAAATCAACACGGAACAGATTCCGCTCAGTCACATTAACCATGTCGCAATACATTATCATATACGTGTACGTGAATGTCTCATACTTATGCGTTAGCTGTACGGATTCATTCGTGCACACTCTGCACGAACCGATAGTTCGCACTGCGTACCAACGTGACTTGTTCTAAAATGGTGTTTTAATGATTTCCAGATATGTACTAATAATTTCGAACATTAAGACTAATAAAACAATTAATCTAGGCAAATATATAATATTTTTCACAAACTCTCTCTATGTAGCGATATGGAATAGAGTGTAAAAGGATTAGATATGTTCCATCTAACATGTCAGCAAACTAGGTTATCACTGGAGATGTTTCTATGAGTACGTATCCATGGAGATGGGAGATACTTTTTCTATTGCATAGTCTACCTGTAAGTTGAAGATGTGGACCTGGACAATAGAAAAGTTTGATTTCATAGAATTCACCCATCATCGTGTTATATAGGCACCAATCAGCTATATTTACCTGGACTGCCTATGAGGCTCAGGTGGCCATGGTAAGTACATTTATCTTGCAATAACCAAGTCAGTCGAGCCATATTCATTGGTAATGTTATAGAAGCCGTTTTTCCAATTTCTATATTTCAATTTGATACTCCAAAAACAACCTGATTGTAAACCTAAGTTAACAACAACAATATTAATGAAAACTTCTTTTTTTAGTGATTCCCTGACTTACAGAAAAATGTTCCTGAGTATTTCTGTAAAATTGTTATGGCGCCATTTTGTTTTGAGCAGGGTTGCCCAGACACGGCACATACATGCGGACAGGTAATGCCAGGTAAACTGCAGGTGCATGTCCTATTCCTGATGACATCAACATGAAGGATCATATGTCTACAGCCAGGATCAAAGGTAGTACCTGAGGCAGGCCTTTACCTGTTGGATCCCCCTCACACGCCATCCATCCATCAGGGACACCGGGCCACCCCCCTCAAATAGGCTCCCCTAACCGGGGTTACTGACAAGCCTAGTTTATCTGGGAAATTAATCAGAACACCCAAAACTAAAACTGTTTATCATTTTCATGACTGCTTAGTTGAGTTGGGACCCTCTTCCAGGATTGTAATTGAAAACAGGTATGATGTGTTTTCTTGAATTGTGGCTACATTCACCTGGGATAAACATGTATCGCAGCCCTTTCTTCTGATATGATTTAGGCAAAGGTCCAATTTTTCATATCCATCCTACTTCTGTTCATTCTGTATGAATATATATATATATATACATTTATATATACAAAAAAAATACATTTATATATATATATATATATATATATATATATATATATATATATATATATATATATACATGTATATATATAGCGACACTGCAACATCATGGATAAGACCTGTACTCAGAGATGGGAATAAAAAAAAAAGTTGTTGTTTCCTTTATTCAAATAAATAAAAACAGCGTACAATCACCATAATGCGTTTTTCCTCGTACTAGTCTGGAGGGGCGAAGACAATCTAATAGTTTAAACAAAAAAGGATGAATTACATGAGTATACAGGCTTCGACTGTGCAGTATGCAGCCTAACACATTTAATTATTCTGAAAGGAAGGCCTCTATACCTGTGAATATAAACTTAATGTAGTAGCCAAGCCATCCTACACCCTCCCACCCAGCCTCTGGCCACCACGGTGAAGCCGCGTGACTCGGCTCCCATTATCTCCCGGATGTCCGCTGGTGTCTACCTGAGCCTGTAGTCAACACTAGGGAGCATGCGGCTACCAGCCACGCCCGGCTATTGTCACTCTCCCCCCGCCTTCTTTGCGGCAGGTGAGAGACTCGCGAGGCACTACTGAAGACCCCTGCAGGGCCATGGAAGAACTAGAACAGAAGCCAGCGGGGCTATTTCATGTTGGTAGTTATATAGAACAATCTATGAGATAGCCGGGTTCCTTTAATAAAGGCAATACCATCGAGTATTGTATCAGGATCTACCATATCATGATGTTCTATAATCATATACCCGAAATTATCATATTTCATTGTGCATTTTCTCAGAAATCTTGTGGAAGTAGCTCCTACACTCAGCCGATGTATCAACGTGGCCGAATATTAGTTTTTTATACACCTGTGCACATTGTTCTTAAGCTTACTGTCCTCTACTCCCTATATCGTCGTATCATGTTCTGTGTCATATACTGACCAGATCTACCAAATTAGATTTTGAATGGTAATTACATATCGATCCTTATGAATTTGAAATATTTCAAGGTGTATGATAAGGAGAAAACAGACCAGGGAGCTGTTGAATAATCTAGGCTCGTACATGTAGACCCTTTTCTGTAAGCCATAGAGACCCAGGGACGATGTTGGTCAACTTTATTCAACACTTATGGGCGACCTTATGAATGGCTGATGCTGTCTTAGCGAACAAAAGTAAATATTATCAAACGATAACCCTTGTACGAGGTGCAGAAAAGGGTCTTCATGTACGATCCTAGATTATTCAACAGGCCACAGGTGTTTAATCTGTTAACTCTTACTCACTCACAGACTCAAAAACGGCGTCGGGGCAAATATTTACGAGTCTTCGAGTTGGTAACAATTCACAGAGGAATATGGAATATCCAGATAAATCCCCTGAAGGTTCGTCTTACTTCATTTGATAATACATAGAAGATGAGTGATGGCTGCAAGGATTTGTCTTCAACTGCGCAATAAACTTTTGCAGATTGATAACTGCTATGTTTCCATGAAAATATATTTGGGTACTAATTTTTTCATGGTCCTACCCAGATGTATTCTGCGAAACATGTCAGTTTGAATTCGAGGTGATTTAAAATGATTTAACCATTCACGCGTACACAGAGGTTAAACCATCGGTGGTTGAGTTAACCGAGCGGTTCGTCTGTGAACAAGAGCAGCTCACAGCAAGAGCAGAAGCTCCATCTAGCACAACTGAATTGTGTCCGCACAAATTGGCACAGTTCGGATGTGTGCAAGCTACTCGCCTCGCCCTCAACAATGTTTTTGAAAGGTGGCAAATGCGGAGCAAGGAGCGGAACGAGTTCTTGGGAGGAGCCTCAAAGAAGCAGAACAGAATTCATTAGTTAAATTGTTTCTGAGAAGTACAGACAGCTTTTGGTTTTTCAGACGGATGCTGGTCATTAGCGGACACACACTGAGGTGTTTTGTACGATAGGGAGACCTAGTTAGTGTGACTGAATGAGATTCGTTCCATGCTGTTTTGTGTCGGAAATATTAACCAGGGTAAAGGAATGAGGTTATAGTTTCCACTCACACAACAAGAAACAGATGTAGTTCAGACACACTATTATGTCCCCTAATCATCCTTATCCTTAATATCATATACCTGGGATCAATTAAATGAAATATTTACGGAAAGGTATATCATAATTAAAATGAAATTAAGATTCCGGAATTACATGATTTAGTATAGTGGAAACTCAGCCATTGTATAATTGTTAACTAGGTTATGACCAATTGGCTCACAGTCCTAGCAACATGGAACCATGCTGAGGCAATGAGAAACTATATCAGTGCATTTGTTAAGATCAAATCTAAGTAGCGTGATTATGAATCGCAATGGGCTTAATTAATATAATGTAGCTCTAAAATCAAACTACTGCCTGGATATGATAATAATGTTTATTTCTAGATAACCAACCACTGTAAAGATGCTCTACTGGCCAACCTGGAATCATCATTCACTTTCGTTATAATCTTTTTGATCAAAAATATGAGACTACATGGTATTTATCGCATGGTTTTAGAAAAAATACCATCTTGAAGTAGCTCTTATGAGAGAAGGGGACAAGGTGAACGACACTACTAGTCAAGCTGAGAGAAATACTGTATTGATGTGAGAAGAGAAGAATAGAAAATGATTTGCGAGAAAGATAACACATAGTAGAGGTACACCTTTGCATTGTCAGCTATTGAAAGGAGGAGGGGTGGAGTCTAAGGAGACTAGACTCATGCATACAGGTGTGCTCACCATCGAGAACCACGCACCTGGTAGATCACCTACGCCCAACTTATGACTCAGATAATAGGGTATAGGTAGGCAGCACACAGGTAAGGTAAGACAGGTGGGCTGTTGATAAGTGAAAGGTGATTCGCTCTAACTACGTGCGAGTGACGCACTTGGGGAGGGGGGGGGGGCGGCTGTCGATCACAGGTAAACCTCACCTGTATGCTCATGCCACACCTGTATCTACCTGTGGCATGCTGTCCGGACTCATGACTTATATAAGACATTCAAAGTAATGAACATGTTACCTTGGTGGTTCTTCCTCGAACACGACATTATAAAACCGCTGTTTATCTTCATTTTTTACTATTATCTAGTGCCACCAGAATATCCTAGTTTGAAAATGATTGTTTTATAACTCACAAATATGTCTAGTTCAGATAGGGAAATGTGATAGAGCTAAGTAGAGATAATAAGTGAACAAGGCTTAGATTAGATTACCAAACAATTTTTTTTGTCTATACTAATTTCTAAAATCCAAATTGATTATAAAATCGATGTCATAAAACATGTGAAACTATACAACAGTACAATAAATATCTTATTGATAGTCGTCTTTGCCCTTCGCCATATTTCTCTGTCCCTATCTTTGTATCCCTGTCCATCTCTTATAGTGTTTCCACCCACCGATTATGACCAATGATTATGGCATCCGACACCGTGGACCGATTATGAGACACTTCTGTCGCAATAATAGTCAGGTGGAAACAAACAAGGTCAACTACTTTTTCTTCAACATTACATTATATGGCACCACCGACCGACTTTTCGTTCCACTGACAAAATGTCTCCTTGTTGAATCAATCGGTAGTTGAATGAACTTGAAAATCAAAAATCGGTTGGCCACTACAATAATTCTCATTGATATACAGCGTTTACTCTGACCGTCACCGATTCTGCACAACGATGATATCTGAAGCAGAACCCACCAACCGAGTTTTGTACAGGGTGTATATAATCTGTGGCTTTTTCACCGGCGCGTGGAAACGCCACATTTACCTCTACCTCTTTCTTTCTCTCTCTATGGGTGTATCTATACACAATATTTCCATGATTTCGATCTGAGTGGCTGTATTCTCTGCGTAGTTGACGCGTAGTAATATTCCGAGCGATAGCGAGGAGTATTGCGTAGCGTCAACTACAAGGAGAATACGGCCACTCAGATCGAAATTATGGTAATGTTGTATTTATTACTCACTTATTTTTAGATTTAAGCAATAAATATGATCATTAGAAAACTATTCAACATAATTAAGAAGTTATGTTTGGGACTACTTTCATCTCAAAAATCCGTATCCTCCTAGGAGGGTACGGAGCTCCGTATCCTCCTCAGTAGCGATCTGTAATCTCCATAGGCTTAGTATGGAGACTCCGTATCAGGTGGGTAATAAATGTCTATCTGTCTGTCACTCTCTCTCTCTTTCTCTATATAAACAATTACGTGTCTCTCCGTCTCTCTCTCTGTGTTTCTTCCTCTATATATTTATGTCTCTCTCTCCCTCTCTCTGTTTCGCTCGCACTATGTATCCATATCTCTCTCTCTCTCTCTCTATATATATATATATATATATATATATATATATATATATATATATATATATATATACGCTGTGTGTTTGTGTGTGAACGGTCGGGTTGCCATGGAAACTGAGAGTAGTAGATGACAAGTTACCGCTGGTTCTGGCGGCTCTGGCAATGCAAGCACCGAGCTCGGTCAAAAAAGCATGACACACCACAAAAGCAAACAGCTGAATTAGTTCTTTTGTGTGGGGCACAGGCAATGGAGGCAGCCGGCAATGAAGGATAACCAGAAGTAATAAATACAAGCACGCGACATGCCCAACAACTGTGGGAACATGCTTGATGCAAATTGCCGCAAACAACAGGTATCAGGAAGGATGGATTTCTTTTTTATCAGCGGGGATAGGAATGTTTCCTAATGTAAAGTACCCTTCAAATCCTAGCATACACATATTTTAGCATTCTTCTGCCGATGACAAGTATAGGATTAATGATGTATTCCCGATGTAAAATATAAACTGTATACTTCCCAGAGGGCACATGCGTAACATAAGACTTGGTTGTAAAGGTTTCAAGCCCTCGGAATGCCTTTTGTATATCTGCTTTCTTTTAAAGATTTATCTGCCAGGCAGTGTTTTAGCACTGAAAGAGGGCACAGGGGCCCCCAGAGAGGCTTAGGTCCACTATATCAAAGGCGCAATAAGAGCGAACTAGACCGGCGATGGCCACCACCAAGCCACCGCCGAGATTCAATGGCGACACAAAGTAGTCCCTGCTGAGTTATACGGTCCGTGTAGACTGATGGATTCCTCCGCGCTGTCACGTGACAACATTGTGCACGGGGGAGGCGGGATGGGGTGCAGATGGGGTTGGGTTGAGGTGGAGGGAGGTTGGGGGAGGAGTGGGGTGGTGTAGGGCCGACACGGGAGGGTTTATGTGGCCAGGGTTACCGCCTGGGGACGGCGGCATAACGTCGGAGCCAGCGGGGGTGAAATAAGACGAGGGCTATGACATAAACAGCCCCCATCTACGCATCAGTCCTCACTCTACCCCTCGTTATTATTATGTACCTGTGGCCGTATGTTCTACGTATACCGCCCGCTCCTACACATGTCGTATTTATGGTGATACAATACGTACGTGGTGCACAGGGTAAGTAGGTGGTATACACGTGGCGTACGTGTCCTCGGCATCAGTTTACCAGATCGTCCATTTTACTGCGCATCTATCATATAGAGCCATCGCAACCCTGTTTATGTATCTTTTATACCTGTGACGTATCAACTATTTATCTCACCCCAGATATTTTTTCTCCATAGACTTAACATTGGGAACTCGTATCTAATGCCTATTAGATATTTATGAAAAATATCCAATGGGGGATAATGTCACAAATGTTAGCCCATTAGTCAATATTAAGGGTGAGATAAATTCAGAAACCCATTCAAGTTTAGGGTCAGAGCTCGATCCCATCTCATTTGAATCACGTAGTGATTCACTCGGCTTCGCCTTGTGAATTACTACTTGATTCAAACTCGATGGGATACGGGCTCAGACCCTAAACTTTCATGGGTTTCCTCTATAGTATACCACCCACTTCTACCAATATTGTATTTGTAACGTGTGTTGTACAGCCATCCTATCAACATCAATAGAAGGTAAAGTGTCTCTTGTTTACATTATCTTATAGAATGACCTTACCATGCTAGCCATGCTTTACCATTTGACTTGATTGATAGCCAGAAATCTGCGAGTAGAAACAGGCCATATGGTATTGCCCCGGCTTTAACCATGTACATTTATCTGGAGCCAGAAATCCGCAAGTGGAAACAAACCATAAGGCGCTATCCATGCCTTGTCATGTGACTTGGTCCTCGACGAATCAGTGTGAGGCATAATACCCACCAACCCGTGCGCTCTGGACGTCTTTATATCACCCCGCCAGGCGGAGCGGCGAGCGGGCGGGGGCAGATAGCGATCACTTTGATGTGCCCGTTAACGTAACACGGTGTCGGCGGCCCTGGGAACATGTGTCACGGCGCCACTCAACCGTGAAGGGGCTGGCTGAAGGAGGGCTGGTAGAGACCGGGGGCAGTGATGCGTGTAGGTGTCAGAGGCCGCTGGTGTGATGCGAAGAGTGATTTACGTCCGTCACTTATTTTTTCCTCAAGTGATAAGCTTACAATCGTCCAGTATTAATCAGACGTTCTTCCTTGCAAGTTTAATCAAATAAACATAGATAATAATACATCCATAGCGTACACTAGTATTTGTGTTTCTTGTATGTTAATTTACATTTCAATGCTCAGGTCATGTGACCCTGTGGTGTCGTTTCCTGTTTCTCGGGCATCATTCCTTTGTTCCTTTGTTCTTCTTCTGGTGAGTTATAGAACAAAAGTACGAATACAGACGGAAACGTGACATAGAACATTAACACTAATTTACAAAGTTCACAGTATCTAGATTTGTTCTTATAGTACTTTTTAAATACGTGTTGATATTAATTCCAAGCCTGTTACAGAAGCCTTGTGCTGGTACTTCATCTCACCACTGGTATTTTTTTCCATAGACTGAACATTGGGAACTTTGTACACAACGCCAGTATTGGAATATCATAAAGAAATACTCAAGGGGATGATGTCCCAAATGTTAGCTAATTAGTTTGTGATAGGGGTGAGATAAACTATGAACCGCACTCAATCCATAGTTGTTGATAATATACCCTTCATTTTGGATTGCTGCGTAAGCTCAGGCATATTTTCAGTGGCTATGGATTTCGATGCAGTTCCTTACTAGTATATACACCCTCTGTAATATGGAGACAGGTTCCCTCACTCTGTTATTGTTATGTACCTGATTATTATTTTTAAAAACCGTCATTTTATTACTTACAGTATGAATTACATCAATTCACGTGATGCACATGGAAAGATTATATTCTCTCGTAACTCAGTGATGAATGAAACTCGTATAACTGACCAGTGAGTATGAGACATTCACACAAAGGTATAATAATGCTACACATATGTATATGTGCCGATAAACGCGTACCTTAACAGAACATTCATTTTACCAGCCCAATTTTCTTTTAATCAACATTGGGGCAAATCATTAAATGGATGTGTGCTTCACAATTTTTCTTATGTGGATTGAATCTTGATTTTAGCCAAACAATCCTTCGCTGTGATAGAAAAAAGGAATGATATGAAAGAAGGCGTGGTTTTCCTAGAAATGTTCAGGCGAAATTAAAATCTAATAGAGTTGAGCAAATCCGCTTTCAACGGATCAGATTTCAGTATCGTATTTTCAATATTCTCTTCGAAATGAACGGTTATTATGTATCCCATGCTGTTCATTGGTGTTAACGCTGAACAATTCGAGATCCTTGGTGATTAAATCACATGTATTTTCACCGATGTCTTACAAAGTTCTTATAAAAGGGTACAGCACAGGGTGCCGTACACAATCTATACGGTTTAGGAACATAAGTATATATATATATATATATATATATATATATATATATATATATATATATATATATATATATATATATATATATTAAAAACGTCTGCTCAGGTGAGCAGAAACGAGCGGAATGTTATTTGAAAGTGATAAACGTCACCAAGTCAACTCTGGTTACCGTGGCAGGTTACCGGGTTACCTAGAAAACTATCTGTGACGCCAACAAACAAGTATGTACCGCAGTGAATAATACTGTAGTATATATTGGTTGATAATTTATATTTATATAACCGGAGTTATATAATAATAATAATAATATATATATATATATATATATACGTTGGGCATGTTTGACACCTCCGCATTACTGATAGGAGATTAGATAGGAGTTCAACAACACGAACACATCCCCGATCGTTTGTGAAAAAAACCCACACCGAGCAAAGCAGGCGTGATCTTTGTGTTGGCCCGGAGAGAAGACGCCTCGGCTCATGCCTCGTGCACACACATCCTTGATGATATTGTCATTCATTAAAAGGCCTTACAATGCTAGCCTCCGGGCGGCAGGCGGCTATGAGAGGACACGCCTCACCACGCCGACGCTACTCCGCACGAGACAAGTCCGACCCCTCCCCCCCCCCTGGAGGCGTAGCTATAGCAACGGCATGTCGACCCAAATACACACCTAAAACGGAAATTAATGTTGTCCGCAAAAAATGGTTGTCCACTCTTAACGTTGCCATGAATAGAGTATGCTCCCAGCACATGTTTATTCTAATCTTATCTGTGAGGTATCTAAACTTAATTGTGTTGTTTTTTTAGTTGTTGCTGTTGTTTGGTACCAGACTAATGGTTTGGACCAACACAAAAACACACAAACACACATCAAAGATAACCAAGCTGTATGGGTCCTATTTGGAAGCCACATTAGGTCTCCAATATTATTATCATTATCCCCAGGATGGTACATAGCAGGGCCAACAGGAATGGGAGTGCTTGTATGGCCGCTCAATTTGCATTGAATACTGGGTTTTGAAACAGCCACCGCTTCCTAATGTAGGCGCATTTTGAAAAGCGGACGACGGAAGATTAGAGAATGAGTCCGTGGTGTTTTCTCTCGGAGAGCAATGGGGTCCAGGCCGCCGCAAAACAAATGAACAATGCGTCGTCGACGCGGCATTGACGCTGGCTCACTGTGCCATGAGTGGGAGGTTCGGCGGCGGTCGGGGGTGGGGAGCAGGGGGAGGCAGTGCCCGGCCACGTTTAAAATTGCATGTCGCTAGTCCTGTGTCTGATGCTCAGTCATGCGTGACTAATAATAAACCCGATTGATGGTGGCGACGTCCTCCAGTCCATGCTCCATGCTCCTGCAGTCTCCCCGCCCACCCCTCCCCATCCCCGCTGCGCCTACCTGCCAGTGGTGGCTGATGCGTGATAACTACTCCCAAACCCACCCTCTCACCCACCCGCTCAACCACCCACCCACCTAATCATCAACCCACCCACCCACCCACCCACCCACACGGCCGCCACCTCCTCCTCTTCTTCTGATTGCCTGATGCAAACCATCACCACCCAAATGACTTCCTTCAGTTTTAGTCGCTGCGAAATTATCCGTTGATTTGGTGGGATTGTTTGCTATGGCGTCGCAATGGGAAGGACAGGGAAGGGAGCACTGAACAATACCAGGCAGGCTCCATGCTGGCGAGGGTGGAAGAAAGAGAGTGTACTTGTAGTTTGATAGATAACATTGGAGTCAATCCTTTCAGAATATTCAGAAAACGATAGACTGGCTCGATTGAGTAGTGATACTCTTTTTAAAAACCATCTAGAAATGCAAAGAGAGAAGTATTTCAAGTATGATTTGATCGTTTAATTAATACCAGTGTCCCATTAGAATTTGACTGTTGCTGCTTCTCAATATTTCGGGACATCGCTCTTTTATTCGAAGCAAGTAGTATAGAGAAATGGCTGTTTACATAGGGCAAGACTGGTATCAGTATTGCGGAAACAAAGAACATTTAGATAAGAAATCCGACTATGTAACTGGAAGCTGATAATGAAAGATAAGCCGATGTTTCATAAATAAGGTCGAAACTATTTTATTCAACGACTTTTTCCCTCAGCGCAAAGCGATTTTACACGCCTTTTGAGTTCAGAAAAGGTGCATTGCATGACAGTTTACTGCGCTGAATAAAACAGCACCTGACATGAATTTTATATGTCTCTAGGTTGTGTGCTATCGATCCTGTGTGTTAATTAACAAAGTCCACGCCTGGAGTGAGCGACAGGAGAGCACACGAAGAGAACAACGAGGAGGGGAAGAGTGGGCAGAGTATCCCAGATGGAAATCGGTTTTGTCTTGATTAATTTACACCTATTCCACGTATTTAGCGTTTTCCTGCAACGACTCAAATGTCACGCGAGCCTTTTAGTGATTAAAAGTTGGGGGGTATTTGTGCGCGCTAATTACAAATGTAACAAGTTATGAACTATTTCAATTGAAAAACTGCAACAAAATGGAAATTTTATTTTTTTATCGGCTGCGATAATGTTGCGGGTGTCCCCGGTGTCCACTGCCTCGATGGGGCAGTGAGCGCAATGGTGGGTCTGGGTTATTAGGGTGGGGTGTAATGGGATGGGTAGATAGACCAGGCAGGGTTACAATGGGGCTGGGAGGGACGCACCAGAGTGGAAGGATACAGCTATATTGTAACATAATTAATATGGCTTGAGCCCTTGTAAAGAGTAGAGTGATACTAATAAGGAACGGCATCAAGACCAGTAGAAGGTTAGGATATACCACTCATCTTGGTTGTGTCTGGTTTCACGAAGCAAAGCCAAGCGAAATTACGTATCACTAACCTAGACATGTGGCGAACCTCAATCCTCTTTGGGTACGGTTCAGAATTTTATGTCGCCCAGTCTCAAAGACATTAGAATATCAGAAGATGTACTAACTGAAATATAGTAACGATCGAAGTATTCTCCATCTTGGCATCTTGTCAGAGCAGTGCAAAATCCTGAGCGCAGTTCCTTTTGACTCCATGAATGAATACTATCTAACACCCGTGACATGGTCATTCTAACTTTACGTGATAACCAATTGGGTGCTTTCTAACAATGGTTTTTCTATGGTGAAGCTTATACCAGTGGTGAGGTGATAGTGAGTATGATATATACTTTTGTGCTTCGGTTCAGTTAGTGTGGTTCAGGGTACTTCCCTATAAAGAGGTGTAAGCACATCACCATCATTAATCAATGTAATTCTTATTAATATACCCAAATTACTGCTAACGAGATAACTCCATTGTAAACGACCACGACTGGATTATGTATTGCAACAGTGGAAGATTTAGAAGATGTCTTTTGTCCAAAAAAACCACAGTTAGTTGCCTTGAGAACCAGATCCCCGTACCCCAGCCATCCCCTTGGTGTTGGTGTCTGTAAGCGTTATCGCCACCCTAACACACCTTACCTTCTACAGCCATGTCCTCAGTAGTCACCCCGACCCTACCCCATAACCCCCGGGACTCCCCCCCTCCCCCGGCCGAGCCCCAACACCTCATATTAAGGTCGGGCTCACTGAGCACATTCCAATCGCTGCTCCGCGGGCTGGGCTCACCCCCGGTCACCCCTCACACCTCGCCCTGCACCTTTCACCCCGTCAACCCCGCCCCGCCCCCGCCCCCAGCCCCCCGCCCGCGGCGAGCAGCTCACTCCCGGCTTACGGAGCAGCTCCCCCGGGGAGAGGGCGGCCCCAGCTCCGTCGACACCCTCCCCAGGCAACCCGGCCCCTGTAGACCAGCCACGGCACGTGATGTCCGTATGGAGGCCGGCCACACACTCCGGGAGATACACTCGCCGCTCGCTGGACCGGGAAAACCGAGTAGGTCGGTTTGGAGTCGTCAGACTTTGTTCTGAGCAACTCGAT
This sequence comes from Alentia gelatinosa, assembly GCA_950022655.1. NCBI lineage: Eukaryota > Metazoa > Annelida > Polychaeta > Phyllodocida > Polynoidae > Alentia > Alentia gelatinosa. The sequence continues at coordinate 20,329,742 of OX465579.1, read as the reverse complement.
ACGTTTTCCATAAACCTAACTTCCCTAGCAACTCGGAACGAGTACGGAATGTACTTAAACATGTACACCTATATTCAAGTAATTACAAAACTAGTAAAAAGCAGCTACAAGATCAGTGTACAGTGGTAAGACTTTGTTCAGAGCAACCTGACCCGTGTTCCATAAACCTGACGTCCCGACTCAAAATGAGTAAGAAATAAACTTTGTGGTCTTAACATCAATTCCGAAGTAATTACAACACAAATAAGGGATTTTGTAGAAATACAACATGCAAATATTCAGGGCTTAAGCTCGGGTAAATCCCAGAGTACCACAAGGTACCCTGCTGGAACCTCTATTTTCATTAAAAGTTAATAGGACGGGGCCATATAGACAAAGGCGCTGCAAAACCATGACTAATGGGAAACTGTCATGGTTGGTTAGGCTCATGATGCTAGCTCGGGACCCCTCGACTCGGCGCTAGCAGCCACCCTAGCTGACCCCAGGTTGACCTCGTGCTGTCCTGAGTGACGATGGCAGGGTCGGGTCAAGGGCAGACGCGCTGGTATGACCTTGTAGTGTGACCTTAGGAAAGAGTTTTAGGTCACGCATATCCAATACGCTAGTTTTTCACGTTAAGACCCCTCCCCCGTTGCACATTAGTTTATTGCGACTGCACCGGGAAGCCATCTTTAATTCAAATCCATGGGGTCCTTTGAGGCACAGGGCCGCTGAATCTATATCTCAATGGGAGGCTATTTTAGTTACCGGAAAATGGGGAGTATAGCCTTCCCCCTTTAACTCAATCCTAGCCACACCTACCTCATTCTAAAACCAAACACTAACAATATCCCATCCCAAGCTTGTTATAAGATCATAACATTGCTTACTAAATGTTTGTATATATATATATATATATATATATATATATATATATATATATATATATATATATATATATATATATATTATATATATATATATATAACCTGTGGAAAAGACGTGGCGTTGGTACGGTGACTACTGAGTAAGTGATTTGTGTTTTGTGCGCTCGGTTTTTCGCACATATATATTTCGTAACTGAAAATGTAAGCTAAGATATATTTGTAAATCATGGAAGGAGATCTTGATATATATATGAAATCAAAGAACTCGTACTCAACCAAAAGAAACGCTCAAGTAGAAGTACTATGTGGAGTATATAGATATGCGTTCAAGGCTGTGGCGTGGGCCAGGAGGGATCCATCCGCGAAGCTGGGGACACCTGTCATCCGCCGCAGCATCTTCACTGATCACGCCACCTGTACCGCCATCTAGCGAGCAGTGTCTGAACTCTGGTGACGTGCCCACGTTCGGCGGCAGTAGCAGCAGTATGCAACTGTACATGGCGGCTACCCTCGCTATCTTCGTGCCTACGAATAGCGCAGGAACATTACTCTTGGAGTTTTGAGGAACTTTGAGGGATATTGTAACGGGTAGAGTGTGTGTGGGTGCTTGTGTGCAGTGGTGGCTGTGTTGCACCTTACTTCGCCCCACTGATCTAACCTTGATTCTACGGCCTGTACTATGGAGTACTATATCCTGTGTTGTTTATGTTGTACTGTACTATGTGTGTTAATGTCCTGTCCGTTCTGACCTGTATTGTATTGTATTATATGTTCTGGACCACCCAAGGAAGAACGCCCACGACCAGGGCGATTGTAATGTCTGTATTTATAAAATTAAAAAAAAAAAAAAAAAAAATATCTGCGCTTATCATAGACACGAACAATTCACCTTCTCCCCTCACACGCCCTCCCAGCAAGTCTGAAGGTCTAAAATAGTGATGGGACATTCTAGATATGTGCTGGTGCCACCCACACCGCAGGCACGGGCCTGTGTCGCCTATATATAGCCAAGCTCCTCTCCAGGCAACTCCACAAGCAGGCTGCAGACGAGAAAAATTGATTCTTTATGACAAACAGAACGGGTAGCGTTGACATAAGCGCTGCTGCTATGTTAGGTCTGTCCCTTTTTCGACAGGGGTCTCCACAGAAGCCCAGACAGGGGACGCTGGAGGGGTCTGTTTTTTATGACGTGTGAAGGGTTATGTACATGTAAAAGTAGTAAAAGGGGGAGGGGGTCATGGGGAGTCATGGGGGAGGGGGATGACGGTCCGCGCAAATGATGTCTCGCTATGTTTTCTGCCATTTCTACTTCTCCGCAGGGCACATAGTCTACTGGCTCCGTGGTTTTACGAGAACAACTCCTTTTTCCTTGGGGACTGCGAGGTAAAGTGGTAAGTAAGCCTCAGGGATGTATAGTCCCTCGTTTTGTATGAGTCTATATTTAGTTCTTTTCTGCTTCTGGGACTGTGAAAAGAAATCAATTGACGCCTACTGTCATTTTTGTCACACGCTTTATTTTCAATATATCGATGTATAACGCTCCCAGTGTAGCATATAGACTATCCCTACGATTAGAAGATATGTTAAGCCGGGTACCATCTGCTTGCGATATAGCTTCGACATGGACATGACATGGGTATTAATAAAAATGCTTGCATGATAGCCTTGTCAGAATGCTGAAGAATTCGGCTTCGTAGAATGTAGAGTGTACGAAACTAGATTGTTGACAAATTCTGTGTCGTAGTGTGTTGTACTCCATCCGTAGCCCCTGAAAAAACACCATTCGATTTGGTTTGCCTGTCACTTTCTATCAAAAGATTACTCTGCGATCAAAACTCATGGTGGATCTTGACAAACTGACGAGGGTAGACTCGTAAGAGAAGAAAAGTGAAATCACAGTCACAGCATGCCTGGCAGCATCGCCTTAGTGGAAGACCCTCTTAATTAATGGTCTTGGACGATAATAGGTGCAACGCAAACAAGGGTAATAGGGTAAGAATAATTTACAAGATCTAGGACGACTCAGCAAGAAATAACCAGGTGCTACAAGACTGCCCGATCCTGCCACACGTAAAAATCTTGACGATTAAACTAGCACTTTACGGTGCACCCATGGAGGTTCAAAGATAATGGCATTCAACAACAGGTAGGGTATCTCCTTGCTATTAAATTCCAGCATGGAGCATGTCGGACCCAAATACCAGATTTTAATTTTGGTGTGTGCTTTCAGGTTTATTGATCACCGGGAGAAAAACGCGTCGGTCCCCTCGTGGTGTGGACACTGGGAGGGAGGCATGTTGGGTGATTACCATACTCGCACCCTCACTGTTTGCCCCAGACCCAATTCATTCAGCCTCAGGCCGCGCTATTTGAACTCCCTGCACTCTCCCCTCCCTCCCACACCAACCCTCGCTCCACTCAATCAGGCACTCAGACTTTTTCTCCTCTGGTCTTCAACGTCGGACCTTGTCTGGAATGAAATGTTGGCTCAACACTTGAAATTTTAAGTGTTTGTAAACAGGAGGTGGGAGGCGATGGTCGCACCTGAGGTTCATTTTGGTCGCCACGTCGCACTCCTTGCTTTGATCAATGATCAGCTCAGAGCAGCTCAGCATGAACTCACCCCAAAAAACGTGCACAAATAGTCCATTAATAAATGCATAACAATCAGTGATTCGGGAAGGGAGTCAATGAATTCCGTTTAAAACAAAGGGCTATACACACGCACCCAACACACGCACCCAACACACACGCACGCACACGCGCACCAAAATACACACACACACACACACACACCCGCGCGCGCACACACATATACGCCAGCGCACACACTTACATACACCCACAGATACACTTATAGACACACACCAAACACCCACTCTCTTTCACCTACACCTACACCGACACACACTCACCAAACATATATATGGGGGGTGTATGAGAGAGGGAGAGTATATATACTCTCTCTCACACTCACACGCTATACTCACCCACCTACACTCTCTCCCACACTCACACCCAGCACACTCACCCACACACCTTCACTCGCACACACCTACACATATATACACACATTCACTCACACACACACGCAAACACTGACACACACCAAAACTAATACATACACAATATTGACTGGTTTCAGATACAAGCGGCTGTATGCTCCGAGGAGTTGACGCGTAGTAATATCCGAGCGTATGCGAGGATATTGCGTAGAGTCAACTCCAAGGAGCATACAATCGCTTTTATCTGATACCAGTCTATATTGTATTTATTATACACTTTTTCCGGGCAAGTGGCATGTCAATATCAATTTAATTTAATGATGCACTATGTTTTTGTACGCACTATTTTTCCGTATGCGCCACCCGGAGCATACAACATATCTGTATGCTCCGGGTATGTCCATACACACTCCCTATGTGTTTTCTATGGACACTTTGTATTAGGTGGATAATAAAAACTGTGCCTCCTATCATATTTCATTTTACCCCCCAGTAAAGCTATGTTTAATTTGACGCATAACGGCCGTAAATGGGTTGTAATTAAGCCTCCTATCCCTGCCGGCACAAAGGCAAATCGTGAAATATTACTCTTGACGCTTGGCATTGCGAAAAAAACAACAACCAGGCTTTAGATGTGATATTTAGTGTGCATTTTTGTGTCGGTGTTGGTGGTAAAGTGTACCTTGATAGATCAGTGCTGATGGTTAGCGGGTTGCCTGCAGGGACTAAGTGGAATCCACACGGTGAGATTCATGTACCTCACAGGATGTATTTCTGAGGGAAATCCTGCTGAGATTCTCTACTAGAACACTATCTCCTCGTTTGAATTGTAGGGTTCCATTTCCCTGACAGTCTGAAATTGTCAGAGACAGTTATAGAATCCCACGAGATTTTGATTTCAAACACGCGTAAAGTGGGATTCACACGGTGGGATTCACGTACCTCCCAGGCTGTTTGTCTGAGACAAATCCTGTTGAAATTCGGTACTGGAACACAAACTCCTCGTGTGAATTGCAGGGATCCATTTTGCTGAGACACCTTTTTTTTCTTGCAATTGTCGGCGACAATCACCCCTAACAAGGAACAGAATCTCATGAGATTTTTACTTTGAACAGGTTTAAAATTTAGAGCGGCATTTTGGTGAGACAAATGTACTTCACACGTTCTCACCTAATCTGTGAGTCTCAGTGGTCCCAAATAACACCTATTCACACGGGGAAGTACCCTGAGTCGGCGACTGTGTACCCTGTGTACCCTGTGTACCCTGTGTAGGCGTGTAGGGTTGAGACTATGTACCTGTTAAATCTTCCCATGTGAATTGAATCCGCCATGTTACCCTGAGACTGTAGAACACCCCAATCTGTGAAACTTTGTTCCCAGTTGGAAATAGTAGCCGACTGGTGCAAATGTGTGAAGTACACCAGTCTCAGGTCCATTTGTCCCGCCGTGTGAATCCCATTTAAGTACCCAATCTAGCCAATAGGAAGCCCCTCACTTCAAAGGTACTTGAGTCCCAGGGTGAGTGTTGAGTGGGAATATATCTGAGACTATGTACCAGGTGTGTCCTTCCATGCGAACTAAATTCACCATTTTCCCTTGAGACTGGTCAAAGTACCTTGCCCTGAACTTTTTGTACCAGGGGAGAATCGTCTGAGACTGAAGGAAAGGTGCGAAGTACACCCGTCTCAGGTACATTAGTCTCTGCGTGTGAATCCCGCTTTGTGCTGGCCGATTTATAGTCATGTAAAGCCATTGGTGTTTTTTCTGGGGTCGTTCTGAGTATATACATAATGCATGGCGCGCTATCAATTAAGTCTCATCTTGTATTCACAGTTATCGTGCTTTACCGCGAGGCATAGCGAGAAGGGGATCTCTGCACGCATGGCACTAGAGCGCCAATATGTTCCCTGACCTACTCGCGTAGCTATAGGTCCTTCTTAGAGGAGGTCCATGCAACCGCCATCTTGAAACTAGAACAAGGGTGAACCGAGCGGATTGCACTAATCACATACAAAGCAGGGATGTAGAGGATCTTTGTTTTTACGAAATTCAGCTGACTGAGAAATCTTTACTATGCATCCTTTCTCTCTCTCTGTCTCTGTCTGTCTGTCTGTCTGTCTCTCTCTGTCTCTCTCTGTCTCTCTGTCTCTCTCTCTCTCCACCCATCCCAGTTTAAGATAAATTATAGAAAAACCACAGGACATGTTTGAGAGGCTATACAAACATTCATGAGAAAGTGGCCTATTATCACTCAATTACTTCTGCACCCTCAGTAGGTAAGAAAACCTACGTTCCACCTACAGGAGTGGAGAACACGCACTAGGGGGCAAAATGGCGGCCCCAGGGACATCACCTATCTGCCCTGTAGAAGATGCGCTGGAGGGTATGTCGAGGAGGTGCCCGGGATTTGTTTACTGTCATGCTTTAAATGTTATGCTTCCCGGAAATGTTTCCATCAAGAAGTGGCTATCCCTCGTGCATGAAGAGGGTATGGAGGTCAGGGATGATTGTTTGGCTATTTAGCATCGCCCAAGGCGTTTGCCTCGTATGTTCCTCACTGGCGAGCTTAGACAGACTTCCAATGTGATTTACCATCTAAACACTTATACACCAACATACAACGAGGTGTATTAAAAAGTGGTTATCATAAGTCACTAGATTTCTCATTAATTACCCAGATATTTATGCTAAGAAATTATTTTTTGGATAGGAACAAAAGCCCCCTTCCATCCCCACCGCTCAGAATTAAATTTCCATTGCATTTTATATTTTACTCTTGAGAAATGTTGAAGGTCCTGCACATCAATCTATCATTTAAAATCCTGTGCCTACTTCATAAGTACATTATATATTACCATATATCATCATCGAATATCTGAAATAATCACTGTGTTCATACTAATCTTTCGATACAAATCTTTGGAAGGATTAGCCGACGAAGAGGAATACAACGGGATCCATGTTTGGTGTATTTCTGCCTGTTGCTTGGGTTTGCGGCTCCCTTACACGCTGTGACTAGACCACGCCTTTAACAACAGACCTCCCAGTAACCCGCCGACTCTGCCCTGTGCGCATTTAGAAGGGCCACGCTGGTGTCTACGGGCTTTGTGTCTGGCCTTTTGCCATCAGGGTGCTGGGGTGGATGAGAAGGGACGTGAGTGGGGAGTGAGGGACCGCGGTAACCGTGTCATCACCTCCCCGTCCCCCAGGTCGGTGCCCGCCGCCTGCCGTCCGCCGCTGCCGGCCGCCGCCCCCTTCCCTCCGCCCTCCGCCCACCACCCTCCGCCCGCCGCCCTCCGCCCTCCGCCCGCCACCCTCCGCCCTCCGCCCGCCACCCACCACCCTCCGCCCTCCGCCCGCCGCCCACCGCTCCCCGCCCGCCCTCTGCCACCCACTGCTTTATTAACGCCCGGCACCCGCCGCCAGCCGCCAGCCTGCCGCCTTCCACCCACTACTTCATATACTGTCACCCCCTGCTACATACACCACGGTCCGCCACCCGCCGCCCACCACCTGCTTCTATATGCCTCCAGCACCTCGCCACTCGACACGCCATCTAGTATTTAAGACACGAACCAAACGGCGGCGAGCTGCTCAGAGCTGCTCAGCAACAGACGAGCGTTGGCGCCACCTGCAGCCGACCTGCTCGAGGGACTGCAGTGAGAATGTCAGCTCCCCCACCCTTCTTTTCCCTCTCCACTGTTGCTGCTCCGAAGGCCACCAATAGATAAATAACCATGTCCCCTGTGCCTCCTCCGTTCATTGCCAACACTGCCCTGTGGCCGTAAACAATACGACCATTTTCAATCCGTAAGCCTTACATTCTTGTACATAGTCTATACCTCGTAAGGCCACGCCTATGGACCGCCTTACATTTTCATATCCAAACTTGTGATTCTTTGGACACTTTTAAAAACTTGCTCACCTCGACCGATATCGTAAGATGACCCAATTTATACATGTCATATGACCCAACTGAACTCTATATATACATGTATTATTCTTTTTTTCAACATACCACACATTTTGATTTATAATAATGTTGGTCTTATTATTCTCTACACATATGTATACTATGTTCTGAACCTGTATCTGAAAAAGTCAATTAACATCAAGAGATTCAATATGAATTTTAAAAAAGAAAATATTTCTGGGAGGTTAATGTCTACACTAAGAGTTGAACATTAATACTAATCTTACACAGAATACCCAGTTTGGGAGACATGGCCTCATACTCATCTTAAAAATGAATTCTGGCAGATATCCATTAACTCGACATGCTATTATTTCTGTTGGTGACATTAATAATCCAGGCTTTATTTGCCCACAATTTCCAATATGATATTACGAAGCAGTATTTAACACACACTCTGACACAAAATGAAAATAATTCCACGTAGCATGAGGCGTACGAGCTCCCATTTAAGGCTATGCGCTACTAGTTATTTTACATCAAATGTAATTTCCCCAAGTCGCAAGTTAAACTCGGCGTAAAAGGGTGAACACAATACATGTACTTTCTATTAGGTGATATTTCCAATTGAATATAACTTTGGCGTAATCACTAAAGCGGGATTCACACGTAGAGACTAACTTGGAGTTTACACTATTACAAGGGACTATTCCTGAATTCAACACCACCTGATGACTTTCATCCGTAAAATGCAAGAAATCGTCTAATGTTAACGTCAGGTTCGTGGCGACTACAGATCGTCTTAGTATTTCAGATTATGCAATTTGGCGATTAATTAAACCATTTGACAGCCAACGACTATTTCAAGCCGGCGATAAAGTAGTGATTTTGACTAACATGGAAGGACACCCCTGCTGCATAGTCTCAGACATAGTTCTAGGGAGCCCTCGCCCTGGGATCCATTTCTCTCACCAAGGTGCCCTCTGATTACATCAGATTATGCAATTTGGCCCCACCTGGCGATTAAGTAAACCACATGAGGGCCAACGACTATTTCAAGCCAGCTGGAATTAGTTGGGGGTGGATTACTCCGGCCCATTATATTTTCAATTTGGATTATGTAGCGGTCGCCTCCTATAGTTCTTAGGCCTATATGATCGTTAAGAATATATGCGATTTCAATCTCAGTGTAAAATGAATCATATTATAACCTTAAAATAATATTAAATCATATAATATGGAAAACTGAGAACCTTACCTAGCTTATGCTGTTACTTGCTATCGGATCTATTTGCTACTTGATAGCCATAATGGCACACCATCCAATGTGATGGGTTATTGGCAATAAAGAAAGAAAGGAAAAACAAATTTCTACTGGAATCTAAAAACAAGACCTGTGTTGCGTCCACTGTTCTCTCAGTTTATTATTTCCGCCAACAGGCAACTCCCGCCCACTGTAACACGGCAGTATATTGGTGAGCTGATAACTGACATGTAGAGGCAGAATAGTCGTGATGAAGAATCCGTAGTGTCAGATAACAGAGGACACGGATGCAAATTAACAGTTTCCTTGTAAAGGAAACCGGAGCTGGGGTAAAGTTGACTGAGATGATCGCAATCGGCCCAGTTTACACCTACCGATTTTGACCACCGATTTAAAATCTGCCACCGCCGATCGATTATTCTACATATTGGGAGTGACAACAGCAAAAATCCAAAGTTGCTCAATACTATCTCATCCCCAAATTGTGTGATATGGCAGCATCGACCGATTTTTTTTAGGTCATTAACGAAATCAAACTGGGTTGAATCAATCGGTAACGGAATGCAGATTTATTGAAATAATCCTTGCAAATTAAATGTATAATCAGTCATCAGGTGTAACTCCCTCAAGGACTTGCAGTCACAAATTATCGGCACCGATATTTTGCCGGGGAGTACCACCGATTAATACTACCATTTCCGATTTCATCAGTGCATTTTCCCTTGGCAGTTTTCAAATGGGCCATCGTATGATAGTGTTCTCTAAGCAGTTCAAGGATCGGAAGCTGCCAGTAACCCTCTTTATGTCAAAAGTAGGTGGCGTTTACACCGACCAATTACTGTATTTAGCACCACCAGCAGATTGTTCTATTTTTTCGATGAAATTTAGGAAGCTGTAAGCGAGAAATACATTACACGCAATTTCAGTTCCTGACCAAATCAACCCGCATGGAAATAATCGGAGACAAAATGCATTTTACAAGCAAGAATCTACTTGAAGGCGAGAATTGACGGGTGTAAACGTTTTAAAGTACTTTAAGTGTCACCAATAGTTGGTACAAATATTTTCTATGTGAGCACAGCCGACCGATTTTCCTGTGCCCGGTGCGTTTTCCGTCCAGCCAGGTATGTATTTCATAAGATGATCTTTCACTTACCGACAAAATAATCAGCGAATCTTAAGGAACCACTACTTTAAATGTATAAAGAAGGGGAAGGTGATTGGAAACAGATCGCAAACAGAGGCTAACATGTAATGTTTTTGTAACCAGCAAGTATTCCATATCTTTTTATACAAAATAATCTATCATCTCACCGCTGGTGTAACTTAGTGCATTGACATTGACTTAGCGTACGTGGTGTACTTTTTCCCAGTAGGATATTTGAGAAGTACCTGGATTTATTTCCAGAGAACATCCAATATGGTGTAAATTTTGTTTATCTGTGGCCTATAGCTTATTTCAGTCATTGTGTTGGTGATCATCATCATAGTACTGTATATGCATCGTAGAACAATCGTAATACTCATAACTTCTCCTTAAGTATGGATTGTAGAATAAGCTCGGAAATTTTCTGTGTGTCATGATTGGTTTTCTTGTACTGCAATAGTAAATGGCATAGGGCCTGGGTAATGAAAACCAGCTCCTGTTTGAGCTGATACCTATGGCCTCTTTTGTTGAATGTCATACAACATAATCAACGTCAGTTGTAAAACTAGAGCTATTTTCACGGATTTATATGTATACTGATGGACATAAAAAAAAAAGAAATGTTTACCAAAAAAAATATAGATTTGACAGCCCCCCTCCTACACTTACACGTACACGTCTACTCTGACTGGCATGGTTCTTTGTATACTGTGTGCCGCTGTCAGTCCAGATGGGGCTTTCCTTAGCAACGGTCACAACAATAACTACTACTGATACATGTGGGCTTTCCACACACACACAATGGATTTTGGCATTAGCCCACACGGAACTACAGTAATAGAAACCTTATAGTTGAGGGACATTTGACGAGGGACTACTTGATGAATGTGTCCTAAGAATGGTAGCAACTGATGTGAACGCTTATTGTCATTCCACCCAAATGGTCCCATACTGAATTCAGACAGGATGTATATAAAACGTAGTCGAGACTCTTTCACTTACAAATGAACTCCTACTAACTAAATGAACATCATTTGGTCCTCACTTTCGATAGGAAATGTGACAAACTACAAAATACTGCCATTCAAAACTGTGTTCCTGTTGGAATGTTCCGATTCTGAACCAGTGTTGGTAGCACGTTGAAAACGAGGTGTTTACACTGAGTTTCAAACATGCTTTGAACACGACTGTCATGTGTATTGGGATATTAAGAGCATTGAACTCTTGCCAACATTAACTTATGCCTGCAAGTCCATAACCTGGACATCTATAAGTCTTCAAGAGACTCATAGATGACTAGAGAATGTTGAAAATAGGTCATCCTTGTACCTTACAGTAGCTCTCCAGTATAATGAAAACTACTTTGAAAAAAATCCAATAGAAATATCCATGCCAAAACATACAATACACTGATACAGCACTTATCTGAGTGTGTTGTCTAGTGGTGTAAGAAACTAACCGTGGCACTCACCTGAAATAAAATAGATCAATCATTAGAGAACTGTGATGTTTGATACAGGAAAATTACAATAATGACACAAATTGCAGAAAATGAACAAATGAAAAATAGAGGGAAACTGGTTCCATCAGCACAAAATTATCTAAAGATGTTTACCTCAGCTAAAGCCTCAGTAAATATCTTTAGCCATCCTCACCTCATAACTTCAGGATTATTTCACTTGAATCCTACTTCTCTCATCCTACATACCTTGAAATAGTTATTTGTTGACCGGGTCCACCCATATAAATTAACTTATCAACTAATTCTGGAAAGGACTCAATCAAAATATTTTCTCAGTACAAAATATGATCAGCACAAACAACGTAAATCAGTATAATTCTGAAGTATTGAAGGGAAAAACATGATATAATATATGTATCATAATATTAATCTCTAGATCATAAACTAGCAACTTGACCACTTACTTGAAAGTTATACATGTTTAGGCAAATACCGGTTCTAACCGCCTTCATCATGGGCAGTGAGTCATTCAGTATCCATCGATTACGAAGTCCCCGTTGAAAATACATAGGGCCAGAGTAAACCACTACTCATTGCTTCTATGTTGTTAGAAACCATAACCATTGACTGCAGCCCTAAAGCCTTTGATTAGGGCCTCAAAGCCATTGATTGATAGTCTATTAGCACTGTAGAACAAAAGAATAGTCCTTAATCACTCTTTAATATGGCAATTCCTGGGTATAATTTATTCGAGAAGATAAATGATGATTACAACAAATGGAGGTTTTGTGGACAGGCGGCTCTGTAAACCATTCAAGGCTGTCTTCGTAATACATTCGCAGACGCTTGCGTATTACTACGTTTCAACCTTCTCGTGGTTTACGGCTGTCAGTCCACACAACCATCGATTATTTTCAATATCCACATCGGCGTGTGCGTGCACTTCCATCCTGGAGGACAGCATCAGCCCAGTACAACGAAATTTATTCACGTCTTGCAGGCTAATGGCTCTGCCTGGCGGCAATGTCCACAAAGACGGGTCTCTTTCAACTGTCTGGTGCATCGATGGGGAGACCGGGGAGTGAAGTGGAAGTTTGCATTTTTTGTGCAGTTACGTGACCAGTGTTTCGCACGGCGCTAGTGTGGTGAACACAGGTGAAACGAACCGTTTTATTCGGCGGTCAGGTACTCTGTATGGCCAGACGTGGATCAAAGCCACGGACATGCGGCGATGAGGAGAAAGAAAGGGAGAGGAGAGGAGAAAGGGGAGAGGTGGGGAGTCGTGTTCAACGTAAGCGAAAGGAGACCTGACAAAAAGAGTTAGAGATAAATAGAGCGAGAGAAAATGACAGAGATAGAAACAGTTAGAGAGAATGAATTATAGAGAGCAAGAGAGAAAGAAAGAGAGAAGATGAAATAGTGGATAGATAGAGCAAGAAATAGATAGGGAGAAAGTCAGAGATAGCTAGAGAGAAAAGAAATAGATAGAGAGAGATAGAAATAGATAGAGAGAAAGAAAGTGAGAAAGAAATAGAATGAAAGAGAGAAAGGGAGAACGAGAACGAAATAGATAGAGAGACAGAGAAAAAAGTAGAGAAACAGAGAGAAAAAGTGAGAGAAAGAAAGACAGAGAAAATAGGGTTAACTATTTTACATTTCTAAAAGTGTGCCATGCCTTTTTTAAAGGCCAGTGCAAATATGGTATTACAAGGAAAAGGACAAAACCTAGTCCCAATAGGCTGGAAAGTGTACTGCAGCATGACGGTTGAGGATGGCTGCACCTTTGTGTGTCCCTCCCAGATTGCAAGTCCTAAGACGTTTACATTTGTGAATCATAAACCTTTGACCCTCGCCTCCCGTGCTCTGTCATCCGCCACTTATAACCATACAGTGCCGCTCAAAGGCAGACCAGTAGGTAGGATGCGGGTTGGGCAGCAGGCAATAGGTTAACGGGTGAGTATATCAGGCCCAGGGTCTTAGAGAGGCGAGCGGTGGGTGCCAGCGGCCCAGACACGATACTGTTATTTACGATCAGATAACCGCGACCAATAACGGCGGATCGGGGGACGCCGGCCGGACCCGAGCCCCAAACGGCCGGACGCGGGCCCGGACCATCCGTCTTGCCGGGCGTTCACGACGCGACGCGTAAATTTCCGGGCGCGGGTTTTGTCCCCCGCCCCCACCACACCCCAATCGGCCGCCGCCGCGTGGACACGCTACAAGGACGGCGGATTATCTCCACTCATGTCGGGAATAAGGCCCAGTGATTTGTGGGGGTAATTGGGGGCTGAATATTAAGTCGGACCCGCTGCCGGCCGCCGCCTGGTTAAATCAGCGCCGGGAACCCGCGCTCGGGATCCGCCCCAGCAGGGTGGGGGTTACGCATGCGCAGCGCTGGTCACGCGGCGTAAAAGTGGCCGGAAGTGAGTGGATGACCTTCAGAGTTGACCTTCCTGTTGATGGCACGTAAGGCTCAAGGCCATCCATCAGGCGGACCAGAAATAAGAGAGATGTTGGGTCTGGGTGTGTGTGTCCAAAAAAGGGCGTTTGTGTGTAGAGGCAATGTGTGTGTTGTGTGTGTGTGTGGGGGGGGGGGGGGGGGGGGGCGTCTGACTTCTGGGAAGCTTCAATATGTATTCGTAGGGAGGAGGGGCTATTTGTGATGCTTGCTGTCTGTCTCTGCCTCTCTCTCTCTCTCTCTCTCTCTCTCTCTCTCTCTCTCTCTCCTCTCTGTTTTTCTCCCTCTCTCTTTCTCTCTGTATCCCTCTGTATTCCTCTCTGGTTCTCTCCATGGCAATCTCACTACCTCTCCCTCTCGCTGCCTATCCCTCTCCGCCTTTTTCTCCCCTCTCTCTTATCTGCCTCTCTTTATTCCTCTGTCCCATCTTCTCTCCCTTCTCTCTCTATCTCTCTGCCCCTCATTCCCACTCCGCTACCCTAGCTTTGTCTCTCTGATTAGGTGTGAGTTGCTCGCAGTGCGCCAATGATTGGTAGTGTTTAATAGGTATACCTGTGTGGTTGTGGATGTGGATGTGGATGTGCATTTCTCCACTGAGCATTGGCCAATATATTCTTTTATTATCGTAATTCACCGCTTGGGTGTTCATCCATCGCGTATGTCAGTAGATATCATATAAGTCGATAAAAGACTTGAACATATATTTTCATTCTGGTATTTGGCTTCAATTAAAGCCGCTTTACATGTTCACAAGAAGGTAAGTATATACACAATACTGACTGGTTTCAGATACAAGCGGTAATGTGCTCCGAAGAGTTGACGCGAATTAATATCCGAGCAAACCGCATCGGATCATCTCCGAGGAGCATATATAAGACCTGGGTTTTTTTCAAAATCAGTATATAATGTATCTATTATCCACCCTTTTCCAACTGGTGGCTTACCGATTTTACTTGACTTTGGTTATACACTATTTTTGCAGCCTGGAGCATACAACATATCCGTATGCGCCGGGTATGCTCATACAGAATTCCTATTAATTTACTTTGTATTAGTTGGATAGTAAAAGTGTATCATCAGCATACCACAACATATTGAGAATAATCGACGTAGATAGTAGTGATATAGGTCACTGATTCTTCAATTGCAAAATATATTCCCTGGTTTATCAGATTGTGGTTTTGGGACACAGAAATAAGCGGAACCTGGAGTAGATAAATAAATGACAGCATAAAAAGACAGGACATTATTCCCTATGCAGGGTGCTCAGTCTTTAGTGGTTCGACTCGCTGAGCAGTACAATGATCAACACATTAGTCAGAACCAATTTCACGTCCCAGTAAGCCTTGAATCCGGGCGGAAGTAAGACCCATAGTGCAGCGCTGACAGTGCTTTGTACCGCCACCGCCAGGGGAGCGACAGGCACAGCGGTTGCGGGCAAAACTAACGCCAAATGTGTTTGTGGGAAATAGATTATAGGAAAGAGAACGTGTTATCTGCATGGAGACAGAGCTGTGTACGATATCTGATGTTTTGATGGCGAAGATGATCTACTCCCCTTTCCCAATTATGCTCTAGTGGATCGAATGACTCGAAGTATGATTTTATATCTCACCCCTGGTATTAACATTCGGACATTAACGCCCATGAAGCATTGAAAAAAACCCACCACTGTTTGATGATGTTATAAACGTTAGCTAATTAGTCAGCGATAGGGGTGAGATGAAATCTGAATCCCACTGATCCATAGCCACTCAATATATGCCATCCATTTGCGCGGAGTAATCTCACAGGCGGGGTGAGTGTCGGCGGAAAGGTGGGGTCGACTCTACCATCCTGGTGGGGTGACTGTTGGTGGGTAGCTCAGCGTTCACTCTCCCCCCCCCCTCCCAGTGGGTTGGATGACAGCGGGTAGAAGGGGGTATTCTCTACCACTCTGCTGAAGTGGGTGTTGGCGGGTATCTTGGGGGTTTTTCTCAACCCTGGTATTTTTGTCAAATTGGCTTAAATTGTGAACTTGTTCACCATGCCCTTACGAGTATTGCAGTCCATGGTATATATCTTGTGCAACATCAATTCTATCAGCGTGTACATGGGTGAGATAAATACAGAAAGCAACTCGTTTTTTGTCAAAGCCGTTGTTCTCCAACTAGCTTGAATACAATGTGATATTCACTCGACTGTGGCTTCATTCATATCACTCAGTTTCAAACTTGCGGAGAAGGACAAATTGAACAAAACTTGTTGGTTTCTTCTTTAGTCTCTACCACCCTTTCGGGGTGAGTGTAAGTGGGTAGCTGAGGATCGCCTCTACCACCCTAGAGGGGTGAGTGTTGGCAGGTATCTTGGGGTTGTCTCTACCACCCTGTTGGGCTGAGTGTAAGTGGGTAGTTGAGGATCGTCTTTACCACCCTTAGGCCCAGCGTCCACCTACTACGATAAAATCGTAGACCTCCCGATATAGCACCGATACAAAATGTCAAAATCGGTGCCATATCGGGAGGGTGCAAAATCGTAGACATATGTCTAGACATGCCAACCCACAACGCATTGTATGGGGTTTTTATCGGTGTCTAATCGCAGGAACGTGGTCAACTGCCCCGATATTAGGTAACCTTCCGACGCGATTTTGATTTTTTTATCGGGAGGTGCATCGTAGGGCATATCGGTGCCATATCATAGTAGGTGGACGCCGGGCCTAAAGGGGTGAGTATCGGCAGGGTTGGGGTTGTCTCTACAACCTTGTAGGGGTCAGTGTCGGCGGGTGGCCGAGGATCGTCTCTACCACCCTAGAGGGGGGAGTGTTGGTGGGTATCTCGGGGTCGTCTCTACCACCCTGGAGGGTTGATTGGCGGGCGACCACGGGAGAAGTTCAGGCACCGGTCAAACAGGTAATTGGAGTGCCGCCGAGACTGGGGGTCGGGGTCTTAGCGGCAGCGGTGGTAATGAGGTGGCGGGGTCGGCTGATGGTCGAGGGCGCTAAAGCCCCGCTCTGAGCCCCCTATCAGACCGACGTGGTGGTTATCACCCCGCCAAATTGACGGGTGAGCGACGGCGCCACCTCCGTCACGCGCCGACGAGACGTCCGAGCCGTGTCGCCAGCGCCGAACCAACAACTCTCTCTACTACTCCCCACTGACAACTCGCCCAACTCGCCAACTCGCCCAGCTAACAGGAACTGGTTATCAGTAACGGAATAGTGGTTTTTTTTTATATTTATTATCCATCGTATACAAAGACACCATTGAACATGTATTGGGACTCAGTAAACCAAGACCCATTTTATAAAACCTTTCAGATACCATAACTGTGGTATACGGATTCACATCTGTGGTATACGGCCTCAAAACCATGGTATACGGGAAAAATAGTCCCTTTGTGCTATAAAGCAAAGAAATAGTCCCTATTGTTATACCCTTTAATATGGCAATAACTGGGTTTAATTTATTCAAACGATGGTTATGTGGACAGGCGGGTCTGTAAACCACTCGAGGTTGACGTCGTAATACACTCGTTATCGCTCGTGTATTACGACGTGTCAACCTCTCGTGGTTTACGGCCGCCTGTCCACAAAACCATCGATTATTGTCTATGTATATGTATCTTTTCTGACAAATCAGATGAATGAAAATATACAATGCGACTAGAGGCCAAATTCTCTGTCTTTCTCTTTCACAGAGTAGCTACCGGTTACCGCATCAGTAACCGGGTAACCTGGAAGAGTGGCTGTGACGCCAGGCAACAAAGCAGGAACCGCAGTGAATAATTGTGAGTGTAGTATTGGTTATTAATTTATATCTATATAATCACGGTTATATAATAATATATAAATTGGGTATCAATATGAATGTATATATACTTACAGTTTAGCATATTTTGATATATCTGATAAATGATTGTTTTTGACGTCCGAAGACAGTAAGTCAATTTCCGTGTAATACTATTCCCCACGATTATAACTGCCACATATGGCCTTTGGGTACAGATTGTATTACAGTATATGTTATGTATATATATATATATATATAATATAAAAACCAGAAGAATTGAGCAATTTCCTCAGGTGTCTTAAGGCTGAAGGCAAAATCAGTCTTATTTCCCCTGACCCGTCCTCGCCGTAGGAAATTGGCCGAGTTCAGCTGGTGGAAGCAGAAACGGGAGGGAAAGAACACAGAGGCCTGGTTGCAGTTGACAATAGAGCCTCAGGCAGGGCCTGACCTAGTTCCCCATGGCGGGTCAGTCGGAGGAAAGAGCTGCTCGCAGAGTGGAGGGAGGTGCTTGGAGAATGGAGCAGGTGAGAAGCTCACCGAATGGCGAGCAGTTTACCTCGACCACATCCATCTTCCAAAGTCGGCTGCATTTAAAGGCGCATCCTGCAATTCACAGTGGCACCACCTGGTGGTTTCTTAATATCAATAAATATCAGTCCAAACTGGTTCATTGTGATTTGTTCTAATGGCAAAAGGGTAAATCATAACTTTTTTCCAGTTTGTCCTCATACAATAGCTAAAATAGGCCTATTTCTATTGCCTATTTTATACGGGAAATGTGCTAAAATATACTTTTCTTCAATTCATTTAAAATGAGTACGGTGACACATACGTTTTAGTACTTGTATAGTACTTCCTATTATCCTACCCCTAATATAAAATCCCATAGGCTTAGCATTGGGTTTCCGTATGCCAGTCAGCGTGGCCAGTTTTATATGCCACTAGTGGCATACAGCATTGTTATCACGTAATATTCCAAAATCGAGGAGATAGGGTAGGATAAAATCAAAACCTGATTCGTTTTAATCTTGGCCACTGCATTCCACTCCTGAAGTTTTGGCTGCGGACTTCAAACGATGGTTTTACCGTGTAAAATCTAATATTTAAAGATTTCTGTATATTGCTCCATTCAATTATTATAATATCAACATCTAATTTTTAAGGTAAAATGTCCGATATGCCTTTAAGCCTGCTTAGTGCAGGGCCCCGGCTCATGGCTTATTATTTCTTCTAGCATTTCAGCTGGAAGGCAGTGTGCTTTGTCCTGCACGTCCTGCTCAAATCTACCTACAACTAACGAGCTTGGAGCAGCAGGATCTGCTTGAGGGCGGTGCGGATATTACAGAAATCCCAGTTGTGTCCACCTTTTTATTACCCATCTATTAAGAAGGAAGTGTATAGAATACCTGGAATCGGCTATCCGGAGATTCTGGCATGTCAGAATCTCCAGGAGGAGATTCCAGAAAAATAGTCCCTACAGAATTTGAAGTCAACTAAAAGGCAATGTCTGGAAAGTTATTTAGATGTTGATTGATTTAATTCAATAAACTTTATTTAATTTATCATCATAAATCTAAGTTCAACACTGTTTTACACGCTCAAGAACCAAATAATGGGGAACTCTATCCATTGCGTATGTTACGTAAGTATACATCAAACAACTACCATGCTTCACAGTGATGTGGCATTATTTGTAGTCATGCTATGGGCCTATGAAGATATATTGTTCATTCTTGTTATATATCCTGTAGGTGGGTAATGGCCGTAATCTCCTCATACTTGACGATGTAATATCCTCACTGTTGCATGGTTACTACTAAGCATCAACTACTCTGAGGAGCAGGAGAATAAAATATGGACAACAATTATTTAGCGCGATGACTCTCCTATCCTTGGGCCCATTGAATAATCTAGGATCGTACATGAATACCCTTTTCTGTACGCCAAAGAGACCCAGGGTCAACCTTATTCAACACTTATGGACGACCTTATGGACGGTTAATACTGCCTTAGCGAACAGACTTAAATATTATCAAATGATAACCCTTGTACGAAGTACAGAAAAGGGTCTACATGTACGACCTAGATTATTCAACGGGCCCCTGGTCATTGTCCTCTCATGAACTCTCCTACCTTTCTCCTTACACTTCTCACTGTCCCCAAATATATTATGATATTTATTTTATCATATACCTTCAAATATAAGTATTTGATGAATTACATAAGGAAATATGACAACCTCCAAGCTGGATTCAAAGTGTGCTGGTATATCTGTTGACATCTTAGTGAAAGTCAAGCACAGAATATGCTCCAAGCACATTTCTTCCTCTTTTTTCCCCTTTAACTTCTGTGATCCTTTGAGTGCATAAATTAGTGGAGTGCTGCAAGTCACTGCCAGCACGTTATAAGTAGGTCAGTGCAATTTTTTCAGCCAATCAGAATTTGTATCCAAAGTAGGGTGGTACATTATTTTATACCACCATGCTGAGCTGGTATATATTCAATACCAATACCCTAGCAGAGGTTGGTATTTGTGTAGCATACTAGCACAGGTATATAATAATAAACAGCCCCCTGATTCTCTGCCCTCAGGAGGTGAAGGCGAGGATAAGGCCTGGATGAGGCACCTGGGTGGTCTTGAGAGTGAGAGCTGAGGCGGGATAATGACATGGCCCGCTACGATGCCGCACGTCGTGTTTGTCTTACATCAGGAGGGTGCTTCTGAACCTAATCGTGCTCAGGGTGTGACGAATGCCTATTTTCTGCACCACTGGTGTTCAGGGTCTGGTGGACAGTTATAGATGATAGGGCATGTCCGTATAGACCGCTGTCTACGGGACTAGTATCACCTGACAGCTGTGAGTCCGAGTGGCGGAACGTCCACTTAAGTGGAATTCACAGGGTGGGATTGATATACCTCACAGGGTGTTTGTCTGTGACAAATCCTACTGAGATTATGTACTGAAACAGGGTCTCCTTGTCGGAAAGATAGGGTTCCATTTCCATGAGACAAGCTTTTGCCATACAGTTGGCGGTGACAATAACCCTAAGGTACGGAATCTAAACATTCTTAAATTTGTAGGGGGTGAGACAAATGTACCTACTGCTGAGTCGCCGACTAAGCACCCAATAGGAAGCCAGCATGCTGTGTCACATGTTTTTCACACCCAACACCTCAAGGGTATTTGTGTCTCAAGGTGAGTGTTCAAAGGGACTTTGTCTGAGACTGTGCACCAGGTGTGTCTTGTGAATCCAATTCGCCATTTGTCTTTGAGACTCAAAGCAAGCATTATCATCTGACAATAAAATGTTTGTACCAAAGGGGAATCGTCCGAGACAGATAAACATCATTTAGAATAAAAGATATTTGCCTCTGGTTTCCTCTTACCCCCTTATATATTGTTACTCTGGATGACAGTTTGTTGAAGCACGTTTAAAACTCTGCAATATTGACAGGGTTCCAAAATTCACTTTACTTCATGTGCACTTTTAAAACCTATATTTTCCGCCGATTTCATCGGGAAAACCGTTAAGGAAAAGTGAAAGAATTGGTCATTTTGATCTTTTTATATAAGCAGTTTTTACTTCATTCTTTTAAAAAATCAGTACAACTTTCCATTCGGTTTATTCCAGGGTATATTTCCACTGCCCATACCTTGCTGCAGTCAGAGCAAATACATATATTCTACTGGTTGCATGGGCGGTGAGACAGACAGGGTGTTTAGTCAAGGTTCTGGCTGGTACTAATAGTCTTTTAAAGACCCTCGGCACGTCTTCGAGATTCCCCTCCAAAGGCTGGCCTCCTTCCTGCCATGATTGGTGGCCGCCGCCACACAAAGCCCCTACACCCCACCCACCCCTTCCCATCCCACACCCCACCCACCCCCCACACTCACCCACCATGCCCCCTCCCAACCCCCAGCGATAAATCGGCCCGTCGCTGAAAACACTTAAGTGCACTGTGCTGCGCCAGTCTCCCTAATGAATCTGAGGCGGAGAGAGATTCATTCAGCTCATATTATCCCCCCCCTCTCTCTCTCTCCCTTCGCCATCTCCAAAATGCTCAGAGAGGGAAAATATCCCTCCCCATCCGCCCTCCTTCATCCTCCCAATAATTTCCCGAATTCTATCCCGCAATCTTCCTCCTGCTGCTATTACTACTCCACGGGAGGACGCAGAAAAATACACTCCTCTTCCCCCCTTGCTCTTATTCTTTTGGATGCCAATCGCCAGCATTGTTTAAAGTTCTGCTCAGTCGGGTAGATTACTGCAAGCCTCCACGCCTACTCTGAGAAGTAAATGGATTTCTGTGTTTACCCCCACCGTCTACCCCTCGCAACACCCTCCCTAAAACACTCCCCCATCGACCACTCAGCTGCACCCACAGATCGGGGCTCTACAAATGACTGCTATTAGGTACTATTGTCAGAATCTGCATTGTCTCCGCGGCTAGGTGCTGCTGGACCCTGATGTGGGACACTAATGGGGTGCTGCTAGCTAAGACGTTACAGATAACACTCTCAGACCAGTCACAGACAACATGCTGAGGGGCATCTCAAGACCGCAGTGTCTTCTGGACGGTCACTGATATTGGCTTAGAGCCCGGAACAATCTGGAGTGGTCCACTTGAGCTGCTCGCGTCAAAGGTACTTCAGGGGGAACTGATAAGATCAGTGAGATGGCATTACTTGTATGTTGACGCTCTCCAGATCCAATCGAGGCGCATACGATATCCAAACCTGATCTTTGATGTATTTCTTTCTCATGTCTATCTCTTGCTTATTATGTCACATCGTTTGTGCAATGTCTTGGGCGACACCGATGGATAAGAAACGCGTGTAATGTAAAGAAACGACAGCTATTTTGGGAAATAAACTGGACGTTAGAGCAGATAATTATCATATATTCATGGCTAAACGGCTCTGAAACACTATTCGCTGCTAGGGGTGAGTTTAAATAATGTTCGGGTGCACTTGGACGCAAGGAATGAACAATAGCATTGTGTTTTTTGTTAGTATTTTTAGGTATATGATAATAAGAAAACGTAGCGTCGGAGCCTTGGCCTTTTGTAAGATAAATAGGTCCTTCCACCTCCGGCGCCGGGACTATTTTATGTAATACAAAATACCTCGAACAGTCACCACGTTTTCTCTTAGTAATGTATGACAGTACAGTCTGACCTACTTATCTATCAGATATTTATAGGTCTTGGAAACATCTTAGATCTAAGGATTATACTCTATAATATAAACTCGGAGCAACTCGGAGATGACCAGTTTCATTTCACCAAATGAATAATCGAACACTCAGGTAACATACACCGCATTGTGACGTTTCTATAATTGAAATGCAAAGGTCATCCATTGTGTGAGAGATCACCATGTGATGAAAGATAAACGTATTGATGCCCCTCACTGATTAACTGGAGTACAACCTTAGGGAAGAAATGATATTCCTATATACCTATGGCTGTACACTCTATGCTTACACCACGCTCTGGGGGGTGGAGTAACTATCTCATACTACCCAAGGTTGGTATACTACCCAAGGTTGCCGTATACTACCCAAGGTTGACATTTAGACCAATCAGATTGTCTCTTATTAAACCACATTTGAAGGTATATAGGAATAGGGAAACCAAGTACCAGTGAAAGGAAGTCAAAATTACTCGGTAAGGCTTGGAAAAATTACTGCCCGCGGCCAGGGCCTTGGGCAGTAATTTCTCCAAGCCTTACCTCGTAACTTTGACTTCCTTTCACCGGAACATAGTTTCCCTCTAATATTGTATCTATATATCATTACCATTTTGAACGAATGTATTGCCAAAAAAAAATTCTGCCGGCTATGTTTGAAGATGCTGAACACGTTGACCCTTTAAGGACGAGTGCACGCAGCAGGAGGCATGTATAAGGGTGGGTGGTAGTGGCATGCCTGTTGCTAGGGGACAGGCGTGGTATACCACAACTGCCTTACTGCATGCAGATGGCTCGTCACCGAATCCTCAGGATAGTGACGTTATCCAAAGAAATGCCACAAGCATGTATCCAGCTGCGTTACTGGGGGAAATGATGAGTATTAGAACAGCTGAGAGCATCTAATGTCTAACCTCAAACCTCCAGTGAGATAATCATAAGTGACAATGTCGGTCTGAGGTGGATATACTGTTATGTGGGTAGGGTAATGGCCCTATACTTTCAAGGGACACAGGTGGGTGGGTCCGGGGAGTGGGGTGCTGTGGGAGTGCGGGGTGGGGAAAAGGTGAGTGTTGTGGGAGTGAGGGGTGTGGGGTGAGACTGGGAGGAAAACCGGGAGATGGGGGAGGGTGTGGTATTAGGCGCTATTATTACCAGGGGCGGTGCAGGTGCCAGTTCACAACACAGCGGCGATGGAGTGGCCTCAATAAGAAGGGACAGGAAGGGATGTGGAAGAAGCAACAGTGGGGCGCCATGACTGAGTAGACGCAGGGGCCCTCCAGGCTGTAATTTTCCCTTGTTTCAATGGGCGCCTTTTGAAACCTGCCATCAACCGCCCTCCTCCCTCCTTTCATACGGCACGTCGCAGAACCGGAAACCAAGAGAAACATCAGCGCCGACCGGAAGTCATCGACGGCGCCGTAAACGCTTTGTGTGGGAGGCGGGAGGCGGGAAGTCTGTGCGCATGCGTCCCGTGCACGACCGCTACTGAAGGAAGGAGCAGGGATCCATCATTTTCCCAGCGCTCTTGAAGTGTTAACGACGCACTAAGCGTAGGCCATACACTGCCACGGCTCCCCAAGGCCCACTAGATGGCGTGGGTGCGCCTGGGATGCTGTCTCCAGACGCCTCCGCCACCCTCCCCAGCGCCTATATCTATATGTAAAGAAGGGGCTTCTCCAGAAAGCACTCCCCGACGTGCCGCCACCCTTCTCAGCGCAAGGGCGACGGAGTTCCGGTTCCGCCTGCTGCGCAGTCGTCGTGAATAGACTACGTCGCCGACCGGAAGTGGTGCAGCGCGAGACGGCGTCTACACATAATGAACGCGCCGAGGGGATTTCCTTTGCGAAGTAATGAGTGTATTGAATTATTGTGTCCTGTCGAAACGTAGATAGAATTATAACTCAGGAGTTGCAGCCTTCCCAGCTAAAGTAAGAAGATACAGACATATATGTATATAACTATATATAAAAACTCTCCGCTACAACTAAGGTTAATTAGTTGCGCCTGGTTTGGTGTTTGGCTCTGATCATGGTCGTATGTGAGGTATGTAGTACGACTTACGACGGCTGCAAAAGGGCGAAAGGTTGTCTAGAATGTGTTTTTTTCTGGATCTCAGGTTGCCGAGAAGTTGGACCGGAGCTTAAGGGAATTGGAGAGGTCCCCAGAGTTTGTTGAGTAGCGGGATGCGGTTGGCAGCGATGTCCACGCTACGACTACAGGTGAGAGGGATGTTATTCAACGCTTGAAAAAGAGAAAATACTTTTTTCAAGTTGAACATGCTGAATATGCGTTCAGAGATGGCGTCAATAATGGCCATGATTGCGGACCGTAGTGGCACATGCAGGAGGCATGTCCAGTATAGTCTTATAGGTAGAGAACATTCTTCACTAATGTTTCATGAATTGAATTGATTCTCGTTTAAATGTAGTCCAGAAAGGTTAGAAGTTTGGATGAATATGCGATACCTCATTCAATCTATCTACTTAACAGCTCTTCAAATGCAGATTTTTTTTGATTTTTTTTATAAAGTCTTTATTCCACTTCTGTTTGGATAAACAGTTACTCCAGTGAATGGAGAGCTACATCGAGATCATACATACTCAAAAATGAAATTTATGAGGGTGAAATTGATGACAGTGTGTGTTAGTATTTCTCACGGGAACTTCGCATAGGGTTTTCCTCTAAGTATTATTTAACAATCTCAATTCTTTTATGAATGCATCTTTGCTTCCAGCCTTCTGTACACGTGGTGGAAGCTGATTTATTCCTGGTGGTATCTCCCTAACTAGTGTTCTCAATAAACCTAGATTTAAATTCTTCCATAAAATCTTAAAAAATGAATTATATCCTTCTACATCTTATCCAAGTTCGTGTGGTAGTTTGGGTGAATATACATTACCATATTCAAACTACAACCCCTTAGTGTGTTCATCTACGATGACCTCTGGTAATCTATCGTAATTCCCTGCTGAAAGGGAAAGCATCTCGAGATTCCGATCCTCGTGACCATGGTAGCAATTATCCAATTTACGTGCATACACCTGATTACTCCCAAACACTCGTAGAAAAATTGAAAGGCAGGATAAATGATGAAAAAAAAGAGAAAAAAATATAAGTAGAATGATCTTTGTAGCGTCGTTGAGCCTTTGAAGTCAAAGCACTAAAACGTTATAAAGGAGTGGCTGGTGGCCTCTGTGTGATCCAATTATGGGAGGAATTTTCCGAGCTGGTCAGGAAATATAACATCAGAAGGAACACCAGTGGGCTACGACTCACTGGGCTACTGCGTGACTTTGATGTTTTGCCCGGAAAGGGAATCCCCCTGCACCCCCAGCCGGGTGCTGCCTTGAATCTCTGAAGTGAGGCACATGCCTGGCCTGTCAGGTATAGTGTATTTATTGAATGGCATGCCAGACGGGGAGTGGAGGGGGTGGTGGATAGGAGATGGGATAAGGATCTAGGGTGGATGAGTACAGTGGTGAAGGATAAATATACTCTTACTAGGGCTTTCTTATTAAGGTGGTTAATCACAAAGGGAATATCTCACATCCGGTACACATCAGTGAGCTAGATCTATAGAATAGAGTATTGTAGTTCAATGGTGGTATTTCAATTCATCAGTGTTCTTTATCTCACCCCTCGTATTTTTTCCCTATAGACCTAAAATTGGGAGCTCGTACCCAACGCTTATGGAATATTGTAAAAGATATCTTCAAGCTGTGATGACATCAAAAATAAGTAGGACCAGTATTACTCTTTCTATCTCCTATTTGTATATGTGTGGTAGATTTATATATGAATAAACAATCAGTTCTAAAGAAAAATTAATAAATAAACAATCAGTTCTAGTCCTTCTAACTATAGTGAAAGAATTCTACCCAGACTCTAGACCCCTTTCTTTCTTTCTAAAATGCCTCCTTTTTCCTATTCCTAATTACCAATTATTGCCGCCTCTCGTTGAGTCTTATTGAATTCTCAGCTCCCAACGCAAGGCGGTGGCAGCAACATGTTAAAAGAAGTTGTAGTTCTCCATTTGTCCACTAGGTGGCGACTGCCTTGTGCTGTGTGCAGCGGGGGCTGGAGCGAGCAGCAGCAACATGTACCCTGGCCACCAGACCAAACGCTTGCTACGCTAGTTCGCTTATACTAGCCATCTGAGCTACGCTATGTTAGCTCTAGTTGGACTAAATCGCTGCCACCCTCAAAGTGATCTAAGTGTCTGTCACTCTCTTTGCTAATCTTTCGTACCACCTGGAGCAGTGGTTGGAGAATATTCCTTTTCCAACACTTGAAGCCATTTTTCCATGTTATTACTTCCTTTTGTCCGTATATATTTTCAATAAAATGACCTGAAAGGTAGACTTTATTATCAACTTTATGAATATTTTAGCTCTCAAAACTCGCGTAGAACAGAATTGCTTGGTCCGAGAGTGAGAATCCAGGGAAAAGGCAGGGAGTCCACCATACCAACCTATTATTTAGAACTGAGTGGAGACAGAGGTGGCGGCCAGCTATGCTGGAGTAAAAACTGCCAGGGCCTTTATCCCCAACCTCACTCTCCTCACGCGCTAGGATCCATGCTTGGAGAGTGATATCGTTGCGAACTCCCAAAGTCACTTATTTCCGTTTGCGTGTATCTTGAATAAAATGACCAATCTACAGCAGTATGTAGCTTTAGGTGGGAATTTTATTTAATTTTTAAGCAATTTTTAAGGGGATATTGTGTTAGAACACAATCACCGAATTCGGCTATATAGCAGTTCTTCCACTCGGGCCCTAGATCCCTACTCCTCATTCTAATGGCGGGTGTTAGCCGAATGGGCAGTGGGTACCATTTTTTGTGTAATTCTTTGGTATGACCCGACAGGGGTTTGAACCCACGACCTCCCATGCTCTAGGCGAACACCCCTACCACTTGGCCATTCTACAGCATTCTACATTCACCATTCTACAGCAATATGGAGCTGGCAACCAATCTACAACAGTATGGAGCTGCAGGTGGGTGGTTTCGGCCTCTCTACAGCTGTATGTATTAGCAGGTGGGTGGTTGTCGCAAATCTACAGCAGTATGGGTCTGCAGGGGGTGATGGTGGGGCTGGCGGTCGTGCACACGTGCCCTCAGTGGTATCGTATGACTCCTACAGGCCACTCGGGTGGAGCATGACGTGGAGCACGGCCGCGAGCAGCTCAGTGACCCCGGGGTGAGCTGCTCCCTGCAGGGCCAGGCACACCGGATGAAATTAGTTCACGAAACTCGAGAGCCTCTTGGTACGCCGAGGCTGTCTGGATCATACCATTAAAACACGCACGCACTAATAAGGGCACATAGCTATTGTGTTATGAAGGCTTCCGTCTTCCCCCTAGTGCTGAACAAAGCACCAGGTGGTGGGTGAATCTAATAATGGATTTTTTTTATTTAGCTTGCCATAGAGAAGTTTTGGCCTCATCTCACAATTATCCCTCTCTCTCTCCCTCTCTCTCTCTCTCTCTCTCTCTCTCTCTCTCTCTCTCTCTCTCTCTCTCTCTCTCTCTCTTTCTCTCTCTCTCTCTTTCTCCATAAATATATCTATATATATATATATCTATATATATCTATATATCTATATCTATATATCTATATCTATCTCTCTCTCTCTCTCTCTCTCTCTCTCTCTCTCTCTATATATATATATATATATATATATATATATATATATATATATATAGATAGATAGATAGATAGATAGATAGATGATAGATAGATAGAAAGATAGAAAGATGTTTCGTCCTGTGTACAAGATGGAGAGGGGGGTACGTGGAGGATCCAATTCTTGTAAAAAAAAAAAAAAATATGTGCTCTTATGTATCACGAAAGCTCATGATAACCTGTTGATACTGCAATATAACACCAACTTTGCTATCAATATAATATCCTTGAAAACTATTCTAGATTTTTGTGGTTTTCTCCTCAAACGATTGAACCCTACTTGGATCCCATTGCTCGTAGGCGGGCCCCACACGCAATCAGTCCAAACATCGTCCCTACTAGTATAATAAGTGGGATTCTTTTTTATTCAATCTTTATTGCAATTCGACATGGATCAACAAAGGTTCATTAACTGAACTAAATATAACATTTTTAAAAGAATGTACTGTCTGATTCTTGTGTGTGATTCAATTATAAGAAAATGTTGGTGAACTGTTTTACATGTCACTTAGAGACTTCTAAGATCTCACGCAATTGTTAATTCTGGAACAATTTATTAATACTGTTCTTATTCTACCCGAAGAGGTTAATTAAACTACAGGTCCCACTGCCCGAATTCTACGAAATGATGCCTTTTATCAAGAGTGATTTATACAGATAAACTTTCTAGAAAGCCTGAAAAATATTCTTCAATATGATTGGAAATAATTGTAAAGGTTCAATGTCTTTGAAGTACTGAAAAACAAGAAAATCGGGGGTATCATCGATTTTGACGAATCTGGGGTTCCTGCGATTTCCCATTTCGAATACATGTATTAGGATTTTCAAGATTTTCACAAATTCTCTAAAAAAGAAACCAATCCTGACCTCCTCTTGTGCCAGGCTATATCACCCCACCCCCTCTATACACCTGCCAATGTTACCCCTCTTGGCATTTCACACTCCCGCAGCAGACAGTATTAACCCCCATTATCGCTCTCACACTGGCCCTACGCCTCATCCGGTCGGCTCACCGCGTGCTGACCTGCCGGGCGATGACTGACCGCCGCCAGGCCACCGCATGCCGGTCACGAGGGGTCGGATTATCGGTCGGACGTGAACAGTCGGACGTCGGATTAGCGTATGGCGGGGGCGGGCACTGTGTTGGGGAAAGGACTGCTTCATACACTCTGATAGAAGTCCACAGGGGACACTGCTAGGTGTGCTCAGTATTATTTGGTGTTTTCTAGCAGAAATGGTGGCTTTGGGGGTTAACGCTGAAGTTTATACAAATATAAAATACAATAGGTATACGTAAAACGCATATGCGGGCTTTCCATCTTGTTTGCTTGGTTTATTAAATGTACAATTAATCGTTACAGTCCCTTTTCAGGCTTTCTCAAGTTGCAGCTTTTCTCAACCTTTTGATCACGGGTCCAGTGTTCCTAACCAATGAGCTAACTCCTAACCATCTACTTTCCATCTGATGATTATTGTAACCCATCAAGGCATCCAGCAACAACCAATGACTATTCCATTATTCGTCAAATAATCATCAGGTGGTATTTGGGATAGAATTGAAAGCTCGACGAGATCTGTCTCAAATATTATGCAATATGCACTGACTAGCTAGTCTTTCGCTCGCCGACGAAATGGCTCTGGGAACAAATGATGGGTGGAAGTATGAAATTCGAAACCATTCATCATTAGTATTTATTGCAATCTTCGAGAAGAAATGGCGTGTGTTTTGGTGTCAACAATTACTAGCAGCGATAAATTCTTAAGGATCACTCCTCACTGACCTTTGTACAGTCCCCAAATATTTTGGTATCCATTTTGTCGGCAAGTGGAAATCCCACAATAACGTGTTTCTCTGGATATCACAAGGAATTTTGTATCTTCGGAATCTACTATTTCATAGCACTGTCTGTAGAGGATTCATCAATGGTGACCCATGGCCGTTGGTCAGGGGTGGTCATTGCTCCCCCTGGTGTTCCCCCCTCTCGCGCGACACGAGCGCCCCTCCTGCCCCCTAGCGGCTCTCACACGTACTGCGCAGTCACGAGCGCGGCCACGCCATCGGTCCCGGTCTCACTTCTTCTCGTCTGCTTCTTCTCCAGCTGTACTGAAGTACACACCTACTCCAGTCTTTCTCGTCTTTTTGGCCACGTGCTCGCAGCCTCATACTCCACGAGTACGGGCCGACCCGTCCATTCTATCACGAGGAACACGCATCACGAGTGAGGAGAAGAGTTCAACATGGGTCCACCGAATACGCGCAGTAATCCCGTCGCTGGACCATCCCAAGGACCAGACACCGAAGGTACGGTCTCAGACTCGAGACAAACGGGCACGGACCACGTGGCGTCGGTCTCCGACAACGGGTCGACCGTTAAGTCCTCGAGGATGACCGCCCTGGAGAACAAGATGGATAGCATGATGGAGGCAATCAACAGAATGTCTCGCCAACGATCCTCGTCCCGGGCTTCGAGGTCGAGGCCGCCGACGGAACCAACAGCCGTGGAGGCCCGGACCAGGGAATGGGCGCACGAGCAGACCGCACGGCTACCACCACCGAGGCAGCTGCGGGAGCAGTACATGCCGGAGGATTTGCTACAAAGGGAGCTCGACCGTGAGGCCCTACGACATGAGAGAACGGCTGGTAAGTTGGCCTCAGATTTGACCACCTCTCGTTTGATTTCCAAGCCGTTCATGTTTGTGGACCGTGAGGGCATATATACCCTCAGTCAGAAACTCGAGGTCAGGGGTACGCTGGGCCCCCTCGAGTACATCAGTGCTTTCCTGGCACTCATGGAGGACGACCGTGCTACCCAGGAGTGTGACCGTAAGGACATGTATCGTCACCTCCACCAGGTCTCCGTGGACGCGCAGGCACGGCCGTGGGCCGGCGTGCGCCGTTGGTCCAACTTCATTTTTGACCAGGTGGAGGCGGGACGTATTTATTGGTCGGATCATGTACGAATCCAGGATGAACGGGTTCGTCTGGCCATGACCCCTACGGCTGGGAACGGTGCGAGTCAAGGAGGAGAAAAGTCCGGAGGGCACGAGCTGCCATGCCGGGCATACAACTCGGAGAGAGGGTGTCGGCAGCGAAACGGCCACCAGGAGCGGGGAATTAAATGGTTACATGTGTGCTCCTTCTGCGACTCGGTCGGCAGGATGTGCACACACTCCATCCACGCCTGTAACCGCAAGCTGTCGTACGGCGTGGGGTACGACAGTACTCTGCCCACACCGACACCCACACCACACCGGATGCACCACGCCGGACACTCGGCTCGCGCCGCCGACACCAAAGCACTCCCACAACAGAGTTCAAAAAACGGACCGGACGCGCCCCGCGAGTGAGCGAGGCGCGTCGCTCGCCCCCCCCGCCCAGTACGTGCGCACCACAGCGGAAGGGGGGCTTAACGATCAAAGGGTGCAGCAGGGGTGACGCAACACCCCACGTGTCAACAACACCTCCCGCCGGACACGTGGCCAACACAAAGGACGCTTACGACACGCCCACTGAATCCACTCCCAGTATTATCGGTGATAGCGTGTACAGCGAGCAATTGCCTCGGCAATTGCCCCGGGAGGAAATGGACACAGCCGCTCCACCAGACTTCTCGGCCATTAGGGAGGTCTGTGAGACCGGAGTCCCCTCCCCCGGCCTCTGGACGGACCCCGGGGCGTTCGCGGACCACAGGCGGGCCCACTGGCCGGACTTCGCCGGGCCCGGGCCGCCGGGACACGCATACATCTACTCGGAGGTGCGGCAAACCGGGCTGCCAAACGTGCTGGGGGCACGGATCGAGCTCCCCTCCGATCTCAACGTACCGGCCTGGGTACGTTACCTCGGGGAGGCACCGGAGGGGAGGGAGCTACTGGACTTCGTGCGCTACGGGTTCCCTCTGGGGTACATCGGGCCGACCAGCGACACCCGAGGGGTACCCAACCACCCCAGTGCCACGGGGTACCCAGAGCAGATCAGAAAGTTCATCAAGAAAGAACGCGGGCACAGTAACCTACTGGGACCATTCCAGGAACCCCCGTTCTCACCCTGGTGCCACGTGTCGCCGTTAATGACACGCGAAAAACGGGCCTCCAACGACCGTCGTGTCATTACGGATATGACGTACCCTAAGGAGCAAAGTGTAAATGGGTACATCATAAAAAACTCAGTCTACGGGCAGGAGCGCGACCACTGCCTCCCGACCGTCGACAGTTTCGTCGGCCGCCTGGTGGCCTCCGGGCCCGGTAGCTATATGTCCACCATCGACATCGCCAGGGCATATAAGAATTTCAGGTGCGACCCCCTCGACTGGCCGTTGTTATGCTTTGCATGGGAGGACGGGTACTTCTGTGACACGGCCATGCCGTTTGGTGCCCGTGCCTCCTCGTACCACATGCAGTGCGTGGCAGACTGCATCGTGGGTATCCTCGGCCAGAAGGGGGTCGAGGCATGTATGTACCTGGACGACCTGATCATCCTGTCCCCGAGCCGGGCCAAGGCGACCGCCGACTTTAACATCGCCCGTGAGCTTTTCAAAGAACTCGGGCTCCCGGAGGCACGAGAGAAGGCACAGACCCCGGCGCCGGTCGTTACGTGGCTGGGCATCGTCATCAATGCCCCGGAGATGTCCCTCACCATCCCCGAGGACAAGCTGCTGGACGTACGGGCGCACGTTAGGGCGGTCGCCGCTAAACAATCACTGACGAAACGCCAACTCCAGTCGGTCCTCGGCAAAATACTTCACGTGTCGAAGTGCATACGGCCGGCCCGGCCGTTCGTGAGTAAATTGCTCAAGGCCCTACGGAGGATGTCCGGCTTCTACGTCAATATCAACGCCGAGATGCGGCAGGACTTGCAATGGTTCCTCCGCTTCGCTGAGGGCTGGAACGGCCACGCCCTCATACCTCGCGGCCCGCCTACCAAGTGTATCATCGTCGATGCGTGCCTCTCGGGCATCGGAGGTACAGACGGGAAGTACTCGTACTCCGGGCAGGTGTGCCCTGTCAGCGACCCCGTCGACTGTATCGCCGAGCTCGAGGCACTTAACACCATATTCGCGATGAATACGTTCCTCACCGACCGGGATCGAGGCACGCGGGTAGAAGTCTTCTGTGATAACCTGGGCACCGTCCAGGCACTCACATCCGGACGGGCAAGGAACTCAGTCCTTGCGGAGTGTGCCCGTCAGGCCTGGATGGTCCAGGCAAAATTGCAGATCGACTTCATCTACACGCACGTGCCGGGGGTACTCAACACCGTGGCGGATGCCCTCAGCCGTGCTCACCTGACCTCGAGGGAATTTGACAAAGCGGCCACCTTCACCAAATTTCATTCCCTCACTGAAGTTACCCCCTGTACTCACGCGACTTTTAATCCTGTATTACGTCTCATGTGCAGATCCGGCGCTACGCTGTCTCCAGACGAGGGCATCTGCTCGCCAATCAGAGGCACGTGCCCCCCGAACGGTCGCGAACCAGCGGATCGCCGTCGCGACCTACCTCGCGTTCTGCCGGCGGATGGGGGCCGACCCGCAGAGGCCCACGGTGAGCTTTACCACGGCGTACCTCGAATACGTCGCGGACCACGCCCCCTCGCCGGCCACGGTCGCGAATCACCTCTCACACGTGCGGTCGCACCTGCGACTGACGGGAGGGGATGTCGCACCCACGGAGGACTTCCGGATCAGGCGGGCCCTCGAGGCGATGCGGCGAAACAAGACGTATCAGCCCAACGTGAAACCTCCAGTGCCGTTGGCCGTGATCCGAGCCGTCCTCGCGGCCCTTACGGACTCACCAATTCACCTCGCTCTACGGGCCGCTATCTTGATCATTTACTACGCGGCTCTGAGGCAGAGCGAAGTAGCGCCCCCGACGGCCTCGAGGTACGACGCGGCACGACACCTGTCGCGCCGGGATGTGGTGGTCGGCCGTCGACACGTGACCGTCCGGGTGAAAGCCGCCAAAAACATGCAGCACGTGGGGGAGGAGAAAACGGTCACGCTGCAGGAGTCACCCGATCCACGGTTCTGCCCGGTACGTGCTACACGCCAGATGCTGGTGGCGTCCCCTACGGCCAGCCCCGAGGACCCGTTCCTCCAGCACGTACACGGAGCGACCGTTACGACCAGGATCCTCACTAAAGAGTGGAAAGCCCTCCTACATGTAGCCCAACAGCCGCCTACCTTTACGCTGCATGGACTTCGCAAGGCCGCAGCGACCCAGGCATACCAGGCCGGTATGCCGGAACTCTCCATCCAGAGGTATGGCGGCTGGAGGTCCAACGCCCATAGGACGTACATTACGAACAATGACGCCGACTCTGTCAACCGGGCGTTGGTACAATCATTACTCAACAAAAACTCTTAAATTACTCCCTCCCACTCTCTCCTTGTTTAATGGATCTTTGGCATTTTTATTTACAATATACAATTTGTCATGTATTGTATCACGTACAATTTACATTTATATTGTATATCATATTTTCTTATCATAATTGACTATTACTCCATTTGTCAATTACATTTACCTTATTACTCATATTAATATCATATTCATATGTCGTCCAATAAGGTCGGCATAAAATTTTACACATATAAAATTCAATAAAATTTTATGTTCCCAAGCCCATGCTTCTCTCCTTTTATCCAGGGTAGGGGTAATGGGTGACCCATGGCCGTTGGTCAGGGGTGGTCATTGCTCCCCCTGGTGTTCCCCCCTCTCGCGCGACACGAGCGCCCCTTCTGGCCCCTAGCGGCTCTCACACGTACTGCGCAGTCACGAGCGCGGCCACGCCATCGGTCCCGGTCTCACTTCTTCTCCAGCTGTACTGCAGTACACACCTACTCCAGTCTTTCTCGTCCCACCCACCCTCAACCTCACTACTTTTTCCTACTCACGTAGGCCCCCCCTTTCATCCTTTTCCTACTCACGTAGGCCATTTTTATTTACAATATACAATTTGTCATGTATTGTATCACGTACAATTTACATTTATATTGTATATCATATTTTCTTATCATAATTGACTATTACTCCATTTGTCAATTACATTTACCTTATTACTCATATTAATATCATATTCATATGTCGTCCAATAAGGTCGGCATAAAATTTTACACATATAAAATTCAATAAAATTTTATGTTCCCAAGCCCATGCTTCTCTCCTTTTATCCAGGGTAGGGGTAATGATGTACACAGATGGAAAAGGAGGCATAGCAAAATTAGACCTACTTTGTAATCTATATATCAAATGTATTAAAAACAAATCCAGGTGAATGAAAGGTGGGGGTTGGGAATTAACCATCGTATCCCGTTAATATCCAATAACAGTCGAACAAAGTGCAATATGAAAATATTTATAACAGAAAAAACACAGCAGGTATTACCCTGACATTAATACCGTCCTTCCGCCTTTCTCTGGCCGAACAAAACTTGCTAAATTTAGCATTTCCAATAAAGTCGGAGGAAACAATTTGTAATCGATACGACACTCTGCAGTTTCATAATGATTTTCAGGATGGGTCTCCTTTCACTCATTCATTTGTAAAGAGTCAGGTTGTTCCTTTCCACATCTTGTTGTCCCTGTTTTTGGTTACGACTTTGGATCCAGCACACAGATACTATTGTCCAACTTGGAGGAGGGTAATTTCATTAAGAAAATAATCATTTCTCTAGGTAATCATCTTCTTAAAATAAATAACGCAGCTGAAGTTATACAGACTACGGGGATTACAGAAACATCTTAAAAGGTAATATCAGATTGATAAAGGTCGCTTAACATTCAATATCCTGGATTTAAAATGACCATCGGAAAAACTCTCCACCCTGGAACCTTTCAGTACCAATATAGCAACAGCGTGAGGGGCACGGTAATAACAGCGGGAGTAAGAATGAAAAGAAATGGACGCAGATGCAGCAAGTAAAAGCTTTGTATGCTGTTTCCATCAGCAATCGAGGAAAATAAACGGGAATTAAAAAAAAGATAACAAAAAATCAGATTATGTCATCGCGTATTGCCAGGCACGGAAAACTACCTTTGCATTGCATGAGCATAAGGGTGGCTGTCCTGCCCTCCTCGACACACCCTCCATGGTGTAGGCGTTTGAACAGGGGCCGTGAAATTAAACAATTCGTTGAACCTGATACAGCACCCCATTACTGAACTTTCAAAAAATTCTCCTCCATGGGAGCATGCAACAATGGCCTGGCCTTATTACAAATCTCCCTCGTCTGTTTTTTTTTGTTACAAATCCATCAAGTGTGATTGTTGTCGGTATTTTCTTTTGTTTCAGGAGAGAGTTGGTGAATACAGGTGAAGCAGAAGTTCGCTGTGAGGTGCGACAGGGACAAGGAGGGTGCTGCACGGTGCACAGTGTGGTCCAGGTACGCCGTCGGCAGGTGGCTCCATCTAGGTACTACGGGAGACACCAGACCCTTGAGCTGCTCAGCACTACCTGAACCAGACATTGATTCTGATCAGGTAGGACCTCTGTCTCCCTCTGTCTGTGTTTTCTCCCTCTGTCTTTCTGCCTCCCTGTCCCTCTGTCTCTGTCTCTGTCTCTCTCTCTCTCTCTGTGTGTGTCTCTCTCTCTCTACCTCTCTGTATCTCCATCTGTCTGTCAGTCTCTCCCTCTTTCTGTCTGTCTCTCTGTATAGCTCTCTCTCTTCCTCTGTGTCTACCTATGCCTCTCTATGCCTAGCTATCTATCTGTCTGTCCTCGTTTGTCTATTAGTCTCTCCCTCTGTCTGTCTCTCTATATCTCGCTCTCTTTTCCTCTCTCTCTGTCTTCTTCTGCCTGTCAGTCTGTCTCATTTTTGTCCGTCTTTGTGTCCCACTCTCTTTCTCCATCTCTTTGTCTGTCCCTGTCTTTGTCTCCGTCTGCCTCTGTCTCTCTCTGTCTCTCGCTGTGTCTAATTTCCTGTGTGTCTCTCCCTCTCTGTGTGTCTCCGGCTGTCTGTTTCTCTCTCTGTGTCTCTCTATTTCATTATCTCTCCCTCTCTCCTTCCTCTCCCACCCTCCGTTTCTGTCTGTCTGACCTTCTCTCCAACCCCTCTCTCTCCCTTTCCTTTCTTCTCTGTGACTCTGTCTCTCTGTCTCACCCTCGCCGTAGAACTCGCTCTGTCTCTCTCCCTTACATTCTCTCTGTCTCTTTTTCTTTCTTTGTCCCTGTCCCATACCCTCTCTCTCTTCATGTCTCTCGCTCTTCTTCCTCTCTCTGTCTCTCTTCCTCATCTCGCTTCTCCATCTCCTGCCTCCTTTACTTAACGTCCCTCTACCTATCTCTCTTTCTTTCTTCTTCTCTATGTCTACCTCTCTCTCTCTCTCTCTCTCTCTCTCTCCCTCTCTCATTCTCGGTCTCCCTCTATCTTCGGTTCAGCAGTCTCTGTCTGGCTCCATCTCTCTGCAAAGTCGGCTATATCTAATTATATAATTTAAGAGACATAAAACTCATTGAGTATCTCTCATAATTCATGCTCATCTGCATTTCTGGTGGCCACATGATGTGTTACTTAACGCTCAATCATAGCACAAACGAACAGAACTCGCGAATTCACTGGAGAAAATGAAGCTCCAACAACACCACACACTATAAATAATTTAGTTAAGTGTAAGTCCTGTGGATGCATGATAGCTCGGACTATGGACTAGAGTCAGAGGGGGTTGTTTTCAAGTCACGCCTGAAAGAGTAGCTCTAAAGAATGGAGCATGCCCGTCTCCTGTTCAAAGTAGGTCACGACCAAAATCCAGGAGGTAGTTTGC
This sequence comes from Alentia gelatinosa, assembly GCA_950022655.1. Classification (NCBI taxonomy): domain Eukaryota; kingdom Metazoa; phylum Annelida; class Polychaeta; order Phyllodocida; family Polynoidae; genus Alentia; species Alentia gelatinosa. The sequence continues at coordinate 20,291,217 of OX465579.1, read as the reverse complement.
TGTAGGTGTGGATTACATTAACCCCAGGGGATCCAATCTAGCACACTTGGGCGTACCTCCTCCCTCCCACCACCCCCTTCGGCGACCCTGTCAACTTGAAGTTGCCATGAATACTGCGGCAATGGCTTCAGGCAAATCCGGGTGCCGCACAAGGGAGTTTGGGGAAATCAGAAAAAAAGCAAGGAAACTACGCTTGGGGTCAGATATTTGTGAATATGAGGCGTACACGTACATAAATGTGTGCCGTATTTCCTATTGATACATAACACATGGTAAATCCACTTAATAACATGATGATTTAACAAGCAGTGTCTTTTGCTAATGGAGTCGTAAATAGTCTAAGTAATACTTTTCGATCAAAAATACTTGGTAAAATTTTCAATTATATAATAGAATTGACAATTTTCCAGACCTCTTGTTTTCGTATTATGATAGAACGACTAAACTTGACCTTCTATTGATGTTGATCGGATTGTTGTACCTTGTATGTCACCTGGTGACATACGGTCATATATACAACATGATGATACAACCATTGGTACATATACATGTACATAAAAATTACCATGAAATAATCTGCATGGTCGTATTCTCCGAGAAATTGACGCCCGGTCATACCCAAGCGAATACGGAGAATACGACCATTCAGATAAAAATCATTGTAATGTTGTATTCATTATCCAGAATTCAAAATATAAGTTATGAATGGAAACATAAAATTCTGACGATATTCTGACGCACTGCTTTGCACACTAGAGACCTTTCTTCCGTACTCAATTGAGTAGAAGACAGCTTTCTGGACTCAACCCACTAGCAACCTGTAGGCTCCATATGTTAAATATAGACGTATTGGGTGGATGATAAAATGGTACATATGTAATTGATACCTGTATAGTATGTTTATCAGCTGTTTTCATGGTATTAGCTCTTGACTGTTCTACGTGATATTTGCTTAGTAGATTCTGCTGTATTTCTATCTTATTGTCTATTGACCAGACCTGCTACATTCCATGGGAATCTATCCCTGAGACCAATGAGAAGGAGGTCTTGATTTAGAACACACTACATCTCAATCTACTCCGAGCAGCCAATAAGAGACACTCAGACAAGTCGCTGCCAGCCGAGCCTTTCCGCAGATCCTCCACCGAAAGGTAGCGCTCTCATTTTGCAATTTACTTAAGTGTCTACTCAGAGTAATTGCCAGTGTGTAGATCGGAATTCAGGTCAGCAGGAGGCTAAAGCCCAGAGGCAGCTCACAGCCTTAAATGCATAGGAGGAAAAGAGTCATGTGGAGACTTATACTGGATTTCCACCTGCCGACGAAATGTTTAACGATTATTTGGGCACTGTGCAAAAGTCGGTGGGTCGTTCTCCTTGAGGATATATCTTTGCCCATGAGAGGTGACCTTAAAACACTCACTCCTTTCCACCTGATGTCTGAAATAGGTGCCAATTTATCAATAGGTTGAAATCTTATTCGGCCACTGATTATTTGCCATTTCACCAGTGATCCAAAAAGGTTTGGTAGGTGCATCATGCTATATTTCATAATATTTGAAATAGAATTCGTTGACCTGTAATTCTTATTATTATTTGCACTCGACAATTATTTGACCAAAATGCCAATTTATCGGTTGGTGGTGCTAAATGGCATAATCAGCAGCACTAATAACTCTGGATACATAGCTAACTGAAAATCATAATGAAAACATCCATTTGAAAGTCAGACCCATATTCTAAGCCTCTAGCTCATAGACTATAGTCGTCAAGGTGGAAAGCCTGCATAGGGTACTTTTCCACTTGGCGATCAGCAGTATTTAGGAGCTACCCATTCGAGTATGCAAATAGTGGGAGCGTGATGTGAACACTTAAAATCTGTTTAAAAAACCGATAACTTCGAATATAAGTGTATAAGTGAAGAATATAAATGTAATATGATATATAATTTTATTTTAGCCTCGACCCAATCCATCCAAGTGAAAATACCCTGTTAAATTCGTCAGCGGCAAATTTGTCAGGATGTGGTTCTAAAATGGCCAAACTTGGAACATAGATCGGTCACTGACGTGTTTATCTTATTTTTCTAGATATAGATTACTGAAAAAAAAAGAGTTTTAATTTGATCGGTGGTGGCTGACATATTGATCGCGACCCAGACTTCCGCAAATGAAAACATGCCATAAGGCACTACATATGGTCTACTATGTGATTTATCAGGGGGCAAAAATCCGCAAGTGAAAACATTTAATTAGACAGCTTAAGCAGTAGGATTGCAGCCAACTCTCGGTGGTAGGTCAACCTAGTGCTCAGCCCGGTCGGACGGCGAGGGAGGGCATGAGTGGGAGCGAACAACGGGGCCAGCTCACACAGGGACAGCACAGAGACAGACAGGTGGAGGCTCAGGTGACCAATGCAGGTAACATAATGAGACCACGAGTACAGGTGAGCAGATCCGAGCAGATCCGAGCTACTCCTGCTCCTCTGTCCGGATGAGGCACTCGGGTGACGTTTGAAATTCCCCACCTCCCTTTGCCAGGACTTAATGGGAAAGTGTTGCGTATCCCCGCATCACGATCCATTATTATGTGTCCATTATTGCTGCTTTTTGATAAGGTATGTCAAGCTGGGTTAGGAGAATGAGGAGGATATTTATATTCTTGTTCACGTTTCCTCGAATACAAATAGTAATTCCAACCGAACACGCGCCGGAGGGCAACTGCCAAGAAATGACAAGTATTAGTGACACCAACATATAAACATATAAAGTAAGCATATTAGGTTCCTATTCCGAGCTAATAACAAGTATTTATTTTGTGATGGCGTTGCACCTCTCAGTGCGCTTTACGAAGATCAGCGACCAATTTCATTTTGATCATTTGAATTATAAGTTAATACTCCCTCACATGAACAATGACATGATCCCACTTTATGTATGTATTCCCTGGAAACATATGTAATCGGTTTACCCTTCTCTAGACTAGATACAAGTAAATAGCAGAAAATCAATTAAATTTAATGAAATAATAGAGGGAAACTACTTCCAGGTGAGGTTTCCTAAAATTTCAAAAAGGTAATGTCAATTTAATCACTGTAGCTCACAAATGTTGTTTATGCTACATTCCACAAACTACAAGAACAGTGTCTCTGACTAGCTGAGAAATTTTGCATGACATGGTCAAACTTGGTATGGAAACGTCAGCCTTGGTACGAAAACTTTGATTACAACGTCTCAAGCAGCAGTATGTGGATTTATTAAGAAGGAACTGCATCGAGATCTGTAGCCACTGCAAATATGCCATGAGCTTTGGTTTACGGTATAATCTCACAAGGCAAAATCGAGTGAGATTATGTAGCAAACCAAAATGAAAGGTATATTTTCAGTAGCTATAGATTTTATCTCACCCCTATCAGTAACTAATTGGCTAACATTTGTGATAACATTCTTCATTGTGTATTTCTTTATAAAACTCCATCGGTGTTGAGTATAAGTTTCCCATGTTAAGTCCATTATTATTAATGACCATGGGTAAGAAATACAACAATCGATGATTTTCGCAAGGTCGGCTCTGTAAACCACTCGAGGTTGACGACGAAATACACTCACTATCGCTCGTCTATTACTACGCATTAACTCCTCATGGTCCATGGTTGTCCGCCCAAAAGAAGCCACATCGATTGTTGTCTATATATAAATTCAGTCACACCCCCACAAACAATATCGTGGGAGTATCGGTCAAGCGCTGCCGTTACCACCGCTACTGCCAGCAGCACCACCATCACCCAGAGGCGCACGGCTAAACCAGATTAGCATCCAGAGTCATTTTCGTCAGCGGTACCCTTTTAAAACGAGTTCATTTCAGGAAAGGCGAAAAATAGCCTGCATTGACTGTTTTGAGGCGCTCAAATTGAAGCCAGCGTGTTGCGGAGCCCTCTGTTGTTTTTCCCGACGGATCGGAGAAGTTATCGAAGTACAACACGCTCAGGCACGAAATGCCGCTCCCGTCTTTGTTCTTCTACTGCCTCCATGTCTATAGCCCAATATCCTCACTCTCCGCCGCCGAGTGGCGCCACCTAATTGGCAGAGCTGCAGGTAGAGCCACCTAGTAGCCTTACGGGGAACTATGTGATTGGGCGTAACCTGACATGCGAGCCACCTTTCTGTGATAGAATAAAGCATTGGTTGAGTCATAACAATGGACTTAGCTTGCCATTGTGAAGGGTTCTTAGGCATGTGTTGGGGCGTGTACTCACCCCTTAATGTCTCTAGAGATCTTCAATGTCTGTTGTTTATAAAGGATTTATAGCATTTGTCCATACAGAGGCAACCTGGTATGCTAGCCTTTGATCTGTAGGCTGTTCCAGTCCTTACAACTGCATTGTGAAATCATTACTAATTCACAGCGGATTTAGCCGGTTTCCCTTTCCGCACTCCACCATAGAACGGGATGAGGCTGGAGAGGATGTCCACAAAAAGCTAGGACGAACTGCATGATTCAGGCACAGTGGAGCAGCTCACAGGAAGGCAGTGAGCTGCTCGGTGCTGAATCGCTAAGCATGAGCAATTTCAGCACACAGGAAGACAGAAACAGCTCCCGCGCGGTTCGAAACCACCAGGCAAAGGTAACTCCCAATGAATTATTTCCTGCCGTTTCGCTTTGAATCACAAAGTTGTTTGTTTTTAAACACATTGTAGTCTCAGCGATAGGCAAATCCTTCTGAAGTTTTTGTTTACGAAGACCACAGTCAAGCCTTTGTTTGTTCTCGTGATGCTTGCTTAAATAAAACACATTCACTTCACTAAGCATCATGTCTTTGTCTGCAGCTTCTTATATAAAAAAGACACATATATACTCGACACGAAAGGGTCTCCTTTCTAACACTCTCCTTATGGTAACATCATTGTTGTAATAATATATATGTGGATCACGGTTAAGACTGATTCGTGTAAAGCTACCATTCTAAAGGCAATTGTATGGCGTTGAATAAAAGCCCTGTTTTCTGCAGTAACATCTCAGCAGGACCTTTGTTGTCTCTCTTCGCGTGTTTGTGTGTGTGAAATGAATGAATGCAACTTAATCTTCCCGCTGTTTAGGCTCACACGCCTTCTCTTTCATTTTTAATATTATGTCAGGATGCGGAGGACATTGAATTTGATGCGTGAGTCACCATGACCCGTTTTCTTTTTTACCTAAACTTTGCGGACCCCATGATTTGTCTGTTCCAACCCTAGAGATCTATAGACCTCTCTAAGGTAGGGATTGGGAGTTAGCTCAGTGGATAAGACACTTTTCCACTGTAAATGGTCATAGTTGAGCGTGGTCCACACGTTCAGATACGCTGCTTAGGTAAGCGAGAGGTGATATAGACTTTCAACGCGCTGCAAAAAATATCCTTTCACTACCTGGATGCCAACTGGGAAAGGGGCAGAGGGCCAGTGTCTCAGTGTCTTAGAGGCATGCCGAGCTGACCTTGGCACTTCACTTCAGACCGAAATACCTCATTGACCCACTGGTGCATGATAGAGTTTGTTCCTAGAAAGGCAGTAGTAGAAATGGAAAGTTTACCTGGTGCATATGGTTACAGAAAATAATGCACAAACTGAATATATGACACAAACTGTTTAATCATTCTTATATAATCGATGGCAGTGAGACAAGTACAACTCAACTGCTGCCCAATTCGGTTTGATGTAGCCTTTATTTTGAACAATAGACAACGTTTCAGCTGCCTTTTTCAAGTATTTTTTTTATATAATTCCACACTCATTTATCAATGAGGTACCAACCATTTTCTCATAGTTTTCCATAAGTAGGTACCACCACCACAACCGCTCAACGAGAATTCCAACGATTGGCTTTGCGAGTGGTTGTAACCCGAGATTCGCCAGAGGGACTGCACGTTTACACAACAGCAACCAGGTGGCAGCACCAGCCCCTTACAGAAGACGATACGCAGGGTGGGTGGGTGGGTGGGTGGGAGGGTGGGCGGGGGTGCCTCTGGCTCCGTCTGTTAGGTCCCAGGCGTGATTACCACTGCTAACTACTTCTTGACTGCCGCCAAGACCACTGCTCATGAGACTCTTGGCTGCAGCCCAGCTACCCCCCCTCTCCCTCGGTACTTCCTGTGAGTAGCTCCCTGTGGTGTCCTACCCACGACCCTCCTCCTGCTCACACCCACTCACCCCACCCCGTTCCTTTCGCCGATTGCTGTTGTAGGTTGCCTGCTGGCTGGGTGGCTGCATGCCAACTGACTAAACGCAAATCACACCGCCCATTAAGACAAAAACCTCCAGCAACTCTGCAACCTGCTTGTTGCAATTTTCCGCTCACTGGAGAAGCCGGGAGGTTAAAGAAGGGGCGGCGGTGGAGCGCACGAAGCCCGCCCGGCCACGCGTAGACGTCTCCGCCGAGCGTAGAGCAAAGAAACCCCAGCGCGGCAAAATCACCAGCGATCGGTGAAAAATAACGGTAATGCGCCTTGAAATCGCAATGTGAAAAATGACAAGTCGACCGGAGGTAGCTTGAAATAATGACAGTTTCGGCTAGTGGGGTTTTGTTGAGGGATGGAGATTGGTGGGAGGGTGGGAGTGGGAGGGGGTTAAGCCTTCCTCCTGGGCGTCGATTACTCCAGCAGGTTATTGTTGCCTATCACGCATCGACGTCGGCGATCAACAGGTGCAGGCTGAAGCGGCATTTCCACCTGACGATTATGGCCGCCTATTATGGCTTTTGGTACCACTGGCCGACTATTTAGGAAGACAGGCCCAGAACCTAGACCATTCCAGATAAGATAGATTAATCAAAAATGCGTTTCAGCATTTTTATGGCACATAATCGTCAAATAGAAACGGGGATACAAAGAACCTAGACCATTCCAGATAAGATAGATTAATTAAAAATGCGTTTCAACATTTTAGGCCACATAATCGTTAAATAGAAACGGGGATACAAATTTCAGGTCCGCGATTTTTTACCCTAATTTTACGCAATTCACCACCAACTGATGGTTATTTGCAACTGAGTACAAATAATCGGTGGCAGGCAGACAATTCTGTTACAAAATGTATCCAATGCTATGAGAGTAACGCGAAGGTTTCCATCAACCGATTATGACCACCGATTATTGCATTGAGCAACGCTGACCGATTATGTGACACATTTGGTCCAACAATTGTCAGGTAGAAACAAAATGATGAACGCTTTTTCTCTGCAACATTAGGTGATATAGGACCACTGACTGACCTTTGAGGCCAACATTGAAATCAAACTATGTTGGGCGGTGACCAAATATCGGCTGCTCTAGCGGCCATATCTAAATCCACCGCTACAGATTTCTATGTTAGTTTAGGGAGGGTTAATCTTCAGGCTGGTCAGGTCCTGAACATGGATAATCAGTGAACATGGAACACATAATCGGTCGTCAGGTGGAAACAGAGTGCATACTTTGAGGTCAGCAATCGTTAGAACAGAATATTTCTTAAAAAGGACCACCTACAGACCTTGATACAAGCTGAACATAATCGGCGGGGTTTTTCGTCGACATGTGGAAACGCCAAACAAGAGTAAATCTCAGGAGCTACCAACCAACGACGGATTTCAAATTAACCATATAATCGGTTGACATTCGGTCGTCAGGTGGATATCCCGAATTACTGGTGCCAGAGCTGGGTTTGGGCTCTCTATCGGTAGCTCGACCAAGGACTGGTGTCACAGGGTGAGATTTTAAAAGGAAGAGCAATAAACAATTATCTTATTGTGGTCTTTGTGGTTTTCTCGCTGTTCTTTTTTTAAGACAGTCTCAAAAGGATTGATCGCTGTATACACATGCTCATATTACTCAATAAATGTAATAAGTAAGTATTTGGGAACAAAAATACCGTTTTTACTAGATACTCAACCCAATTTGGGATTGTCCTGCATAAAGAGTTGTCCTCCGTTAAAATAGGACAGGCTTTAACAATAAGATTACCATATTCTCCTTAAAACAGTCATGGAACCTTCTCTGGCTATTTTCTTACATCAAAAATATCTCCTATGCGTAATATGCGTACGCGTTAGTCATTAGATAAAAGGAGGGATGTACGCAAAATTTTTATAACATGTTTTATCCCCTCCTCCCATCCCACCCTCATTGAGTATGTTTATTATGACTGGACCCTTTGTAGACTGGGTCTAGTCCAACTATTTTGGGAGAGAATGGACGGTTCGGGTGAGTTTGAAGCCCTGAGGAATCTATAAAGCTAGGAGGCTTGATGACAGGGTGCAGGAAGAGAGGGCAAAGGTGAGCGGAGGATCCTGTCTTGGAGTCCCGAGTGATGGATGGGGAGCCGTCATAGGGGTAGGATGCGTACTGGAGTGGGGTGTGAGCCAAGTATTACGCTTTCCCTTTTTTTTTTTGCAGCCTTTCTTGTTTCTACAATTATAACATTCACACCAAAACATGCAATACATTAATATATCACTTATCTGAGTATGTTGTTTAGTAGTGAAAGGAACTAACCATGGAACTCACCTGAAATAAAATAGATCAATCATTAGTGAATTGTGGTGTTTGATACAGAACAGTTACAATAATGAAACAATAGCAGAAAATGATTGAATGAAGAATAGAGAATTCCATCAATGCACAATATTCTAACGATATTAAAGCTAACGACAACTTTAGCCATCCTCACATCATAACCTCTTTCACTGTGAACCTGTTTCTCAAGACATACCTTAAAATATTGATAAAAATGATAGTTTGTTAGCCTCACTTGGGTGGGGTAGCCATGTCTGCCCTTACTGAAGAACTTCATCTTGTATGTTTTCCTCCCGCATCTAAGCTTCAATCTAATTGTTCTCGTCGACTGCGTTGCATGTTCAACCTTGGTATAAAAACGTCAGCCTAGGTACGAAATGGCTTTAAGGCCGTATACAATGGATTTGAATCCCTATACAATGGATATGGTATCTGACGTTTCTTAAACAATGGGTAGTGGTTTACAGAGTCCCATACATTTTCAATGGAGACTTTGTATACGGCGGATGATAACGACGGCAAACTATCACCATGGGAGACCGGCGTATGCTCTTAGAGGGTGCGTCCACCAACCACGACAGGGCTGCGACAACGGCTTTCCGACAAGGTCCACGACAGCTCTACGATTGGAAGGCATGTCGTAGCCTTGTCGTGGTTGGTGGACCCTAGTTCCCGACAAGAGGCTACGACAAGGCCCCGACAGGCTGCGACACAAAGCTTGTCAGGAGGTTGTCGGAGGCCCTTCGACAAGGCCACGACAATATCGAACATGTTCGATTTTTGCTACGACTGGACCTTTGTCGTGGAGTGTTGTGGTTTCCTCGATATCACTGTCGTAGTGTGTCGGAACCATGGGCGCCTTTTTTTACGGAAACCGGCAACGTCTACGACACGCCCCGACACCGCTGTCCCGACAATGCTCTTCTCACGACAAGGCTGCGACAAGGCTGCGATTGGAACTATCATGTCGGCACTTGTCGTAGCCTTGTCGTGGTTGGTGGACGCACCCTCTTACACATTGCTTATGTCGCGTGTGCGTCCGTGTGCTGGACAGTACCCAGGTGGACGAGGCGAAGACGAGGTGGGAAGGGAGAGCCCTGCACTGGGTGTCAGCATTGCACAGGTGTTTGTCCTCTCCCTCTGTCCGTACCACGAGCCACAGGGCAGCTACCTAAATACCCACTGACTGCGGTACACCCAGCGCAAAGATATACGTTTAGGGCCCCGCTTTCTATCTATATATGGTGGAGCTTACTGATATTAACCAACGACAGGATAGATTCCTCGGCTAATTTGTTTCAGCCAGCTTGCTAGGAGGATTGCACCCAGTCCATATATAGAGATTCCTCCTCGGGGCAGGGCTCTGTCTGTGTAGAAAAATCAGGCGGGCATTGAGGCCTGTGTGACCGGCGGCCGAGCAGCTCAGGCCGCGGGTGAGCAGCTCAGGGGCCGGCGAGCCGGAGCCGGGGCCGTAAGGCTGCTCCACAGTCCTGTTGTTGGGAAGGAAATGATCAGCGCTCATTCAGGGGCACGTGGAATTAGGGCATAATGTGAGAAGGCCTGGCACCAAAGACGTAATTTAGAGCTACTCATTTCCTGCACCTGTCAATGGATAATCTGCTGAGGGATCGACGAGGTGGAGGGTGGGGTAGAGTTAGGGGTGGGTGTAGTAAGGGGTGGAGGGTGAGGCAGAGGAGGGGGTGGGTTTAGTAAGGGGTGGAGGATGGGTTAGAGGTTGGGATGTGTGTAGTAAGGGGTGGAGGGTAGAGGTAGAAGTGGGTGTAATAAGGGGTGTAGGTAGGGGTAGAGGTACGGTGTGTGTAGTAAGGGGTGGAGGGTAGAGGTAAGAGTGGGTGTAATAAGGGGTGTAGGTAGGGGTAGAGGTAGGGATGTGTGTAGTAAGGCGTGGATGGTGAGGTAGGAGTGGGTGTAATAAGGGGTGTAGGTAGGGGTAGAGGTAGGGATGTGTGTAGTAAGGGGTGGAGGGTAGAGGTAGGAGTGGGTGTAGTAAGGGGTGGAGGGCGGGGTAGAGGTAGGGATGTGTGTAGTGAGGCTAGGGTATGTGTAGGGTTAGAGGGGTCAACCTCTAGCGGTCAACTGAATCATCTTCGGGGGGCACAATCCTAACTCCAGTCCTCACCCGGAATCTGTCCCCTCCACTCAGGACCATCTCATCTATTTGCAGTGAATCCTCCTTCAAGTTTCCAAGCTTGCCGCATAGGTGGCGCCTGAGTCGCGTCTCGTTAGCCCCATTCTCACTTCCCCACCATCCCCTTAGGCCCTCCGAATGCTATTACCTCCCCGGGCTCTATCTCTTTATGGCCAAATCTGATCAGAGCATGTGGGATTTTCTGAGACGGATGAATCTCCTACAGTCTCCGGATAATAATACACCTCAATGCAAAAGCATTTCTGTATGCTATCGCTGGAGGAGAAGGACAGGTGAATGATAAGGTGTTTTTCCATTTGCCGACAAAATAATCGGAAACTTTTTAGGAATCCGTCCTTCAAAAATGCAAATAAGGGACGAGTGGTTCGAGCAATAAAAATCCACTTACCAATCGTTTCCACCAGCCAACCGATTTTCTATAACACTCTGACCCAAATCATGTCAAACAAAATCAATCCATGTTGAATTAATTGGTAACGAATCTATTTGGATGTGGTTCAAAATAACCGCAAAAAATCGAAACATAGAGATTTCTGAGGAAAGGGTTAAGAATTGGGAAATGGTGGCAGACAAAGTTATCGGGAGCCAAAAATGGTCAAGTGGACCTATACATTTACGCACGTGATGCATCGTTGCCAACAGTTCTAACGACTTTACCCATCGCAAAAATGCCACATTGCACCGTGCAAAACGGTAACCATGGAAGCATGATTAGTGTGCCTGAATGAAATCTATTCCGCGTTGTTTTGGTCGGAAATATATTCAGCGAGTTCGAAGAAATCATGAAAATGCCATTTTGAACCAATTCGCGTGGTACGGTGAGCTGTGTGCAGAATAGAATCCTTACGAATGAAAACCGTACAAATCGGTACGAATGGAATCCGTCCGAATGGAATCCTTTTTTCTTTCGATAGAAATACTAAATGAGCTCATTTTATATTTTTATTGACAGAAATGCGGTACGAAACGACGTCCAAACAAGGTAAACCCATTTCACTAAAACTCTAGTATCCCTCAGTCAAAGACACTTCAAAGTGCAATTTCAGTTATAAATATAAGGTCTATTACAGTCCTCTTCAGGGAACCCTGAAAATAAATGTGGTTTGAATCGAGAGCCATTTGAGTTAACATACTCGGACTAGAGCTGAAAGGAATGGCAAAGGCCGTGATGACGTCACATCCGCTGCTCTCAGGTCTCATTACGATAAATGCGACACTGCGTGACAGGCCTGCTCCGCTGTCCCGACCATACCAACGCAATCACGAAGGACTGCGAGAAATTACGAGAAGTCTTTGGGAGCTGGGTTAGACAGGATCAGCCTTGCCCCTCCTCCCTCCTACACACATCTACACACACCTGCTCAACTAGACTGTTTAAAGGCCATTTTCCATCGGCCGATTTTTTTCAGCACTGATCTGCAGTCGGGAACCACAGGTCGGTTATTTTGAGTATACCGACACCAGTTCGAGGAATGGAAACAGCCTGGTATTTGAAATAGTCACCTATTTATTTGGCTAAGGTTATGCAATGAAGCCACGGTCCATCAACCAACTTGATCAATGACCAACAGAATCAAAACGCTTTTATTTCATCAGGGATGCTGCAGATTTTGGCCTGAAAATTCCGTCAGTTTGGACATAAGAAATGCAGTGAAAACAAGGCATTTTCTATATACCCATGCCGTATATACTGTAAATACGTACCGTTTCGGTATATGACGTAAAAATACTGTACGGACCAGTGGTCCGTACACCAAAATACGTACTACCTACCCATACACATTTATTAAAATTTTGGTTATTAAGAAAAATTAAATTGATTTTTTTAAAAATTTTGGGTATGTAGTAAATATATAACGTCCGACGTTCTATATAAATACTGCAATTATATGATTGGCACCACAAACAGACTTTAAGTGGGACGCAAATGATAGGTGCTATCTTCTTTGGTCAATGGAAAATGACCTTACACCCACCGACCCTTGACCTTTGATAAATTTGTTAGCCACCACTGATGGATTTCTTCCCTCATTTTGTCAAAAAGTCGATAGAGAGCATTAAAAGAATGTTAATGACCGAGGATTTTTGACACCTCTTTCTGACAAAGTTGTCGGTGATCTGTGTTGTTAGACGAGGCGTATCGATGAAAGATCCAAAACCCACCGCGTTGCTATTTTTATCCTACCACGGAACCACCAGTCGGGTCCATTGGAACGAAAGAAAATACATCAAAAAAGTTGTCGGTGATCAATTCAACATGATTTTATTTGGTCGGTATTTGTTAGTTCAGCAAGAGGGATCAAAAGATGGTCGGCAGGAGGAAAGAGATCATCGATAAACAAAATCGCCGATCTTTGGCTCGAATATCTAATACTCGGATCATTTCCCCTTATTTGCATATTGATACGAGTGCTTGCTAAAGATCGACGATCACTTTGTCAGCAGGTAGACATAGGCGTATAGTTATACCTCCCAATACGAACCTCCTCCCAATCGACTTCTGTAACCGCTCGTTGTCACAAATTCTGAGTTCTGCTTCGGTGCTTTCTCAAGCTGAAGGCAGGCAAGGTTCTATACGAATATATCCCCACTCATTATGTCAAGCAGAAAAAAGTTGGCGAAAATAAACCAGAAGTATTAGGTCCAGTCTAAAAAGGAGTTTGGAGAATGCTGGCAGAAAGTGGCTGGGTGTCTACAGATGTGTGCGTGTGTGTGGCTGAGGGGGGTGGGTGGGTGGCTACAGTTCCAGAGGGATGTGTGTGTATGTGTGTGTGTGTGGGGGGGGGGGGGGGTGGGGGAGGAGGGGGAGGCAGGGAGAGGGGTTACAGTTCCGGAGGGATGTTCGATGTTAATGGAATGGTGCTATCACGAGAAGCTTTACTTCCTGGGGGGAGAGGGACCCCGGCGGCTGAAACACCCGACACGGCTTAGGACCTGCCAACTCTCTGACATGCAAATTAGGCACTGTCCGCCACACGCGCATGCGTACTTCGGCCTTGTCCGGACGTGGCACGTCACCCCAACTCCGACAGCATATAAGGCCATTTTCTATTGGCCGACGAAATCGGTACCGACTATTTGAGTCCTAAAAGCCGGTTCCCACCAGCCGACAGAAATGGCACTCCTAAAGGTATGTTGTTAGTGCCACAGAATGTACGTCAATATCAAAATGTCAGTGATGGTAACTGGTTTTCACTGCATTTCACTTGTCCATACGATGGAATTCTCAGGATGATAGCATCATTGCATAATTTCCGCCGACTGTTTAGACTCATCAATCTGACGTCGGTATATAGATGAATAAATTGAAAGGTTGTTCCCGACTGCAGATCGGTGCTGAATAATCAGCCAGTGGAAAATGGCTTTAAAAGTCTGTTGGTGGTGCCACCGACTGGACTTTGGCATCAAATAGCGAATTAAAGTTCATTGTACATAACTTCTCCAGTATCGCACAGATGTCTACCGATTTCATGTTACCGCTGAAACTAGGAGTCTCACTATGATCCTGTTGGTCATCGACATAGACGGTGGCCTTGTTGCATAATTTTCGCCAAATTAATTTCAACTTACAGGCTGCTTCCATTCACTAATCTTGCTTCGGTTTACCCAAAAACGAATCGATCAGTGGTTCCCGACTGCAGATCGGTGGGGAATAATCGGCCAGTAGAAAATGGCCTTTGAACCTTACCCCGCGTCCCCGTGTCAACTACTGTAGCACTGTGCAGTGCCTGCGACTGTAGCGCCACATAGCAGGAGGTTGGGGGATAGTGATGATTGGCGCTTAGCGTCTCATGACATCCGGGAATTTGCTGATACGAAATGCTATTGTAACGAGGCTGAGATCTTAATGACGTCAGTGGCACGTAATTCGTTACTCTCCAATAGGGTGCCCGTCATACGTCAACTAATTGAGGCTCATGGGGCTTGTTCAAGTCGGGTGTTGACATTTCGCCTGATTGGCAGGGCAGTGTAGGGCATCTAGAGGCTAGCCACGGTTATATACGAGGGAAAGCAGGCTGGCATCAGTAGCAAGCGCTGTGGAAACAAGGTGCGTGACTGTCAGGAACCAGCACCAGTAACTCCCCTGACGAGCAGACGACATTCGTGACAGACATCCGCCATGGAAGGGCGCGAAGAATTTATTACACAGCACGAAATTTTCAGTTTATCAATCTTTGCACCATCGCGTAAACGCACATATGTACTAATATTGAATAATGTATGAATTTAAGAAGAAACGAGTCATCGTTCTCCACGAGTTTGATGCGGTGTAGTTGGAGAATGACTTCTTTGACTAAAACGAGGTGCCTTCTGTATTTATCTAACCCCTGATTATTGGGCGCTTGCGTAGACAGCGTAGAGAACTTAAAAGCTATATATATGTAAACTTACGTGTAGCTATTTACGCAGTCATATATATATAGATAGACATATAGATCTAAATTTTAAAAGTCTCACAGCCCACCATAGACACGTTGTCAGATAACACCAACTGTCCTTACACTAACCCAGCTGCCGCAACACCCCCTCCCCCATACACAAATTCAATCTCACATACGCAATCTCGCTCATAAAATCAAAGCGTTTTAATTCTGTCAGTCGTTGAAAAAATTAACGGGTAACCATGTTTGTTTATGTCTTGTTTTCATTCACCGATCTATCGTCAATATACAAACAAATCTATCGGTAGTTCAAGACTCCAGATTGGTGCCAAATAGTCGGCCAACGGAAAATAGCTTACAAGTTACAGGGAGTACCCATCGTTTTCTGTGTGTGTGTGTGTGTGTGTGTGTGTGTGTGTGTGGGGGGGGGGGGGGGTTCCTTAGTAGGGGGCTCGGAGCTCCAGGAATGCCAGTGGGAATATGCATGACGGTCGACAGGGTAACGTACATAATAAATGACAACGAGTCCAAAATCTCCCCCAATGAGACAGACGTAGAAATAAACCACACACAACCACATCTGCCTTCAGGCCTGCTAATCTGACAGGGGCCTGTTGAATAACTTATGCTTAGGAAAGTACACGGTGAAAGGAGACCTCGTACGAGGGTTCTCGTTTGATAATATTGAAGCTCGCTCGCTATGACTGAAGTATTGAATATTATTGTTTATCCTACCCCTAATATAAAATCCCATAGGCTTAACATTGACTTTCCGTGTGCGCCAGTATGTCGCATACGGATAAGAAATCGCTCCTAGGAGCGTACAAAAAATGGACCAATCAGAGATCAGCAGCTGAAAGTAGTTCCAAGCGCCTTCAGAGCAGGAAGGAGAGCTATATGGAGGATTTCAGAAAGTTTTTATGTGTTTTTTTGTTGTTATTATACTTACATAAAAATATCGTTCACAGGGGGTAGGATAAAATCAAAACCTTATTCGTTTTTATCTGGGCTCCTGTATGCGACGACTGGAGTTTGGCGTAGTGATATCCGGAGCCAAACTCCAGTCGTCGCATACGGGAGGCCAGATTAAAACTCATCCGGTTTTACGAAAATATCTATGGCCAGACACCTAGGGAATACTACCCGCTGCTAGGGTTTCCCTATGAATAATGTTCGGGCTCACTCAGACGTAGTGAGTGGGCTAAAATACGGACTCGTTTTGTGTACAAGTGCTATATAAATACACTTCCTATGGAGCCCCCGTAATAGGTGAGTAATAGATTTTCATTACACAAGACCTGCACGTGAAGAATCGACAACATGTTTGGTGCAAACACTGCACGAAAAGCACCATTTTACATATATATACGCCATTGCGATAACGCACGTATCGGCTGTATCGTGGCTTGTTTATATTTGTATACACCTCTTATACGCGTCTACGTTTCGGGCGTCTACAAGACAGTTTTCATATGTAGACACGTGCGACTTGGCTGTCTTTCACGCCTGGCGTATTTAAGATAAAATATACTCTGCGCAACATATATATATATACGCCAGGCGTATATATGATACCCCCCCAAAAAAAAGTGCGACCCGCGGCCCACCCGGGCCTGTGGGTGTTGGTAGAGGATACACCAACCCTGACCCGCCACCTGCGACCTCCCAACCCCACCCCCTACCGCCCCCCCACCACCCCACGCCACCCCCACCCAGCCTCAGTGAGAAGCCCCCCGCTGCCCGCCGGCCACCGCCCACCGCCCACCGCCAGCCCCGTTTGTACAGGTTGACTCAGTGGGAAACCCTCCCCCACCCTCCACCGCCCGCCCATGCCCGCTGCTGCCCGCCACGAGGTGTTATGGTGTCGGCGGGGGCCGGGTAGACATGTGGTGTGAATGCGGCCGCATTCACACCTGTGCGGTCGCATTCGCAGGGGGTAAGATGATTTCAGTAGTTAGCTATAACCTTGAAGAGGGTGCTTATATGCTAAGCCAAGATTGACCACACATAGGCATGGTGTTTTAAAGTCAAATCTATTAGAAAAACGGTAAAAAAAAACCAAACAAATACAGGGTTTATTATGTGTAATTAATCAATTCATACTTAATTAGGTTTTTATAAAATAAATTGGTAATATAAGATTGCAATTTTCATACAGACTTGGATGGTTAATGGCAAATGAAATATGCTACCAGTAGTGTCCCCAAGTGGCAGATAATGGAACTTTTTGAGATTGGTGTATATACAACGGAATCAGGCATATATATGACGTATATAAGACCGCACCATGGACATGTATATACGCCACTAGATAAGGCGTCTACGAGACGGATAACAGGTCTAACTTCTAGACGCAAAATCCTACTGTTAGACGCGTTTCGCATACATATGTAAAATAGTGCTTTTCGTGCAGTGAAATGTATCATCGTAGAATTTTCTTCAATAAAAAAAAAATGTAGTTGTCTGTATTCTGCAGTTCATATGTATGTTGACTATCTTGAATGGATCTGTGTGTACACATTCGTATATCTTTATCACCCTGTACATACGTGATATTTTATGATTTCTCTGATTTGTATTTACGGCTAGCGTTGCGTTAGCGTGGAACCATAGACACGGGCTCGCCATTTTGTATTTATGACACCTATACTATACTCTCGTGGGCATCGCGATAAATTTCGTCAGTGAGCCAAAAGCTTGGTAAAGGGGACGCGAACATTATTTATACTACACCCGGAGCAGCGGGTAGTATTTCATAGACCGCACACAGGTATATAGTAATCTATAAAACTGTATTCTGCACACCGATAATAGCGTCAGTCCCTATTCCGCTTTCCTCCTAGGTTCATTTCTCTCTTTCTACTCGCATTTATGTATCTTTTAAAGTAGGGTAATGGGGGGGGGGGGGGGGGTAACTCCTTTATGCTCCTCTTCTGGATTTATCCCTTGTTGATAATTCTAAGTTTACTTTTGTCTTGGGGAGAAACCAAGATTTTGCCGACAAGAACATGTCAAAGTTTGACCTTTCAACTTCTTACCTTCCAATTAGATCACAAAATCCCTTGTAAATGTGCAGATTTCGAAGAAAAAATTGTCTGTTTAAATTCGATTTTAAGTCATGTGCAGGTTATGAGTGGTTCTGACTCGGCTTTCTTTTACAAAGAAACCTGTGTTGTTTGGATGCACGTGTGATGTTTTTGTGGAGAAAATACGTTTTCTCCCGAGCAGAGCTTTAAAATCAAAACGAAAACTTTCCTCAAAGAAACTCATCAACGTCTCGGGTTTTCTACTCCTCTTCGACTCTATAATTGATTTTGGCAATCTGAAACTAAAACATAGAGGAGCCTAAAATGATGTGTGACTCATCTTGCAAATTGCCATGTCACAGGATGCTTAGACTTCGCTACTCTGATGTCTCCGGATGCTCCAGGGGATGTGGAGCCACCACGAGAGGCTTTTAGGACCTGCTGCCCAAATGTAGCCTATTTCAACCTGACGATTTTTCGCCCCCGATAAATATGTTAGCCACCACTGTGACAGATCTTTTAATCATTTAAAAAAGTCATTGACCGTTCAATGTACCTATCTTTTGGCATTTTTAGCACCACTTTCGGATACAATTTTCGCCGATCAATTCAACTCAGTTTGGTTTGTTGGGAATTGTGACTTCAGCAAGCGAGATCAAAAGTCAGTCGGCAGGTGGAAATAGACCATCGATATAGAGAATCGCTGATTTTCGGCAAGGATGTTTTGCCCTCGCTCTGCTGTCCCCTTCTTCGTATAACAGAATGAGTGCATCGTAAAATACACTTGTCGTTTTGTCGGCAGGGGCTAATAGGCCCAAAGGTGTTACTAAAAATCCGCACCAAAAATCGGTAATTTTGAATTTCGTTGCCCTGTTTCCACTCGCAGACAGATTTCCTTTGACACCTCCGACCTGGGACTGGGGGAAACCTGAAAACCCCGTGTAACTTTAAGCGGCAAACCGCGTAAGCGGACACTTTGGCCCAAATCGGAGGGTGTCCGCTTACGCGGGGTTATACTGTACGCAGCAGACGTCATTTGAGCATTTGCCGACTGACATGAGAACGGCCAAGATGGGATGAACGACATCTCAGCCTTCTTCTCCTGCTCAATAATTAGCCAATCATGTCGCCCCGCCGTCCCCCTGCCCCCTGAACTTAAACATGACACACATCTGCCCGCTGACAACTCGGAGAGCAGCTGGGTTTCTTTTTCCTCATTGTTTCGGCGGAAAGAAACGAATGCGGTGTCGACATGGGAAATGAGCTGTGTCTGTCACGGCGGTGTCTGTAAGTGTAAATTAGATATGTTGGTTTGATTTTCGAAATTAGAACAGGGAGCGATTCTTATATCAAACTTTGTGAAAAATGAGATTATGACACACAAAAGTTTGATGCAGTTACAGTATCTAAAAGCATTATAAAAATATTTATTTTGTACCATGATGTATTGTTAATATGCATCATTTCGGCATACAATGTAATGATACCGTACATAATCCTATTCTGTGCTGCAAAATACAGAACCCTGTTCCATACGCGTCAACTAAATTACGGTAAGATATCATCAATTTAGGGTATATAATGAATATAGAACGACCTGATCATGCTGTACTTGCTACAAAATGAGAACTTACGATTTGCACGCTAGGGCCCATCTCGTTTTATAACATGTGTATCATGGGCAGGTCGTTCTATTTAAGTAATTAGGTGTGACATAACTGATAACTAGGCTCAAGACATTTTAGTGTACTGTCTCCTTCCCATTACATTACAGTCACCCTTTATGATACAATTTTCATATCAATCAAAACGATTGAAACAATTAAAAGCTATTAGGAATGATCAATAAAACGCATCCAACTGTTAGAATCGATCATAATAATTGCAGAACCAGGAACTTCGTCTTTCCAACACCCGCACCTCTCTGATTGGTGACCAGTGTAATTTACATCATGACGACTTGGTGCTAAAGTTGGGTGGCCTTAGTGGCACCCCCTATTACTAATACTTGGGACTATCATTTAGTTCCTAACAATTATTTCGCACGGCACCGCTTTTGCCGACAACCAGCGAAATGTGATCTCATTGCATTCTCTCATGGAAAGGAGATCGGAAAACTATAGTTCTAAATTATATTTTCAGTACGGCTAGCAACAAATCATAAGGATAGAAGTATATCTGTGTACTGAAACACAAAAAAAGAATAGCAGGATTCAGCACTGTATTGCACGAGAATCTCACTCTCGTGGCCCTTCAGTCTTCAGGCTTAGGTCTGGTTCACTCTGTCTCTATGTGCAGGAGACACTCCAAGCGGATCCGACCAGAATTTACACGTTTTATATGTAGTAGGTAACTATAACGGACACCAGTGCTGAAAATTGCGTCTCTCTCCTATGAAATTTTCCATTTTTGTCTCCCCTATGTCTCTATTTTTCACCTGCCTTTTTATGCCCTTGACTTCCCACCTCTCCAGAACATGCATGCTATCTCCCACGGAAGCCGTCCGCTGATTGGTTGACAACCAAGGACTTAACAAGGTGGGGGGCACTCTGACAAAGCATCACCACAACTAGCTTTGTCTCAGGCCAACAAAGCCCAGTAAGGGGCACCCCCTCCTCCGCCTTGGCGACCCCGCGCGGTTAACAATACCCCATGTATCATCCACCCCCTCGCGTAGGCTGACCTTCTGAGGTTACCGCGCAGCCGCACTCCTCCTTGCCAACCACGTGACGCCATCCAGACCAATCAGATTTGACGTGTGCCGGCAGTCGTGGCGCTTTCATTAAGGCCCCATTTTGCCATGTCCTCTGGCGTAATTAGTACGTGGTGTTAATACTTCCCCACGACTTTTGTCTAGGTTCCGAGTGTAAGAGGAAATGATTAAGCCGCCTCTTGCGTCAGCATGACTACCTCAGCTGACAGGGAATGAATTTACAGACACGGAACCACACCAAATAACTGACAGCCTCCGTGTTGAGCTGCAGTTCATAGCAGTTCAAGTATCAAACATGAAGGAGCACCCCTGCAGCTGGTTATGACGGCATTTTATTTGCGTGTCCAGGTCATGCTACATTCCAGGAATAGATTGTGGTTTTAGATGGGAGGATTTTGAAGTTTTATGATGCGGTTCTAAAGTTTGACATGTGTCTGTAATCCAAATGAAGTAAAACTCCGGGACTCACAGTGGAATTCAGAAATTCATCCACCCGTACTTGGTTTCTTATTGTCATATACTTAAATATAATGTAAATCTTTTTTTATTTCTCCTTAAAAGTCATGGTGCTTAACTGGTCGTTACTTGAGAATGTTGTTATGCTAAATGTCGTGGATTGCCATAACATTGTCAGTGTGGTCGAACTTGGTATGAAAGCGTCAGCCTCTTTGTGGGAACCGTAGTTATTACATCCCGTGCAACAGTTTTGAACATTGGACTGTTTAGTAAGAGACATATGATAATGTGCTTATTCTCATGCTTATAGAAATATTGGTTTCATGGTTAAAATAAATATATCATTATGTTTCACGAGTCGAAGACGAGTGACATTACAGAGCCAACAAAATGCGTGGCATGAATAAGCTCAAACTCAAACGAGTGGCGTCTAGATTTTATCCTACCCCGTTTCCATATTTTTTCAGTATCAGAAAGTAGTGGCATAAACAGCACTTTATGTCACACCCGTGACATAAACAAATAACACGTTAAGCCTATGGCGTTTATCATTAGGGGTAGGATAAATACTGCTTATATACAATTTGTTTGCACAGTATTTGTGGTTTTTCTTTGTATTACGCAGTCACTCATCACATTTTGCATGATGTGCATTATTGCCGATTCATGTCAGACATGGTGAGATCGATGGCCGGTTTATTTTGATGCAATCCCTTTCAGCATAAGTGCAGTGAAACTATAAAACAAAAGGTATATAACAACCCCCTTGTCAATACACCTGAGACAACCTTATGGCGCACTATTCCTGTCTCACCTGCCTCCTCCTACAGCAAATATATTCGACTTCAATATAGCTATATGTGGATGTTGCCAGAGATCAAAGCTCGACTAAGTACAGGTAGACACTGACACTAACAGGTAAGATGACAGGTAGGAACTCAGCAAGACATTGAGGACAATCAATGCCATGGCCATCAGATAATTCACAGCATCCAGGCCCGATCTCAAGACATAATGGTTGGATCCTTAGCCAATACCCCCTCCCCGACATGTTTACACCAGGCGATTTTTATCCATGGTTTCGCACCACTTAACGATTTCTCGACGTTTCCGATAAAATATCGTCAGGTGCAAACAGAAGATTTCCAAGCGCGGTCCACAATTTCCCCCCTGCTCATTTTCTGATTATTATCATCGTAAAGCAGCTTTAAATAATCACGGTACGTGTTTTAATGTTAAGAAATCTGATAGCAAGCAAAAATCGTCAGGTGTAAATGCTTATTGGGTCGATGACTACTGGTACCGGCGTTTATACCAGGGAGCACAAGCTCATAAAAATAAAACATTGGTGCATCTTAAGTCATCTAGAAGGTGGTTTTTGAACTAAGAACGATGGTGACTGAAGGACTACGATTATCACATACAAGGGCCGATATTGACAAGGATCTAGACATAGTTGCGTTGTTTAAACATGGTCCTACGGGAACCATTACATCTTTATCATTCAAACCTTTCTGGTCTTAGTAGAAGCCATATCTTTGGGTTCAACTAAACAGATCGAGTTTTAAGGTCACACGATGAGGAATTATCCTACACAAGAATCGTCTTTTTTTCATTGATCAAAAAAAATACCAGTGTAGGACAATTGGAGGACAATGCAATGCAAAGCCTTCTTTTAGCCTCTGTAATAGATTTATTGATAGAAAATTATAAAATTGTCACCCGGCTACATTCTAGGGAACCGTTTCCGATAAGACTGATAATGGATATAGGACAGACCTATGGACGATGTGCATCACGATAAAGATATTCTAAAAACACTAAAAAAAAGAAGATATTTTCCAGTTCATCCTATACGGCATATAGCCTGTGATCCATGGGCGCCGCCATGACGCCCCCCGAGTAGGTGTTCTTCACTAAAGGAGGTGAAAAAGTAGCTGTTCTTCACTAATGGAGGTGCAAAAAAAGTGAGTGATGATTGGGAAATGTCACTTTTCTTGCCTTGCTCACATATGTTAATAAAGTGTTCCATTTAAAAAACATCATGTCCTGGGTTTTAGCATTACATCTTCCTGCTCTGGGAACGGTGGAGAGAGTCAAAGGAACCTTGGTAAAACATTGAGAGGCATCTGAATTTCGTAAGAACAAAGAGCCAGAATACAGGTTTTGTCGCCCGACCACCTAGTGACTGCTTCATGAACTAACAATGGCTCTGTCCCTATAAGACCGTCTCGTCCTCCATGAAGATCACTTAACCCTTTAAGGGCGGATGATGCCTTAAAGCATCACCCGGCTGGGGGCGGATGATGCCTTAAGGCATCACCCGGCCGGGGGCGTATGATGCCTTAAGGCATCATTTGCTGGGTATTTATGAAATTATGTATTTTTGCTTTTGAAAAGGAAATATTTTATCAATTAACTTGAAATTTGCAAAGAATGTAGGTATAACTTCATATTTTAGAATTCTAAATAATGGAAATAGAAATATTAAGGATAACAAATTAGATCATGTGATAAACCTTCGAATTTTGAGTTCAGAGAAAAATGTCCCCGTCCCCTAGAACTGTACATAGTCACTAGTTGCCGTCCCCATGTGTGTAGTTCTGCCATAGGCGGCCGTCCTTAAAGGGTTAAGGTAGCGAGAAGAAAACAAAGACCAAGATAAGATCGACCACTCTTCCTTTTAATGAACATCCCAATGGTATAAACAGGAAATATCCAAATATCCCCCCGCCCTCCCTCCCCCGCCCCCCACACACCACGCGATGCCGTCAAGGGACTGATCGTCTGAACCACCAGTAGTTGTCTTTGCAGGTAGAAAAGGTATGGCCTTTATCAACATGGGCCCTCATACGAATGATTAAGTTACAACAACATCTATCTATGATGATATTGATCTTGATACCTGATGAGGAGACAGGTGGATTCGCTCTTTGGCTCATCCACCATTGTTGTGAGCCACTCTTTGGCTGTATTTGTAAACAATACTAAACACCTTTAAGTTGTTTAGGTGCATTTAGACATACCGAAAGTGAAAAACAAGGTACTTCGAAGTATGATTATACAGGCAAACAATACTCCATGAGTTTTGATGCACAGTCTATGTCATCGAGGCAAAGCTGAGTGACAATTACGGCTCATCTAAACGATTGTAGAATTGTTTATCTTATGATTCGAGCATTGTTCTAGATTTATCTCACCCCTTTCACAGATATTAAATGGCACCACATTATCGGAATCACCGAAATTGCCAATGCAAATCAAGTTAGGAAGGTATAAATATCTGTGATGTCTTGCCTACCCTCTCAAATACTGGCCGCTGATTGGCCTCTCGACTATGACGTCATCTCGCATCACTCTGCCACAACCATGGCATAATATTGGCACTTTACATGAGTGATCTTTGCACATAAATTTTAAATGTTATTCCTATGGCTAAACTTGTATCAGGGGTGAGATAAAGTGTCCTCCATGAAATAATCGTTGCCCTATACTACTTATCTGGCTTTTCCACCACCCGACGAAAACCCCACCGATTATGCGCACCCTGTACAAAAGTTGGTTGGTGGTCCTTCTCGATAATTTATCCGTGCTAACAATCTTTGACAACAAAGTCCACAATCTGTTTCCACCTGACGACCGATTCTGTATTCCATGTGCACCGATCATTCAAATTTTATAGGTCAGCCTGAAGATTTACCCTCCATAAACTAGCATAAAAATTAGTAGTGTTCATGAAAAACGCTGTTTTTAGAAAACAAATCTGATTCAATTTCATAGGTGGCCTCAAAGGTTCATCAGTGGTTCCCCATTGCGTAATGTTGGAGAGAAAATTCATTAACTCATTTTGTTTCCATGTGGTGATTAGTTCACAGATAGTTTCACATAATAGCTGGTTACAATCGGCAGGAGGAAGACCACGTTACATGGGGGCAGCTTAACACATAATTCTCTGATAAATTTGGGGTAGTATATGTAAACGGTGTCACACCTCGTGCTCTCAGAAATACCTTAACTTGGAGTTGACTCCTTTCCTCATATGACCCAAAACTGCCTTATATACCTGTTACCGTATGTCCTACCTCTACAGGCCGCTCCTACCCATGTCGTATTTATAGCCGTACAACACGTAAGTGGCGTACGGCGTAAGTACGTTATGTGCGAGGTATGTATACATATCGTGGCAAAAACAAGCAAATCGTCTAAAAGCTAACCTAGAAAACTGCTAATTTAAGGTATATAATAATTCTTTTTTCATTCAAGAAAATTTGACGACAATATACATCGTTCACCAGTAAACTGGCGATCTAATACGAAAACATAGATACTGTGTCTGCACATGAAGCATACTCGATAAAATTGACGACCATTGTCAATGATCGTCAATTTTACCCTGTACATATCACGTACAGTTACAGTATACCTGTTTTCGTATATTACTAAACTACCACCTGTTTTGCATGGGGGCACCCACTACCCTTCCCAGTGGCCCTGCCCCTCTCCTCTCCTACTAATGGTCTTCTCTTCCTCCCGTCCGCACGCCAGCCCCGAGCGAATGCTGATTTCTTGTTGGCCACGTGCAGTTGTCAGGGTTAATTTTCCGCGGCGTGGCACCCTCCAGATGCGGCCGACCAGAAGTAGCCGAGTCTGGTGGCCTCCCGCCAAATCCTCGCCGCCTCCCACGAGCCCCAATCACGTGGGCGCTGCCTCCTCCAGTGTCGTGTTACCTGCCCGGAATAGGCTTCACCCACCTGCAGTTGGCCTTAACACGCCCCTCAACACCCCACGCGCCCCCTTATTCACTCTCAGCACACACATATATACATGGAGAGGCACAAGCATGCATAGGTCTTGATCTTTCTATTGGTTCCTTATAAGGCCTGTTTCCAATGCCAGATTTTGGGCTCTCGATAAATTTATCGGCCACCACTGTCCGAATTTGCTCTTCATTTTTGCCAGGAATCTGAAGGTGGAAACCAAATGATAATAGTATCTTCACATGGGTTGTTCCTCCTACCATGTCATGTTCCCTGCCCGGAATAGGATTTTCTCTCCCACATAGAAGAAGCCTCAACTGGCCCCTCAACAGGCCACGCGCCCCCTTATTCGCTTTCAGCACACATATACATACATACAGAGGCACAAGCCTACATAGATCCTGATCTATCTTTCTGTGAATTTCTTATAAGGTCTGTTTCCGCTGCCAGATTTTTGGCTCTCGATAAATATATCGGCCACCACTGACCAATTGTTCTTATCATATTTTGTTAGAAATCGGCAAGTAGAGACTAAATGATAAAACCGTCAGCAACTGATTCCGGTTTTTGTGCTTACATGGCATTACTTTCCGACAAATCCGTCGGTGGCAAATTCAACAAGGTACACTTTATTATGGATGAATTGCGTCAAGGGTCCGAACAAAGTCCAACAATAATCAAAATTAACAATCTTCACACGGGTGGTGAATTATCATTTTTGTCAGAAATTGGCAATTGGAAACTAAAATAATTAAAAACGTTGGTCGTTGGTCCATATCTATGTTCTGATATTGGCGTCTTTTTTGGCTCCACTCCCCGACAAATTGGTAGGTGACGAATTAAATATAGATAGCTTTTGTCCTGGATCATAATTGGGGTATGTTCCGACAGAAGTATTCGTAATTGATCTTTCGTATGAACCTATCAGTACCCACACCACCATCCGATTTTATTTGCGTATTTGATTGGGTGGTTCCTAAAGACACCTATTAAATCACCATCAAGCAGTGTTGCTGACAAGAAAGTTTACTCCTTTCAATCGTTTTTCATTCACTTTACAAATATTCTGCTCGATCCGCTAATTACTCTCTACAAATAAATCTATTTTCAATTAGGAAGAATGAAAGAAGGCCACGATATTGTCATTATCCTGGACTCCTGAAAATTCGTTTATGTACCTATATACATTGTAATATCATTACAATGGGTCACTGAGGAACCTCAGTCTGTAGTGATTGTTCATGTTCCACGAACCATTCTTCTGAGACACTAACATACTTGATCCCTACCCCCTGCCAATGTCAAAAAGTTAGCACGCAGATGGTAAAGGGATAGTTTTGCAGCATGCTGAAAGTCTATATAGCCTCTCCCTAACCTATGCAGCGGATCTGAGCATGTTACCCACGCTCAATAAATATCAGGAGATCTCTGGGTAGAGTCTCCACACTGGCACCTGAAAAACCTGATGAACCAATTCGCTAAATGAAATCAGTCCTGAAAACGTTAGTCAATGAGAAGAGTATTGTGGCGTAGACGAATCCCAGTGATGAAATTGCTTCATCGAGCACCACCTGATGATTTTTCGATAGACGACCTACAGTCGTCACGTTTTTAGTCATCCAGTGTTAACGCCGGGTCAGATTGCTGGCTGCCCTCTCCCAATCACCCACTCACCCTCCCTTACTCACCCACCCACCCTTACTCACCCACTCACCCACACTTACTCACCCACCCACCCTTACTCACCCACTCACCCACCCTTACTCACCCACCCACCCTTACTCACCCACTCACCCACCCTTACTCACCCACCCACCCTTACTCACCCACTCACCCACCCTTACTCACCCACCCACCCTTACTCACCCACTCACCCACCCTTACTCACCCAACCACCCTTACTCACCCACTCACCCACCCTTACTCACCCACCCACCCTTACTCACCCACCCTTACTCACCCAACCACCCTTACTCACCCACTCACCCACCCTTACTCACCCACCCACCCTTACTCACCCACTCACCCACCCTTACTCACCCACCCACCCACCCTTACTCACCCACTCACCCACCCTTACTCACCCACCAGCTCGCTCGGGGAGACATAAGTCTGGGGCAGCCACCGTTGGGAGCTTGACGCATTTGGGTGGCGTGGTGGCAAGCGATCGCTCCCCGACCTGACGAATTAGGGAGGAGATTCGAACAGACTCCGTAATCAAGCTCTACTTACCGCTGCTGACCTTTAGTTTGCCAATCTGCAATGCAACGGGGTCCGATCCTGTCTGCAACCCCTGCCCTGTACGCTACAGGCCTGCTGGTAATAGCCCCCATCCCCCCTCCATGTCAGCCGACCAATAATCAGCTACCAACGGGAAAGTTCCAATATAACCTTGTTTCCATCGGCCCCCCAAAACGACTGAAATTGTTTAAGTTACCCTAAAAGTCTGTCGGTGCTGCCACTGACTGTATGTCGGTATCAGTTTATCGTTGAGGGTATATTGCATGCACTGTTCCTACTGCTATTGCATAATCATCATCATATTATTCAGTGAGCATTTTCTCCGAAATATTCAGGTATGTAATAAGGAAACGCAGTTACTGAGTCTGTAGTGATAGTTGTTCTCGGTCTTTCGTCTTTCGCCTTGAGAGTCCGGCCGTGGTTACAGGACGAAAGTCCTCAAACGGTCATCGCTACGGGCTCAGTAACTACATTTCTTCACAGCATGCCCTTTTCACAGCGCTGACCTCATTCATACCCCGCACCCTGTCGAGTCACACAGTTAGCTCATTGGTTGAGTGCCCGTCTCAGTCGACCAATCAGAGCCGGTGACACTGTATTGGCGAAGCCATAAGTCTGTGCTGCCATGGCCAACCTACCTACATTCCCACCTTCTACGTCATCAATCCTCGTTGGTCATGTGACCTGCGTCGACCTTTCCCCTAATTGGACGTTTCCGCGCAGGTTGTGGCGTCGTAAATGGCGGCTGGCGCCTGGAGAGCCACCTGGTGGAGGTGGAGGGGGTGAGGGGGCAGGATGAAGAGGGTGGCTGGAGAAGGATAGGGGCTCCATACCACACAAGGGCCTCTGTCTCTTGCCCAGTGTTGACTTATCAAGAATTTCTGTAGTGAGCCCTGAAGCCTGTATAAACGATTTCTGTATAGGCAGACCTAAGAGCTGACCCAAACAAGCATGGCAGCATGGTAAGATGTAGAGGCTGTTAAAGTAAATAATAAAACACTTAGAGACAAGATCAAGAGCCCTCTTTACACAATGTGTCAGAAGTGGATCCTTTATTGCGTTCTATGAGTACAGACAATATTAACATTTTGTTGTACAGATTCCCCTTAAACATTCAGTAATAAGATAACATCATTTAATTATACATCAGCAACAAAGGAGGCATTTGGCTTCGCTCCTCATGGATTGAAACTCTATCCAGGGCCTTCTACGCGTCCCTACTATTCACCTCGTACATGTTATCTTAAAGTTCAGATAAGAGTAATAAAGCTGATCTCTTTTTGAATCGCTTGTTTGTTCGGATCCCACAAAGACCTAAAATACATCAGTGGTATTCAATTTCGTGGACAAACTCATATGAATAAATCCTAGTTTGTTTCGAAGTGTTGACTAAGATGAAGGAGTATTGGACACTGTGCTAAGGTATTTTTTCCCATAGACTTAAAATTGGGAACTCCTACTCAACACCCATGGAGTATTGTAAAACGAAATACTCTATGGACGATAATGTCACAAACATTAGCCGCTTAGTCAGTCATAGGGATGAGATAAAATCTGAAATACATTCGATCCGAAGCTTCTGAAAATATACCGTTCATTTTGGTTTGCTACGTGATATCACTTGGTTTTGCCTCATGAGATTACTCTTCAACCAAAAATCATAGCATATTTTCAGTGGCTATGCATCTAGATGCAGTTCCTTCTTGTTGCATTGGAGCAGGTCTATATTGCTGTAGTGTCTGGTGGTCACTACAAGCCATGTGAGAAATGGCGCACCTTAATTTGCGTGAATCGGTGGCCACTCCTCAGCCTCCAACACCTGCCTCCCCAGGATGCTGGAGGCTGCAGGGAAGACGCCTAATGATCGCGTGATGAGGGTGTGCAGTCTCTGTAATAAGCGCATGCCCAGAATGACAATCTGCACACAATCCGGCAGGCCCTACTACTAACCCCTCCCGTATAGAGCTACTGCGGTCACTGGCAATTCCTGTGAAAAACGGCCACACTTACACAGTGGGGCTGTCCATAAAGTACACGTACGCAAATCTTCTGAGAAATTCGCCCCCCCCTCCCATCTCTCCTGTCCATCGTGGACGCAAAGGACTTACGCAAAATTTCCAAAACATTGTCACCCCAAACTCCCTCTCACTGTGTACGTCCCTATAGTGCAATTCTAACTAGTTAATGATTGAAGAAGTATGCGTATTCTTATACAATACTTCCTTTATTACCCCAACTAATGTTTAAGGATAAATCGCTGAGTAACTCTATCAAATCACCATTTCCAAATCCACTGTCAAGGATACTATGAGAAAAGTAGTGGGTAAGTAATTACATATGTTCGTAAATATTAAGTGCTGGAAGTGTGGCGCATTATCTTGGAAACAATCGTTCTCTATAAGCTCTGCCTATACATGTGTATATTTCTCTTTCATTGCAGTCTCGCTGGCGCGTGGCAAATACTCTGGAGAGGAAAGGATCCACCACTCAGCAAGCTTTTATGTCAAATGAACGCTGAAGTCGTGCAGAGAATGCTGGAAGATTTAACGCATGCGTCGTAGGCCCGTAACACTAGGTCATGGTAAGAGTCGGAGCTCGCGCTATAATTAAGCCACGATGCCTTGCAGTCATGCTCCCATTGAAGGGGCAATGATTAGTCCCCCACCCCACCTGGACCTGCTGCTCCTCCCCCCCCCCTCTGACATCTCATCCCTGCAGCTTTAATGTGCCAATAGGTGTCCCAGCCAGAGACAATCAACTGATCACTCAAAGAACACCATACTACAGAGCCCTATGAACATGTCCCATAAGGGCTGTGCCGGCGGGCTGGGCCAGTCTCTCCCGTTAACTAAAGAGCCGTACTCTCTCCCGGACTAAAAGTGCCTTCATCACCGAGTACAAAGCCCGGATATCCCGGGCCCGAGAGACACAGGGGCGCCTAGTGTGTACAGGGATGAAGGTCGCCGACCGGAGGTAGATCACAAAGTGGAGCGCCCATCCAAAAAGCCTGGAGCTCCAGCGAGGAATCCATTATGGCAAGCTATGCCGCGCCGATCCCCATCGGATATTACCTGAATGGGAGCGGCTCAGAGGGCAGTAATGAGGCTGGCCTGTCCGAGGGGTCACCTCCCGCCAGGGGGTGCTAATTACCTGTGCGTGTGACACCTGTGGCTCCACCTACACGGACCTTTCTCAGGCTGACTCTTATCCTGCCCTGTAGGCAAAAACATGTCGGGGAGGGGGAGGGGGAACTCTCCCCGCAGATCCTTGGTGGCGCTCGGGGTTACTTATCCCTGCTCCCAACCAGTCACGTGATATAGCAGAAACTGGATAAGGGCAACAAAACAATGTCGTGGTCAAACAGATGAAAAACGAATCCCGAATATATTGTTAGTGGGGAAAGAACAGTCGTCGCAAATGATTATCCCTCACAACCCAGTGGTCCCTCCTTCACTACAAATCTATATGTGTCCCTACTTGAAGAAACTGACACTTCGAAAGTAATCCCAGAGACTAAGCCTTATTTGATAACACAAATACTAGGAAAGAGTGTATGATGATATAAGTGTATCTCTCCTTTACAAGTAGAACACAAAATACATCTCAACGGTCTTAGAAATCAAGAAATATAGAAAGTTGGCATGAGGGGCAAATTCTGCTCCAAATAGGTACCATGGAATAGAGATACAAGCAGGGGACATGGTCTATGCTTGGAGAGCGAGGGAAGGGGCATGAACGCCTGCAGCGACATGATCGGCAGGATCACACACTACAGGTAATGCAGGGCCTTCTTGACATCTGCGCTCAATGTGCAGGGTGAAATCTGACCTTTCAAGAACACTAGCTACCTTGTCGCTTTCTACCACACATACACATATTTTATCCTTCCCGTCCTCTCTATCTCCTTCAATGCATATCCGACAATTTAGAATGGCGCCACCTGGTGCCTTTTAGACGATAACAATCATCCGTCCAAGCAGATTCCTTGCGATCTATATACTAATGTTCAATCCACTTAGCTTTCTAGAATGAACAACATAAGTGCTTTCAAATCGTTTTCTCTTGATATCCCTTCAATCCCTATCTTTCTGTAAATGAGCTTTTATCCTTTATTTCCCTATTTGTACATTATCTTAATGTGATATCATTCATGTACATGCATTAGACATTTCTTTCCTTACTTCCTCTTTTTGTTTTCTCTGCAATATAAAGCATCAGCTGTACTTCGATATTCATTCAAAAATGTCTCGGTTGAGCTGATTAATATTTTTTCACTCCACATGAAATCCGGCTGAGGAAGACAGTAATGTGAGAAAACATAGTTATTGTGCCCGTAGGGATGCCGTTCTCGGTTCTTTGACGCAAAAATAGGCCTTTCGCCTGCGGTGTCTGGCCGTATTTTTGCATCGAAAGACCTCGTACGGTCTTATTATTATTATTTATCTTAACCTTGGTATTTTTGTCCCATCGGCTTAACATTGGGAACTCGTTCTCCATTTTCGCCACGGGAAGGTACACTCTGCTCTTGTGATATATCTAACGTATACATCTTGGGCGATAATAGAGGCAGGACGCAGTTTCCAAGCAGACGACATTCAGCCGGACGTGAATCACTCCCATTGCGCAGGCGCAGACGTTCACATGAGGACCTGTTTGTTTGGCGCCGGATCCTCTTCGCTTACTTATCGACGGTTAATATTTCATGATAAGGACCGTTTCCATTGGCCGATTGTTCGGCATCTATCTGCAGTCGGAAACCACTGATAGATATTTCTGATATTCCAACCCCAGATTGGTGAATGGAAACGAGACATGAAGTGAATGTTCATCGATAAATTTGGCATAGATTATGTAAGAAGGTCACCACTGACGGATTACCTCACAGACTGACAGATTTGAAATACTCTGATTCCGCCGGTGATCCTTAAATATAGTAGAAACCTTGCATACAATTCACACTCACTGATTATTTGGTACCAAGGTACAGTCAGTGGTGTCATCAATAGAGTTTTAAACCTCGTTTCCATTGGCCGACGAAAATGGCGGCTATTTTCTTAAACACGCTAAAAGTATGTGAAAAAATCAACACCGGTGGTGGGGGCCTTGTTACATAATCTATGGCAAATATAATCTATGACAAATGAAACTCCGAGATTTTTCTGCAGGTTTGGATTCCTTTCACCGATCTGACGTCAGTATACTAAAAGCAATCGGGAACCATATGTTGCACCCTCACCGACAAATTGATACCGACATACAGTCTCAAAAACACCATCGTCGGCCAATGGAAACGCGGTTATAGCAAGAACATCATCACCAGCCTCCCCCCCTTGACACACACACCTCTGGGACTGGGAGTTTAAATCTAAACAGTGAAGAGAAAGAGGACGCGGGCAATTTTTCCACCCGATGATTCTCCCAGTCTGGATGATTCGGCACTGCTTCTATCCCATAGAAAGACCTTCCATCCATTTCGCGGCCCAACTGTCAGTTCCGATTAGTAAATCGGGATGTTTCCCAAACGTACCGTGATGGGAATTCGGGATTATGCAGAGAACAAGAAAAAAACATCTGCGGCGGTGGCGGCGCGTGTGCGGGTGGTTGCGGGGGAGGGCCGCGCACGTACATTAATGTGCCTGGATTCGTTTCTGAGTTCAAATTTGACTTCCTATGAAGACAAGGCGTCGTGGTTTTATCACTGTGCCGCTTCTTTGTTCTTCGGGGGAAAATTGAATCAGATTTATGGATTATGTAAAATGAGATCATCGCTGGGCAGCCTCCAGGGCAAGTACATTAAGGTGCAATAATTCGATTTCCCAAAGCTTGTAACGGCCCATTCAAACACAGCAAGTCCTGTGCCGGGTTCTTCAGCCAATTCCCTGTCAGCAATACAAGGAATTCATTGGCACCCCTCAGCAGTAGACTATGAAATCCCGGATTTCCCGAATCATTTGCTTTCTAAATAAATCACTTTCCAACCCCCTCGCGCTATTACATCTGATTTCAGCGGCAAGCTTTGATGTTGGATTATTTTAACGAAAGTTATTAGATAATGTCATGCAAGGTGGACAAAAATCCCTGTCTGACACAGTTTGAGGGCATGACATAGGAAACACATTAGATGGTGATTAATATTTTTGTCTCTGTGTCGTCTCTGTCGTTAATGTTTTACTATCCTCGGAGTGAAATTCTATAATATGGATGCAGGCGGTATTTCCTGTTCTACAGACTCGCCACTGGCTTTAGACGGCGCCACCAACAACAGTTGTGAATTATGCCCCTCGCGGGCCCTCCCTCCATCGGTCCCGATTAGATTAACACACATTTCATGTATTGTCAATTGGCACAACGCTTTGTTCGAGGATCGATTCTGACTGCCTTCCCTAGATCTTATCAAGGTTTGCACGGCACACTATTGTCGTATCGGCTTCCGTCCCACGTTAAAGTCGCTTACGTTCCGACAAAACGTTAGTCCTTATCATCAAATAATGGGTCTGCTTTTTGTGTGGGTGAACGTGAGCTTTTACTGCTCAGATTTCAGTATAAGACCATGCCCCAGTTTACGGACAGGCCCCGCGTGCGCTAGACTTTCATCCAGTACGGACAATTCTACGTCGGAAAGATCATTACTTGGAGAGAGGAAGGGTAAACGTGAGGGCCTGTGAACAAAGAAGCACGACCGAGAGAAGGAGTGGCTTCTGAACGGTATGATCGTAATTATTATCAATCGTATATACAAAGTCCCCATTGAGAATGTATGGGGATTCAGTAAACCATTACCCATTATTTAAGATATCAGATACCATAGCCATGGTATACGGACTCAAATCCATGGTATATGACATCGAAGCCCTTGTACACGGGAAAGTAGCCCCTTTGTGCTATAGAGCAAGAAAATAGGGCCTATTGATATAATCACTCGTGGTTGACCTCGTAATACCGTATTCAGCCCTCTTGTGGTCTACGGTCGCTTGTCCACAAAACCATCGATTATTGTTTATGTATAGGGCAGAGAGGGAGATATATGCACACTATTGACTGGTTTCAGATACAAGCAGTAGTCTGCTCTGAGGAATTTGGCCGCAGAAATGTCTGCGCGCTTGCAAGGAAATTGGGTAGAATAAACTCCGATGAGCATACAACCTCTTTTTATCTGAGCCAGTCTATACTGTATTTATTATTCACCTTTCCCTGACAGGTTGCATGCAGACATTATTCCGCTTTAGTTAGCCACTATCTTTTTTATATAGACTTTTTTTCTGTATGCGGGATTCATAGCAACACAGCGCATACACCATATTTGTATTGTACGGTATTGTAAAGGTGGATGATAAACAGGAATATGGGACACTCAGAGAGACGGACATCTAAAGAGGTATAGAGTAACATATACCTGTGCTTGAATGCGTTGACTGTAGAGATTTCATTCTGCACACTGTGCACGGACTAGCAATTCGTGCTCTCCATACCATACGACTTGTTTAAAATGGAATTTTTAATCATTTCAAGGTATATAATAACGAGGAGACATAGTGAGTGCATCTGAATTACATTTGTTCCTTGTTGTTTTAGTCGGAAATGGTCACCATGTTCTTCGAACTCAGAAAATATTTCCGAAGCAAAACAACACATACCTAGAAATCAATAAATATTCCATTTTTGAACAAGTCACGTGGTACGGAAGGACGTATGAATATCATTTCGTCACTCTATGACGAACGGAATCCGTATAGCATGCCAGTTAAAATTAGACATAGGTACGCATAGGTATATAACGATGATTGGCAGTGTGGGTCAGTTTAAGGGTAGATTTGATGGGAGTGGGCCACACTGCTGATTTGCTCATTGGGTACACAGGGGGCATTTTGCCAGCGCCTCTAGCGGTGAGCAGCTCGGGCGCCGGTGGGGGGGGGGGGGGGGGGAGGGGCTGAAGACAGCCGTGCTGATGGGATGATGAACACTCACACCGCCCGCCGACGTGACACAGATTTCCCCCAGAACCTCGCCTTTCTGATTCAATTAAGGACAGACGAGAAGAGAGGGGGGAGGGAGAGGCGGAGGGAGGAAAAAAATGAAGCAGGCTTTCCGCCGCACTTATTTTCCTGGCGCAGAGACAATGAGTGCTGAGAGCTGCCTGGGATTCAGAGTTACTCACTGATCCACGTTTTGCATCTGCATGCACGACTGTAGCGCCGGGGGTGGACTGACAATGTGTTATTTGCCAATCGTATACATCAGTTTTAGTTCCCAGTCCTAGCCCCACAAAGGACAGACGATGAGAGAAGTATGAAAAAGAAAAAACTTGAAATAATAAAGTAATTACGAGCAAGAGCCCTTGATGGTTAAGATGTGTATTAACCAAGCAAACTAGATATATAAGGAGGGAGGTGTTTTGATGTAGCAACTGTAGCAACTGTTTTTATCCAAGCCAGCCCCAGGGTAATAATGGAGAAGAAAAAAAACGCACATAATTTCCGATGTATTAATGATCCACCCTCTGAGCCATCCAACATCTGCGCCGCGCTGACAGGCCCCGAATTCGACGACTGCTTTCAGCAATGAGAGTGGCTTCTGGGCTGACATCTGGTGGCTTCTCACTCTCCCCGCTCTCACCCCCTTCCCCAGGGAAGGGGCTTTTCAGGGTGGTAGTACAGCAGGGGGGTTGAGCTCGTAGTCAATCCTAGTTGATTACAGAGTGTCAGTAGGCTGCCGATCCCTGCTGGCCCTATATACCACACTCTACCGCCTCTAATCCATGGTGTTGTCAGACCACGTTCCGGGCCAGCCCAGGACTCCCCTCATCTCCCCCCGCTCCGCCCAGGAACACGCTTGTAATACAAGGCATGACTACCACAACCCGACCCCAGTCTCTCTGTCCTCCAGGCGGTGTACTAAACCTTGTGGAACCACAGACCATCCTTTTATCCTCACGGTAGACTGAGCCCTATATAGACGGCTATAAGCTTGGGCACTTGGGACCGCCATCTTGTAAATGCGGCACTTTCACTTGACAACTGAATGTCAACCGATAATGCGATCACTGTAAAATCATTCGTCGGGCAGTGGCACTTGTGATTTTATCTTCAAAGATTAAATGCACCTGGAGACATTTAATCGGTGAGTAAAGAAAGTTGCCTGGTCGTTCGGCATTGCAAAATGCTGGGGATAGAAACCATCGGCCTGAGATTTGTATAGTGGGTTTCACCTGACGATTGATTGCCC
The DNA here is from genome assembly GCA_950022655.1 of Alentia gelatinosa. NCBI lineage: Eukaryota > Metazoa > Annelida > Polychaeta > Phyllodocida > Polynoidae > Alentia > Alentia gelatinosa. The sequence continues at coordinate 20,253,730 of OX465579.1, read as the reverse complement.
AAAGGTAGCAAATAGTTTATGGGTAAAAAAATTCAATAATCAGAATCATCAGGAGGAAATACCACATATTCACGTGTCCACTAAATCAAAGTACTACTTCCAGGAAATGACTTCAATGGCCATGAAAACATCGCCAATACTGTGCACGGTAGATGTAACACTGGAAATGTGACACTGCTACAAATAATGATAAAACACTTTGTACGATTTTTTTATTAGTGCCCAGCAGTTATACATACTGTAGATCTTCCACTACCGGTCAGTGTGCAACTTATCAGTGTGTTATCTCCAAAATGAATGTGGCACAAAATAATCTTTACGTTTTACCATGTACAATTGAAATAGCTGGATTCAGCATAATGAAAACTAAGCCAATAAATCAATTTGAGATATATTAGATAGTTTCAATGTAAATGCACGTTCTATATTCATGTGTGCATTTCCTTCAGTGAAGTTTTTTTTACCGCAATGCTTTAAACCTAACCTCAATAAGGTCTATAGTTTCCACATAATGCCCTCCCCGTACTCAACACCCATCGCACGTAGGACACACCCAGCACTCCCCACTGTACCCTGAGGGTGTGATTCGGGGTGTTTGTGGGGCGTCGGCGCACTGTGATTTAGTACCGGACACCATAGCTCTCCCTATTCTTACCCGGGCACCCCGTCTCCTGTCACTGCATCCTCTTTTACGGCCCGCCACCGCCAATTATCCAGCAACCTGCTATTCTGCTCTCCTTCCTCACACTTCTTTTACTCGGGATTTCCGTTTGTTATCCAAGGCGCTCTGCTAGCTCTTACCCTGGCTCTGTGTATCTTCCTCCTGTAAGGCCTTACTTAATCATCCGTAGCCTTTATTACTAAATACCTATGGCCGAATTCCCATGAAATACTATAGAGGAAACCCATGAAAGTTTAGGGTCTGAGCCCGTATCCCATCGAGTTTGAATCACGTAGTAATTCACAAGGCGAAGCCGAGTGAATTACTACGTGATTCAAATGAGATGGGATCGAGCTCTGACCCTAAACTTGAATGGGTTTCTGAATTTATCTCACCCTTAATATTGACTAATGGGCTAACATTTGTGACATTATCCCCCATTGGATATTTTTCTTAAATATCTAATGGGTGTTAGATACGAGTTTCCGATGTTAAATCTATGGAGAAAAAATATCTGGGGTGAGATAATACCCGCTACTAGGAGTGCAGTACATAGTGAATGAGCTATAAACCAATGATTTAGTAAGAATAGAATGGCGCTTTTTAAAAAGTGCTATCTAGGTGTATGATAAGAGGAAAACGTAGTGACTGAGCCCATAGTGATACTGTTCTCAGCTTTTTCTTCCATAGATACTTCCGTCTTCCTCAGCCGTTGGCACATTTAATGGGACAAAAGTAATAACTACAATTTTCCTTGCAAGGTTAACGTTTACAGTCAGAGACACTTTTATGGCAATCCACAGTATGTATGTATGCATGTATGTAGCATTAAGAACACGCGGGAGTGATAGCCATTGAATTGACATGAAAAATACAATAGATTTCCATGATATAAAGGTATGTAAGGATAGGGATACCGACTGCAGGTGGGGAAATTCTAGCTTAGGGCTTCGTGATGTAAAGTTTTGGACTACTCACCTTGAAACTCCAGAAGTCTCCCATGCGGAACTAGTTTCCCTCTAATTCGATTTCTTACCCTAACGCTTTTCTCTCTATTAGGACCAGTGGAGTGTGCCTTGTTTATCCAAGCATGACATCAATCGAATAACATTGATTGAAATTCCGCGATATGTATCACATCACGGTACACTTCAGTGACTGAGAGTTATCAGAGGGCTAGAGGCAAAGAGTCATTCAATGATTCGTGTAATGCATTGATGTAATGGTAACTCCTCTTGAATAAGAAACTAAGTTAATGTAGGAACTGCCTTTAGTGTAAGCTCAATTCAAATTGAGGATGTTGAACAGATTTAATGTGGAACAAATGTAGAATGTTTCGTCTATCACAATGAAAGGGGAGGAAACATATTGCTTTGATGGCCATCTTCGATAAAAGCTTGTGATATTCACTGCAGAATCTATTCTATGGGTGGTACAGAAGCAGTGTGTTTTAAAAGTTATTATTAGTCAAACACAATTCTTTTCGGCTGTATCCTAATAATGAAGTCTATATATACTGCAGGCATGAATCCTCTGTTATTATATATCTGTGCGCGACTGACTCATATTTACAGGTCGGCTTTATTAAATTCATTTAGCCCGGGGTGTCGAAAATGTAGAGTTTGACTGTACTATGTGATTCGTTATCTTTCACGTATCCGAAAAGAAAATTTCGTTTTAATCATATCCAGGTATATAATAAGAAGGCAGGATTAGGTTTTAGTTCCTTGTTGTTTTGGTGTATTTAGACATACCTTGTTTTCAAACCCACATCTAAATGCACAAAAAAGGGACGCTTCCCTATTTCATTATTCCACCCTCATCTTGTCTTCATATATTATGCACACCAAGAAGCAAATCATTAGAGTGGGATTTATTGGGGGCATGCCTAAATTAGTGGTGGTGGGGGGGGGGGGGGTATTTGCCTGCATCCCTTCTTAAATCTATTGCGTAGAAGATGGAATAGTGTGAGGGCGGGAAAATCTTTCAGATTCTGCCTGCGCACTCTAAGTATGGCCCTTGGTGACCTTTTGAATACACCAAAACGGCCAAAAATATGCCTTTGAACGATAGCATGTATCAGGGATCTGATCAGAAATCTTGCAAAGGCATCCGAGACAACAAGAATGATCATGAAGTGATGTCTACACGCTCAGTGCAAATACGAGCTTGATCCCACACAGAAAAGCATACAGACGTGCATGCTACACATTTGTGCATGACGATAAGGGGTCGGTGCTGCCTATCATCTTCGATATTCACTCTATAACTTCGTTTCCATTTCCGATAAAAATAGTGGAGATATTTTGAGTTACCCATAAAGCCATTTTCCACTAGCAGACGAAAAGGGCAACTTTTTAAGTCTGTCGGTGTTGCCACCGAATGTACGTTGCTGAAACTTTGAGTCTCACCGATGGAAATGAAGCGTTTTCATTCTGTCGGTCGTTGACCAAGTTCATCCGTGGTATTGCATAATCTATGTACAATAATCGATGATCTTTCAATTGCCAGGCTGTTTCCATTCACAGATCTTGCGTCAGTGTACACAAAAATATCAATCAGTGGTTCCCGTCTGCAGATTGGTGCTGAATAATCGGCCAATGGGAAATTGCTTTAAACGGTTTCAAAGAATTGTTGAGGATGCGGTGTATACATTGTTTCTACTGTGTTTTCTGGGTCCTTACTGACTTAATTGTTATCAGAGCGTTTCGATGAGATGAGGAATACTATCTTGTTCCTCTTAAGAAAATCTCAGCAATACAGCAGGAATCTGTCAGTCTCAAAAATAAATACCAAGTATTATCCTTATTGTTTCATATCTAATAAGAACAATATCAAACAATAAAATGTCAAAGTATTTCAAATATAATCAATACCTCAAATAGTGAGTATCTGTTATGTCTATATCGACCCGACCGTAAGACGAGGACATCTCGAGGTAATCAAAGCACCTATCAAACTGCTACACACACAAGACGTCCGAGTTTAATGCCTGCATAAGTGGTTCATTTTTGTATACTACTGACAACACTAAACTCCAGACTACTTGGAAGAAGGTGTGAGTATTTAATTGAAAGATTGATACTGACTCTACGACTACGATTACGATTTATACAGGCGATACTGGCACAGATCTCCTACTGTTGTTGAACCCTGTCTGATTGTAATAGAAATAATTCTTTATAGCGGGCAATCCAAAATGTGTATGGGTATTTAGAAAAAATAATACTTGCATGTATATGTATATTATTGCGCATATATATGCATGTAATGATCTTTCCAAGATCGTCTTGCACATGTGTCTTCTATAAAGATTGATAATCATAAATAGCAAAATAGAAAACCACATGATACGATTTATGTTTATCTCTCTTTCTTTAAAAGGAACTCAACACATGATGGAATACATTATCATGTGCACAATTCCCATATGCTAGATTAATGTATTTAGGGAACAATCCCCTCAAGCGATCTAGAGATGTATTGTTTTACGATAAATATGAGGCTATACAAGATATTATATTACACATATGTTTAGATGTATATGGACAAAGACCATTGAGGAGTCTGCAACATATAGCAGATGATTGAATGAAGAAAGTATTTAATGAGGAGGGTGGTAGCGGAGATGCTTGTGCGAAAGGGGAACTTGAGAATAATGAGACTCGTTACTGCCAGGCGAGGGTTATGATAGCGGTGGGGGACGGAAGGCGATTGAACACGGGGGAAAATGTGATGCATGAGAAGGAGAATATGAATACCGGGTGTGGGTGGTTGGAAGGATTCCCTTCCGAGTTGTTTAACCCTTTCACTACGCTGCATAGTACCAAATACCCACCCTGAAATACGCTGCTGGAGTATCATTTTCACCCCTGGAGTACGCTGGCACTTTTAGATATAACTAGCATGACGTCACTACAATACTTTCCCATGGTAATCCAAAATAATTAGGACTTTACATAATAGTAATAATACTAACCTCGATTTAGCTTTACATAGGTTGGGTAAACATTATGAAAATATTTGCATCATTTCAGTAAGAAAATAAAAATTATTTAAATTTCGAAAATGATGCCTCAAGGCATCAGAGCGTACTAGGCCCGGGAATGCCTTCAGGCATCATAGCGTATCTAAAGGGTTAAGTGTGTTTAGACGTACCGAGTTGGAAGGATGAGGTATGTCTAAACACACCTAAACAACCATTCATAGATGGTCGACCACAAGTATATATAATTATATATAATTTGGACGGTCTGTGTTTTCTTGGTTGCGGTGAAGGGGTTGGCGAGTGTACTAGCACGATTTAGCACCCAAACCTGGACTGATTACTAGCCCTGTGGTCTGTATGTAATCACTAAAGTAGGACGTGGGATAACCAACCACAAGGAGCCTCTTGAATAACTTAGGGTTTTACATGAAGAACCTTTTCTGGAGGCCAACGAGACTCGGGGACAATGTGGGTCAACTTTATTCAACACTTATGGATGACCTTCCATCGGCTAGGACTGTCCTAGCGAACGGGCTTTAATTTCATTAAACGATAACCCTTAAACAAGGTCTCGTGATGCCACCACCCATCATTATTGAGAATCTCAGACAAGGCCATTTTTAACCAAAGAGCCTGAAGTGATGCGATCCGCAGACGATCCGTTATGGTGTTGGAGTCGGCGTAAAAACGTCCGCCTTTACGTTCCGACACGATCCGCACTTTTCTGGAGCAACGTTTAGGCCCTCGGGTCGCTATTCTGCGATCCGCAAAGGCATCGTAAACGTAGAGCAACGCCCTCCCTCAGGCTTGGGGGTTGTGTGTGTGTGTGTGGGGGGGGGGGGGGGGGTGGGCCCAGCCCGTCCGCACCCCGAGCAGCTCGCCGGCCGAGGTGCGAGTAGGTGCCGGGCGAGCAGCTCCATCAATGGGCCGCCGGCACCACGCCCGACATCATTTACTACTATCAAACGTGAGTGACGTGCTGGGAGCCTATCCCATTGGACCCCTGCTGGGTATATGAGTGGAGTAGGGCAATAGAGCTTGATCAATCTACCACTACGGTCTACATGTATATCTACTCTACATATACTAAAACCACACAGCCGGGAGAAGTAGGGTATTACTGGGGACATGGCAACCCTAAGCATGCGCACCGTATTCGCTTCCCAAGGCCCATAGCATCTGGTTTCTATGGCAGCGGACGTCCAAAGAAATGTCCCTTGAGTAGGCTGTTTCTGTAGTAAGTCACTCGTGTCCCAACCCTAATCTCTACTCTAGCTTCCTGCTTGCTCCTCTGCTGAACCATTCCAGTTGACAAGGAATCCTTCTTTCCCGATTTTCATTGCCCTAGCGTGCGGGAGTTCCCGCGTGGACTGACTCACGCACACCTACTTTATACAATAGACGAAATGTCCCCGTGGTATGCCTCTACGACGACACACACAACCGGTACACCCGGTACAATGTGTTTTATTATTAAAATCTTGTGTCGGTTATCATTGTTCAACTTGCCTCATATGTTTATTACTTGGATCAAGGGTCATACTAGCAGTGTGGTCCATCACTTCCCCTAGTTCGGAAGTAGAAATTTGGTGTTCTTTCACTTGATTGTTAGTTCCCTAAGATGATTGTATTCCATGTCTAGCTCTATCGCCATGTAAGACCATAACCTGGGCATGGGTGAACTGTGAATATCGAGACTGGAGACGGTGGAGGATAGGGGTGAAGCATTCCGAACCGAACACTCCAGTATAAATAAAAATATTTAAAAAACCCTCAGTCTTCCCAACCCCTACTGTTGTACCCGTAAATATATACACAATATTGGACATCTGGTTTATGCTGGGGACACACCAAGCGAGTCAAGGTGGCGATCTCCGGAATCGCCAACACAAAATGGCACATATATAAAATATCATTTCATAGTAATATGTCTCACTGACAATGTAGCGTATTAGAAGCAATAATAAGGTGAAATATGAAATAATATGTCACATATACGCCATTGTGTGTTGGTGATTCCAGAAATCGCTGCCCTTTTCGCTTGGTGTGTCTCCAGCTTCAAGATACAAGCGGATGTATGCTCCGAGTATTTGATACGTAGTTAATGCGTCAGTCAACTCCGAGGAGCATATGATCGCTTTTATTTGAAACTAGTCTGTACTGTATTCATTCTCCACCATTTCCGGAAAAGTGGCGTGCTGATATTAGTTAGTCTTAGCTATGCACTTTTCTTCATTACTCACTATTTTTCCATGCAACATATCCGTATGCGCTGGGCAAGTATCCGTGTGCGCTGGGCATGGACAGTATGCTAAGCAAATTGGACAGTACACACGCTACGGTTTTCCTTGACCTCTTGCTGACACCCTACGAGAATAAATCATGGGTTTTCTTTCTCAAACTTGGAGCAACCATTTAAAAAAAAAGTGATATACATGTAAGGTTTACTTAAGTCTATTTTATATTCCCAGTCAATCTGAACACAAGATAATTATTTATTTGGAGGTTTTCACAAGGTAGCGTAGTGTACACCGTTCATCCCACGATAATCGTAGCGTGCTGACGATGTAGCGTAGTGTGCAGATGGCTTACCTATCACCCCGACATATCCTCTCCACCCTCTCCCACCTAGCACCATGGAGGACCTCCCGCATCGCGCACAGCCTGTGGGGTGCAGACTAATGGTTGGTGCTCCAAGTTAGTCACACGGGTATTTAGTTCCGGTACCAATCTGACAACCATTTCTATTGGCCGGGTCATACTGCCTTCTAACTGGACGCATTACTCACGTGCACGCGTGTTCACAGGTGGTATTCCCCATCCTCCAGGATTCTGTAGCTCTGCTACCAACATTACTGAGGTCATGATTACTAATTCAAAACCCCTTTATCCTCTTTTCTATCCATGTGACGGCTTCTGACTAGTATTCATTAATCTTTTATTTTTTCAAGGGTAATTTCCTAGACGTTATGATCTCTTGTATTAGTATACACTTTCCCAATATATCTTTATATCTACATGGGCCCAGTTTCATGGGCTGCTCGGAGTTGCTCGGAACTACTCGGAACTTCTCGGATCATCTCGAGCTGCCCCGAAATACTAGGAGTTGTTCAGCACTACACGTAGTTGCTCGGAATTACTCGGAGATCCTCTGAACTGCTCCCAGTTTCTCGGAAATACCTGGAACTGCTCAGAACTACTTAGAGCTGCTCGGAGGTACTCGGAGCCGCCCGGGAAATCCCGGAGCTGCTAGGAATTACTTGAACCTGCTCGTGGCTCCTGCTCATTGTGCTACCCCCTAGGCAGCTCCCGACCATATTGACTACTACTGGTACTACTACGCCTCACCCACTCAACCCCAACCCTTCAATCTCTTATCCCTCTCAATCACCCTCTACGCCCCCGCTCCCCTCCACTCCCTCCTGGTCTCTAATTGCATGTATCACGCTTTCTGACAATGATTTGCTTTGCACCCTAATCCGCCTCACAGTCGGGGATCCAACAGTTCAATGATCCAACTGCAGAACCAGTGCAGGGGAAATTAGAATCTGGCAAGAAGTGTTCAGGTATTTTTACAAATGAGTTTCCAAGGAGCATGAATATTGCATTGTACCTAGAGACATTATTTTGATAGTAGGCAATGGTAAATTAGTCAAATCATTCTGATGAATTTGGGTATTTTGTGAAATGTCATTCCACTTCAGTCAGCCATTAACACATTTAAGATGAATTTACTTTGATTTGCTTCGCGATAATTACTTTCATTATGATTCCTTCCTGTGTTCTTATTTGCTGTAAAGGGACCAATTTAAGATAGCACAGTTGTGAGTAGAACTATCAATACCCTTCTTGTGTTGAACCCAAAGAGCAACACATAAAAAACACATTTAAGGTATATCTAAAACTAGGTTAAACATCAATATGGGTCTTTGCATCAGTGTCAGATTACCAATTACAAAACTGCGCAGATGCTTTAATGGTAAGCCGAAAGTAATGATTAGTAGGAAGATTTGAAACCCGAGTAGGAAGTAAAGCCTGGCACCACAAGACTACTACCACTTTGATCCTCACGTTGTTTCGTCCATGTACAAGGGCTTCGTTATGGCTTCCCGCTTGCACACCCTTTTCCTCGCTACACCGCACACTATCCCTCCCCCTCCCACAACCATTCTCTCTACACCCGCCGCCCCTCCATAAAGACCGCCCTCTAGTCCTCTAGTTATTGATCAACAGGACGGGACATTTTTCTTGCCTCGCTGACAGCCCAGTCTGCTTGGCATGACACACAAGGAGAGATAGAGGGGTGTACTACAGGCAGGCTTAGATTATATATATACATATCTTTTTATATATATTTACTTATTATGTATATCTGTGGATATACCTTTAATAATAACGTCCTGCCACTGTCCATGCCTTATATATTCTGTATGGTACACTGTTATACGGAACACGTTGAGATATCAACGGAATGCAGATTTTGCTTCAACGTGGATTCTACACCAATTTACGGGAACCATTATTAATTCCAGATGTATGATAGGTATGAAACAACACGCCATGGTTGTACATTATAAGGCCCTTTTCCATTAGCCGATGAAAACGGTGTAGATCCTTTGAGTTCTCCTAAAAGCGCATTTCAATTGGCCGTCACCGATCTACAGTCAGGAACCACCGACGGACCTTTATCAATGCTGAGGCACAATGGAAACAGGCTTTTAGGAGAAACCCATAAAATCTACACCGTTTTTGTCGGCCAATAGAAACGGGCCTATACAATGCTTGATGAGATTGACTCTATTCACACAACTTGGTCTCGCGGCCCCCTGTTGTAAATACACCACCTCGTCTTGAATTGTGCACGACCATGGAAAGGTCGTTCTATATAAGTGCGGTGTGCGGTGTGCGTGTACTAACCCCGCTTCCATCGGCCGATTATCTGCCACCGATCTGCGGTCGGGAACCACCGACCGAGTATTTGGCTATACTGACGCCAGATCAGTGAATGGAAACAAAGATATGCAGAGAAATGCTTAGTTTGGCAAAGATTACGCGATAACGTCACCACCGACTGATTTTGTCCGAGGTCGACAGAATCAAAACGCTTTGATTTTGTCGGTGATCCTCAAAATTTTAGTGCGAAATTGAAGTCGTTATGGACATATAGAATGCAATAGAAACAAAACAGACGCTGCACCCTCACCGATTATCTCTTACCGACGTGGAGTCAACAGCCACCAAAATCGGTGCCATTTTCGTCAGCCAATGGAATGGAGGTTTGCAGACGAGTGTAGGACACAATGCGGGGTGTTTTACTCGTCCCTCACGACTACCAAGCATTCAGAAATTCCCTTCCACTTCCTTTCAGGTGCCCTACTTCAACCATCCTTTCCCCTTCCCACACCCTTCCCCGCTTCATGCGCCACTACCACCGCCGTCACCACCACTTGTTCCCTCCCTAGGGGTCAGCACTAGTGGCACTGATTGCGCCCTCTACCATTCAATATCCTACTGTCTTATTCATTCGCATACATTCCGCACATACTCGGCCTTGGCCCTGACAACAGCTCAACCACCCGTCCTCCCACCCACCCTACCCGCCCGCTCGTCCACCCACCCACCCACTCCCACCCGCCTGCCCCTTTGCCCTGGGCACTGCCCTTGCTCCCCATGCCTGCCGAGGACTTCGCTCCATCACGTTTCGGCCGCAATTCTCAGCCAACCATCGAAACACATTTGAAAACACACCCCGGGGAATTTCTCTAAAACATTTCCTCTGGCCTTTCTTGCCCAGGTACAATAGCGTGGAGCGTGCCCGGGTTGGCGGCCATAGGCGGGAATCTTATTTGGCCAAGACGACGTGTGGGGAGAAAGCCTCTCTCAGTGTTATATTGGCTACTGAAACATAAAAGAGGGAGACCAAAGAAAACGGGCTGAATGGAGGGTAGGTAGATGGCTTCTGTGTGTTTGTGTGTGTGGAGCATGGCTTTGTTCGAGCAGTGTAGGAACAGAAATGCGTCACTATGGAGGTAGGTGGGTGAGGGGGAGGTAGGGGTCCGAATTCAGAAGGAACTGCATCTAGATCCGTAGCCACTGAAAAATATGCAATGCGTTTTGGATGCGGAGTAAGTTCATGGAGTAATGCCGACTGAGATTACGCAGCAAACCAAAACGAAAATATGCCGCTGAAGAAATGCCATTTGGTTGCAGAGTAATCTCACATAACCGACCAAAATGAATGGCATATTTTCACTGGCTATGGATCGAGTGCGGTTCAGATTTTACCTCACCTGTATCACTGACTAATTGTCTAAAATTTGTGACATCAACCCCCATTGAGAATTTCTCTTTAACAATACTCCATGGGCGTTGAATACGAATTCCCAATGTTGAATTTATGGGGGAAACACTAGGGGTGACATAAATGGACAACTAACATGGCTGGGAGTAGTTAATCCGAATGTGTCAGTTCCTACTTGGTTTTTAAGGATGGTGTAAACCCTATGGTGGCCGGATAATAAGCGTTACCGAGGGGCCAGCGGACGGGGGGACACTAAGCCCGACGGACCAATTTAAAGCTGGTATCTTATTTAACATCTTGCCCACCTCTGCGCGCACGTACCGCTAGGAGGCGCCCCGGACCACGCTAACGAGGTGCCAGCTTCCATCGCAGTCGTTGCTCCTGTTTTATTCCTCGTTAATTCTCCGGTCCCCGGACGAACCCCCATCAGTACCCCACGGCAAGAACGTGTCGTCCCCGCCGCCCAGATATATTACCACAGTAATGAACGAAAGGAGCCGTCCTGATTCATGGCTTCACAGAGAGAGAGATATACGTATACACCCTGAAGCCATATCCTGCACAGGATTATTGATATCAGGGGCCCGTTGAATAATCTAGCTCGTGCATGAAGAGCCATTTCTGTACCTCGTACAGTTATATCGTTTTATGATATTTAGGTTTGTTCACTAAGACAGTCTTAGCCGTCCATAAGGTAGTCCATATGTGTTGAATAAAGTTGATCCGGGGTTTCCTTGACATACAGAAAAGAGTCTTCATGTACTAGCCTAGATTATTCAACGGGCCCTGGCATGATACGGTATGTGCCAGGGTTTGTTGAATAATCTAGGCTCGTACATGAAGACCATTTTCTGTTCACCAATGAGACCCAGGGACAGGTTAACTTTATTTAACACTTGTGGAGGACCTGTGATAAGGTAGGACAGTTTTTAGCGAATGAGCTTGAATATTATCAAACGATAACCCTAGATTGAGATCTGCTTTTATCTTAGCCTGGTATAAACGTCCATAGGCTTAGCACTACGAACTCGTTCTCAACAGGCTTGCGGGTACGGTAACTCGTTCTCAACGGGTGATTAAGCGATGAATATTTCCAGGCTAAGATAAAGTCAGAAACATATTCGTGCTTGGTCTGAGTCCCTGTTCACCATCTCGTTTGGTGTGTTATCGCCTCGTCCATATTACAGAGCACTCCAAACTCGATGGCGAACGAGGACACAGACCAAACACTCATCAATTTCCTTCTTCGTACCGTATATTTTCGTAAGCTTCAACGCCAGCACGCTCCGTTTCCTAACGGTTAAAGGGTGGACACTACGGTACGTTGTGTAAACCCTGAATTTAATTCTCTACGTGGAATGAATGCGACTGGAAATATGAAATAGTCCAAGGCAAACCTTTCAGGTATATCACAGATACTTTTGAAAATCACTGGAAACCCTAGCATTCTGTCGAATTTTTATAGCATGTGGTCCATGGCGTTTCGTTTTCTATTATCAGACTGTCCATAGAAAACGTAATGTCTCGTCTTATTACTACTGGATGAGGATACAGACCTCCATATGCTCCTCGTAGGACACATAGAAAAGCCCCTAAAACATCACTTAGCATGTAAGTAGCGTGTGAGAAGATCGGCGGCCATTTTGTCTTACCTTTGATAACTTAGATTTGCAATGTTGAATATTAAGTACAATATCAACCTTCTTCTGATACTACTGTGCGTAGACTCCTCCTAGATGACTCTACGCAATATCCTCAGTCACGCTCAGATATTACTACGCGTCAACTACACAGAGGGTACACCTAAAGGGCACAATCCACCAGGCCGATTTCTCACCCGATCAATTGTTCCTGGGCCCTTAAGAGGAAGCTCACGTATTATAATTCATTTAATTCTGATAATAATAGTTTGATAAATGACCATTTTCAAAGATTTGAGAAATTCTAGGGCATCCGATAATAATCGGAGATTGTCTGGCTACGGAATCGGCTACCGTCGGTCCAGTGGAACACCCCCTTACTAGTATCATAAATCAGGTTGATATTGTGTATGTATTCCATGATACACACTCCACCTTTCACCATGCACCTACTGGTGAGTCACTTAAACTGCTCAGGTCAGAGGGAATCACGCACTGACCTCGAAATGACCCCCCCCCCCTCCCTGCACGGACAACTACCGGTGCTTTTGTCCTTGACCCTTTTGACCTTTTGTGGTGTTGGCAGGGTTGACATTCAACCCCCTATCTATGCCGGCAATACGGACTGCCCGCTTCCACATAATCAATACAGAGACGGCACAGAAGGATCCTTTGATGGCTGGCTCTTTCCTCCTGCTCTTTACCCAAGAAGTGAAACCTTTTAAGGTCAGTCACCGACTCGGTTCACATGTTGAGGTAATGCCAGGAAATTCCCCACTACGAGCAAGCGAATGGGTCCTCATGGTGCAGGCCTGAAAGCAGCACAATCACAAGAAACACCCGACTCTTTCCCGCCTAATGAGGTCAAATACCTGCTGAGATATTGTGAACTAATCTTTACCGCCTGTGTAGTTCCTTAACCGAGGCAGGTTACTATATAGAGACATAGTTAGTGTGGCTGAAACGAATATGTTCCGTGGTTTTTTTAGACGGAAATAATCCCCGAGTTTGAAGAACGAGGGGAATATTTCCGACCAAAAGAACAGAAAATTCTCTTAATAATTATATATCAGGAGATCATTAAAAGCACCATTTTAAAACGACTGTCGTGGTATGAAGTGCACAAACTATTAGGTCATGTACTGTGTGCAGATTGAAATCTGTACAGCTGGCCAGAAAATGTGAGACATTCGTGCACAGGTATATAAATATTATTATATCCTTTGGTGGGTGCTCTAATGGATTTGTATCTGCTTTAGTTCAAACTCACATGTTAAGCTATAATAGGTGAAAGAGCCATTTCTGAATTCCGCACATAGTGTGAATTGCCTTAATCAAGGTGGCTTCATTGATAACGTGACTAGCTTAGGAAACTAGAACAAGGAACATATTGCAGCAAATCCGTGATGTGTACTTTGAGCCGTAACAACACTTGTTTCCTCTAGATAAGGAGGTCTACGTCAGCAGTATGGACGGTTTAGAAAGTGACCTTGTCACTTCAGACAGCATAGCTATCAAAGGCAGGATTGGTTTACCAAGCATTGCAGCCTGCTGCCTTAGGTAAGACCAGATAGGTTATCCGCATTAGGTTACTTCCTAGTATGAAGAGAAAACGTTGTTAGTGAGCCCGTAGTGATTGCTGTTCGAGGGTTTTTCGCCCTAAAACTAAGGCCCTCCGCTTTCGACGTCAGGCCATGATTATAGGACAAATGGCAGAGAATGGAATAGCTATGGAGTCACTCACTACGTCTTTTTAATCATCATTATGTACCTAATATAACATAGAAAACGCCATTTTATTCACTTGAAAAGTCATTGATTCATAGCTCAGTCACTATGTCTCAGCGCAACATTTATATTCCACCCCAAGCAGCGGGTAGTATTTCATAGACGTTCGGCCATAGGTATATAATAATATGGACTGCTGTGTCACTAAGAGGGTGGCCATGATAAAATTGTAGAGTGTCTCTGGCCTGTCTTCATTTTTTCATTATGGGCTAACTGTGTAGATTTCATTTGTCACTCAGTGAAGACTGAGTATAGTGTGTCCCTGTGAATAATATAATTCATTGTTGAATTAATAATACAGAAAGGAATGAAATGATGTTCTCTGTGATCTTCAGATGTTTTATAATAAGGGGAGAGTGAGTGTTCATGAAGAAATCCCTTCTTGCTATTCTGCCGTAATTTACGTCCTTCGTTCTCTGAACTAGTTCTCTGAACGTCCAAATACCTCGAAGTTATTCCATTCACACACACAAACCCTTTTTCCATCTAATACATCTTAAGTATATTGCTCAAAGATGTTCTCCCTCCTGAGAGCACACCACGTACGTTTCCTATATTTTGTTTCACTGCCGGTGGCCTTGGTGTGGAAAGCATCTCTCCTGGGAAGATAGATGTACGGAGGAGTATGGATGCTCATGATACAGTGCCATTAAATGGCAGGGGGAACATTAACACTTTACACAAGCCGCTATATTCCCACGAGCCCTGATCGGCCGTAAGATACGCCGCACCCTCGACCAGCATAGCGAGCAGCTCATAGCTTCCAAGGCGAACTGCTCCCTCGGCCTATAGGGCACAGAGCGGATGCTAGTTCCACCATCATCCACCAGGATATTGTAAGATAGCGCCCCTGCAGTTGGGGGAGAAACATCTGTGCTTTCTTACCCATGGGTTTCCAAGTCCCCATTGAAAGTGTATGGGGCCACAGTAAACCACTACCCGTTTCTTTTATTATGGCTATAAACCACACCCATGGTTTACAGCTTTTCCGAACCCATTATCAAATGTATAAGAATTGAAATTATCATTAATGATCATGGGTAAAAAATACAACAATCAATGTTTTTTGGACGGTCGTCTCGAGGCTGATGATGTAATACACTCGGTATCACTTGGTATTTTACTACGCGTCAAACTCTCATGGTTTACGGCCACCCGTCCAAAGAAATCATCGATTATTGTCTTTATATAATCCAGTGGTAATTGTGTCTAAAACCCCTCTATGGCAAGCGGAGAAACAAGAGGCAGATAGATTTCCGGTATAAACAGAGAAGCACAAAATTCTAAAGGGTCGGGTAGGTGTTCGGGATAACGGGTATACACTTGATACCACCAAGTGTAGAGAACTGCGGGTCTATCAGTGTGAATACGAAACCGAGACAAGGGGAATCAGCTGAGACACCCACTCAGTTGCACAGATGAGAGAGGTATCTCTTAGCATTAGCAGGTGATTAAATATGACATCACCAACTTCATAGCAAGACAAATCGGCTTTTAACATCAACAAAGGACTTTCTTAACCTCTCATAGAGATCCCCAAAAAGCTCTTAACATATGAACAGGACACCAAATAGCGCAGAAGACACATTCTGCATCAAACACTCAAATTACTCTATTGATAACTGCACCCAAGACCTGGTGTAGGGGGGAAGATGGCTGCCTCCTTAACGCAATAGCTATCTGCCCTATTAGTACTGCAGCTCATATTGAGAGAAGGCTCTATTTTAGAATTTACTTCGCGCGTCTATTTACCCACAAAATTATATACCAAAATAAAGCTCTAAACGCCCCCTGTTTGAATCAACTTCATGAGGGGTCAGATCTTTTGAAATATTTTTGTAATTTCTGTTTTTAAACTCGCATCAGACGCACTTTTTTGTCATAACCCTTTTGATTATGCATATTTTCTTTCCATATTTGTCATGTGTACAGGTCCTTCTGAGGTATACATAGAGAGATGTTGTAGATGAATATTATGTACCTATATCTGTACTATGCGATGAACTGTATGTGCCTACTGATATATATATATATATATATATATATATATATATATATATATATATATATATATATATATATATATATATATATTCTCTATTTTTGTAACACCTTGTACCAAATGTTACCTTTTCTTTTTTCTAAAATATCCAAAACAAGACCGAAATTGAAACATGGTCCTGGAGCCTATGGAAAATAGGGTGACCTTCCACCCTAGTAGCTTACTCCAGAATAAAATCAACTCAAAAAAAAAGAAGATAGGACCACAAGAGGAGGTGCTCAATCATTGGGGGTTAACACTCTCAAGGTGGTATATCTTGCACCACGCCATAGCCTGCCCTCATAGAGAAACACACTACGGAGGTGAAGCCAGCAAATTCTGCGAGTGAACCAAAGGTCCAATTAATGGCCAAGAAAGGGCCGCCTTATTGCTCGTTATCTATAGGTGAACGAGCACTGGGTGGGAATCGGCTGGATAAGTCGATAGATTTCCCAGGAGTATTGAGCCTGGGGGCACAGCGGAGGTGTAGAGTGGAGGTGTGCAGATTATTTGGTGGCAAGGCGGAAGCCATGGAGAAATGATCAGAAGCCAACAATAGGTCTGATACACCTAAGAGGAAGCTACACATGTGAGGACCAGCCTGGGGTCTGTTGAATAACTGATACCAGTGAGAGCACAGCGTACAAGAAGACGGCGTTAGAGGGTTATTGTTCAATGATGATCAAACAAGTTCACAAAGACTGTTAAAACGACGTTTTAGAAGACTGAGACAAACTCGGAGCAAACGGTAGTTTCAGATAGGGTAGATCGGGTAACGGTTATGTTGATAATCTTTTTCGACGTTGGACGTTAGTCGATCGATGCTCGGAAAATATGTACATAACTTTTATAGGATTTGCAGTTTCTGATTGTCCTACAGAAAGATTTTTCCAGCACTGTAATTCAACAGAATTTAATTATGATATCACCTTTAAATAACAGAACTATATTCTCAAGTATCGCCTGTGTAAATTGTTATCGTAGTCTGTTATCCAATATTGTTAACACTATCCTTTTTAAAAGTCACCTTTGAAAGTAATACGTCACAACAGAGCAACACAGAGTGATGGACAACTGACACCCTGGATAGATTTTGAAAACAAAGAGCGATATCGAATCAATGACTACGATAACGATTTACATGGGCATTACTGACAAAGATCTCAATGTGGTTTTTGTTATCTAAAAGCCATTTTCCTCTGGTGGACTATTCGCCACCAATCTGCAGGTGGGAACCACCGATGCCAGATCGGTGAATGGAAACAGGTATGCAGAGCACTGCTTACCGATTAATTGTGCAGAGATTATACAACGAGGCCACCACTAAACGACTTCAGTTGGTATGGACCTGTCAAATGCAGCAGAAACAAGAAATACACTGCACCCTCACCGATATTTAGACACCGAAGTGCAATCGTTGGCCACAACCGACCGACTATATGTGAACTCAATAAATCGGTGCCGTTTTCGGGGGGCTAATGAAAATGGCTTAAGAAATGATCTGATGGTTAAAAACTATCCATTTGCCACGGAGGGCAACTCCTTTTGTTGTACAAACTAAAGCGGTATGCGTTTCCAATGAAAGAGGTGTTTATATTTCAAAATATGTCGATGGACTCATGAGATAACCAGCCAAGTCACCATGCCTGGTTCACACCTACCATAGAGAACCCAATACGAATGGTTAATGATGAACATGCAATGGGTTCGATCGTATAGTAATTTCACCTGCCAAAGCTGAGTGAAATCAGGCAGTGTTCAAAAAAATGGCATATTAGTCAAGCATAACAACTCTCATTGGTTTCAATACCACGTAACACCTCCTCTTCGCCATGATGATACAGGGGAATGTTGCATACTGTAATGTACTTAATCAAATATTATCAAATCATTTAATGAATGTTCATAATCAAAGACTTGATGAAGTCTAATTCTATCATATCCCTGGATTCTCTTCAAAAAGAACATCATCAAAATATATGATCAAAGAGAACTTTATCGTACCCAACACCGGTTGGGTATTCGTTACACTACTCGAAAGAGCATTGGGTAATGAGTTTCCTATGTTAGGTCTATGGAGAAATATATTACAAACACTCAGTGAGTGACCAGAAACCACCTGCTATTTCTGTGGTAGCTGAGCAGGTCATGTGTGCTGACGTTTGCTGACAGCAAATCTGTCGGTCACCACTGATGGCTTCTTTTATCACTTTTTGTCAGAAATCGGTTAAGGGGACAGAAAACAAATTTATGGTGTTTATTGGTGCCATTCCCCTACAAAATTGTCGCCGATCAATTCCAACACTGTTTGATTTTGTCTGAATTAACAATTTCAGCAAGAGGATACAAAAGTTGGTCGGCAGATGGAAACAAAACATCGACACAGAAAAATTGCCGATCTTTAGCTTTCGCACCACCATCCCTTTATTTGCATATTAGAACTAGTGCTTCCGAGAATCGCCGTTCATTTTGTCTGGTGGTGGAAATAGGCCTATAGTTATAAACTAGAAAGTAGATGGAGAGACGGGGAGAATGGCTGGAGACATGGCGGCTATCATTATTCTCACTGCGGGCTGGCGGCCTAGCCTGATGGATGTGAGCTACACCTCTGTAAGCCAACCTCCCACAACACAAACACCTCGCCCATCCCGCATACAGTATTCAGACCCCTAGAGGCCAGCTCAGTTTCCTGAGATATTGCATCCCGAAGCTATTGAAAAGTAAAGGAATCCTGGTGAAATGTGTTTTGTCTGGTTGTATCGTCATAGTGCAAAAAAGTCCGTGATATACTCAACTGCTGCATCGTCTACAAACTGTAATTCCCTGCAGGGAAACGGTTACTCACCTGCAAATAGAGAAAGAGAAAATCATTAATTCATGTTTTATGAGTATGATATGTGAGCATTGGGTGGCGCTCGTCTTATACAGTCGACCCTCACCTAACGACCACCCGGTTAATACGACCACCCTTCGATTACGGATTTGTTTAGTCCAAATGTTTTTTATATATTTTAACAATATATGCTCAGTAATACCACCACCTCGCAAATGTGACCACATAGGCTAACGATTCTTATTATCAAGATTCAGCTGTGAAATATGATCTCATGAATGCCGTCATATGCATGGCCATGGGGCAGGAATTTTGTTGGGTAAGGGGATGAACCAATGAGATTGGAGATGCCAAGAGCCAATGTGAATGAAAGATTTGATGTTAAGGCACGCCGTAATATCGTACGGCATGGAATATTTCAGGCTTGCAGTGATGTTGTAACAATATATTAGTACATGTGTACATGTGTACACTCTTTCATATATATATATATATATATATATATATATATATATATATATATATATATATATATATATATATATATATAATGAATTACAAAACAGCACCTTAAGCCTATATATATGGTTCTGCTATTACAGTAACTGAATTAATAATGCAACCTTTGGTTGCGGTTTATTTTCAGTACAAAAATTGATGATAACAGGCTCTTTGTTTTAGTGGGGAAAAACAGGAACGCTAATGGACCACATTAACCCATCAGCGGCGAACGAAAAACTCATCAGATGTATTGAAGAGGAAAGAATCGAAAGAAGGTGGAATTGAAAGAAACTGTTTGAAGTAATGAATGGTTAAACCCTTCCATTCGGACAGATTTGTCATTCCATCGCAAATACTCCTGAGATAAGAAATATCGCTTAGAGGTAACAGGAAATGACAAGCCAATCAACGAAATACAGATAAGAAAAGCGAAGAAATCAAGTAAAAGTGAATTTTGATAATTATTCTTCAAAAAGTGTCCAGATACATCATTTCATTATCTGGTCCTTTTTGACATTTTGTGAAATTCCATCTAATACTTCATCTTTGTGAACCATCGAGAGGCTTTTATCCTTTATTGACCGACAATAGGGGGAGACCGCAGGCCATGATGCAAGCACAGATCAGAATTAACAAGAAATCAATATTAAATCCATTTTCTATTTCATGGCTTGGAGGACAAAGCGAAGATAAAGGCGCAGAGTGGGGAGAGGAGATGCAGGGAGCCCCATGTCAACCCCTCCACCCCTTTCCAATGCCTATTCTTGATTCAGGATTGAACCCCCCATCCTCACTTACCCCACAACCTGCAGGGTCCTAATAGGTGCTGGGGATGGGGTTCACTAGATAGACCTTGGGAAATCAGTGTGCCAAGACCTGAAAGCCACCCCAATACGCACCGTGAGACCCTGAAAAACAAATCACCGTTGTGCGACCTGAAAAAAAAACAGGACACGTGACCTGGTGGTAGGTGGCGCTGTGTTGAGCGCACATTGTCAAAGCTGTGGGGGTGCTTCTAGTGTTGTACACAGAGGTACGAGTCAGCCAACCCCCCACAAGCCGCACCAACTTTGATCAGATGCCAGAACATTTGCCGTCCGTTTAAGCAGCACTGACAGTAGTGGCGACGACCTGTCCAACGACTGCTAGCTACCCATACATTGGTGATCTGCCTCATCTTGATGACCTGCCACCATATTGTTTAGTTGCGACCATTTTGCTTGTCTATCCTGGCGTTAACACTAGACGATTCAGGGCGACACTTTCTGAATTTAGCGCACAATTTGACGACTTTCAATAAGCTTGCTCAAGTCTTGATTATGGACAGCAAGTCTAGATTATGGACATAATTAAGACAAATAAGAATAGGTCTGAATTAAGAATATAGCTACTTTGAAACATTTGGACGTCCCGTAACGCCTAACAAATCCTGGCGATGAGGGGTGGGGTAGGTGGAGCGGTAGGAGACAGGGACTGAAGCCAGTCTAGACTTTCAGCAGTAAAATGGTAGAAACTTTTTAGTGTAAACACCAAACGAGTGATGACTACAGATTGTCTAATACTGGTGCTGGACGATACAATAACTCCAAAGATAAACGACATCCTGGAAGATTTTTTCAACTAGTGTTGTATGGCAAAGCAGAAGGTATTTTCTAAATTAACATATTTGTATACAGCATCTTGTAAGAGCTTTAGGTTACTCTTATTATCAAAACATTTTATGCTTACGATATATTATTTTATACAACACTATGACCCCTAAGACAATTCTACGACTCTTTTGTCTTTCGTAGTTTATTTGACGTCCTCCTGGCGACTATGCTGACACCAATATCTGGGAAGCTGTTGAGTTATACCTGCTACACTACTTTGGATTTTCTTTGATAAATTAGAATTCTTATTGCTGAATAAATAATAAACTAGTTTCAGATCAAGGTGGTCGTATTCTCATCGGACTCCACTCTCTGTAATATCTTCGTATTCGCTCGGATATTACTTCGCGTCTAGTTCTCGGAGATTACGGATGCTTGTATCTAAAAACCCAGTTAATATTGTGTATATATTTGCATAGCCATGCCTGGCGATTAAAAAAAAACCCAAAAAACCTCATCACGAGAATCGTTTTTTCTTGGGGTATTTTTCAGTATATATCCAGGTTCTTCGCACGTAGTCGGAGTTATGCAGGGGTGGTGTGGCTTTGACGTAAATTTAAATTGCTATGAAGGAATAATCTGCGAGCCTTTTGCCTACGTGAGGAAGGAGAATAAAGACAGATTGGCCGAACTAATCCTCTTATAGCCTGTGAGGGGGGGGGGGGGCTGCAAGGGGGATCAGCCCCCCCTTCTATCCTCCCAACGTCTGGGCGATAGTGGAGGATGGCGTGTAGAACCGTGGGGGGGGGGGGGGGGGCTACGCCTCACACATCCCCCCTCCGCCCCATCCGTCAACCAGCGCACAAAAGCTTGACAACTGCTGAGTCATTTCAAGCATAAATCACATTCTAAACAAATTACTGCACACATCGGCGGGCGGTGGGGCTGTGAAGTTGAACAAACGGGAGGCCTGCTTATAACCAGCCACTGCATGGGCGCAGTCAACGGGGGTGTACAAGAGGGCCATTCAGCGCGAGTCAGGCAGGCAGAAGGGAAAGATCGCCGAGAAACACTCCTTATTTCTTATTATTTCACTTTTAAAGGGCTGCGGAAGAGTTTTCTCTGCGGTAAATGATGTATGGGGCATGTCCGGGTTTGGACTCGCAGTGTTATTCCCATCAGGCCTGTTGGCATGGGAGAGCGGGGAGGGGGGAGGGGGGTGAAACAAAGGAGTTCATTTTTCAAGGTTGCTTAGAGCCGACATCAGCGACCCGGCGTCTCCGCTGCCCCCTGCCCTCTGGTGGCAGGAACAAACGGTCTGTGAGGCCGGACGGCTGGGGGCTTTGCCTTTCCGGTCCGCTGCCTACCCAGAGTACCGCAGCGGTTACGATGCTTTAGGCACTGGCTTCACCCCATCCCCCAACTACCACCTACCTCCAGCCACCCTCAAACCACCACCCCCCCCCCCCCCCCCCCCACAACGGACTACCATCAGTGTGCCACCCCCAACCCCCTCCCCCATCCATCCATCCATCCCTCCATCCCTCTAACGGAGCATGCGCCAGGACATGCGCACGGAGACCAGGCGTTTCTGGTCACGCCGATCGTGAAGATCAAAGACCAGCCTCGCTTTCGTCTGACCGGAACGCATGCGCGAAGTCTTTGGCGCCACCAGATGGTGTATCCGGTCAGGGGGGCCGTTATTGACGATGTGTGAGGGGTGGGGGTGATTGAGGGCGCACGGCAAGAGCGGATCATTTCAGTAATGCGCAATTTATATACATTAAGTGTAGCTGCCAATAAGGTGTCTATATTGGGTGATTCATGGGTGTTTGGATAAGTGTGTGTTAACAACCAGGCAATGAGGCGCAGTAACACAGCAGCGTAAAATGGGAGATTCATTACCTAGAACAAACAACAATTAAGTTTAGGTACCTCGATGGTTCGAGTCACCTGGGTTCGAGTCCCATTGCAGCTACTTTTCTCTTTCACACCCAGCAGTGGTAGATTCATTGCTATGTCAAAGGCCAATCCTTCTCATACCATGTCTATGTGGTGTGTGAAGTTAAAAAGAACTCCCACCTTGGTAAATGTGTGGGCTGAGATTTCTACCTGAAATCATCTCATATATTCGGTCAAACCCAAAGATAGGTTGATAGAACATATTAGACTTTAAACTACTAAAACAAACCATACTAGATACAATTTGGATGAGAATTCGCATAAAAACGTATTTCTTTTGATCAAGCACGTATATTTTTTATGTACCTCTTAATTGTTCTCCGATGGATTGTACACTTCATAGAGGATATTCAATTGTTCTACGCTGGAATGACTACATATATATTTCTCTAGAATATCTAATCAATAAACAAGTGTAAAGATCTTTTTTTTCTAATCGAGCAATGAGGTCCAGCGCCCCTAACGATCTACTTTACGTGTCCCCTAACTGCTGTACATCTTAATAGAAGTTACTTATACTCTTAGAAAGTCTATGTGCTCTATGTACAGAATGAATAAAAGTGTATTTAAATATTCTACCCACTCTCATGTGATATGCATCGTAGGAAGGAGATCAACCCTCAACGTATGGTGAACAATCTCAACTTATTATGATGAATGCTGAAAATACAGACACCCGATTTCATATGGCAAATCACTTAAACGTTAAAAGTGTCGTATCTTACACAAAAAAATACTTCCCTCAAGGAATTGTACAAGCTAGATAAGCATGTAGGTACGACATAAATAAGTCGGGGGATGGTCGCAAGGCTATCCTGACAATCCTTGCTCACTCTCCCTTTCCATCCCACAAGAGACCTGCACGAGCTTCCAACCCCCACCCACTCCCACTCCTCCAGGCAGCAGGCTATTCAACCCTCCATCTAAGCCCCAACCGCTACCCCCAGCACACAACCCATCTTCTCAAATGGCCCTGCACACGCACTGGTCACCTTAGATGGCTTAAGACGGTTGTTGGACGACACGATCTAAAGAAGGGGATTTTCACCAAAGAACCACCGATGTTTGTTTTGGCCTGTCGATCAAGGCCGAGGTGGGTCCGGTGGGGCCTGTCAAGGCAGACAATAAATGAAAAGGGGGCACCTTGGGGCGACCATTTCCAGCAACATCACCCGCACTGCCAAAGGTAATACACTCAAAATGGACGAGCCTTTTCCGACTTGTTATGAAGAATAACAATGTTCCTTTTTTGTTTTACTGCAACTCATTGATATATCTTCAAGCTCAGAGGCATTTTTCAGCAAAACTAGAATTTTCCTTTGAAAAAAAAATTGGAAAAAAATATTCGCTATCATATGTTAGTGACCACCGATTATGTCATATCGCACCGCCGACCGATAATGCGACACATCTAGTGCAATAATCGTCAGGTGGAAACAGTAATGGTCAATGATTTTTCTCTCCTGCCTCATACAATATGGCACCACTTCTGCTCCCACCAACAAAAAAAAAGCACATTGAATCAATCGGGGATGCTCTGCAATTTACTACCAAAAGGCGGTGAGCATCCAGTGCATTTTTGCAGTGCAGGTCACCGATCTTTCGCAAAGAGAACAGCCTACTGATTTTTGTACAGCATGAAAATTATTGACGGGTTTTTAGACGGCAGGTGGAAACACCGCATAAGATAAATGTACACATTGATGGATGAAGGTACGCCTCTGCCTCTGACAGCAGGCCGTATCAGTAGCTTTCAAATTTATGTGCCAATTGGAGGAGTCTACATTTTCTATCAAACAACAAACACCATACGTTACGAACAAGAAATTCTCGAGAGTATACAGCATTCTCTACTACAAAAGTAGAACAATAGCGGAGGATTGTGGAGTTGATGTCCATTTTGTTCTCATAGAAATCATAGGGAGACATAGTGCGCCTGAATAAAATCTGTTCCGAGTTGATTTGATAGGAACTATTCACTGAATTCTAAGGACGAGTTGAATATATCCGACTAAAAACAGCAAGGAACAGATGCAATTCAGACGCACTCACTGTCTCCTCATTATATACCATTTTACAACAAATGACGTGGGATAGAGTGAGTGCACGGTGTGCAGAACGGAATCCGTACAGCGCAAGTATATAAATAGGCTGTGCTTCCGATACCTTACGATACACTTTACGGTACTTGCGTCGGGGAGCATCCTCGGGTGTATCGGCTACGGATTAAAGCTGAATTTCGAGCATGATATCGATTTTGAGTCTGGAGATGCCTCGTAAGGCCTATCGTAGTGTATCGGGAGCTTAGTGGACGCCGGACCTAAAACTATACTGTATATATACATGACAGGTGCTCTTCCCCACCCTCTTGCTTTCTGTCTTGTCTAAAGGCCCGTTTCCATTAGCCGATTACCCGTCACCGATCTACAGTCAGGAACCACCGACAGGCTTTCGGCACTGTGGATCCAATATCGGTCAATGGAAACAACCCAGGTCGTGAAAAGCCCCAAGACTTTTTCTGCTTAGATAATGCAATGTGGCACCACCCACCACTGAGTGAAAGTTTGGGCACTTAGTGAAATCTACTACCCTTCAATATCGACGCAGTCTGTGGCACCACCGACAGACTTTCTGGGCAACACAAAAAATCTACACAAAGTTTGTCGGCCAATGGAAACGGGCCTTAAGTCTCTTCATCCAGCTCTCTCTCTCTCTCAGTCTCGTTGTCTGCTCTTGGTCTAACTCTTGTCTTGATACCTTTCTGTCTCTGTCCCTCTTTTCTTCTCTCTGCCTCCATCCTTGTTTCCCAGGCTAATTCTCTATCTCACTGGGGAGTTCAAAGCTCTCTGTCAGGAGTCTCCGTAGCCACTCTCCAAATTGAATTTGTTAGATTCAATCACATTGAATTATTTGTAGTGCTTCCCCTGGGTCCGCCAACGCTACTGCACGGTAAACATTCAGAATGAAAGTACATCAACTGTTGTTTCTAAATATGGGCCAATAAGGAAGTTGTAGTTGCTGGCACATTAACATTGTAATAGTCCATTTATCATTAATATGACCATATGAAGAATATGATTCAATATAAGCGAAACGTCGTGACAGACCTTGATATGACTATTATCTAATCACTGTATCTGGTTTTGTTTCTTTTGTAAATTTGCACCCCTTTACTATTAGAAATATGATTGGTGTTGGTAACCTCTAAAGGCCATTTTCAATTGTCCCATGAACACGGCACTGATTTTTTGAGTCCCCCTAAAAGACTGCTCGTCGGCATCAAATAGTTAAAAAGAGTGCAGTGTATGCCCTGTTTCTTCTGCATTTTACAGGTTCATAACGATTAAGTAGTGCTGATGAAACCCTGAGAAGCACGAAATCAAAGAGCTTTGAATCTGTCAGTCATTGACTAAGTCGGTTGGTGATTGCCTTATTGTGTAGTCCTAACAAAATTAATCGGTGACCAATTCAAATACCAAGCCGTTTCCATTCTGGTGTCGGTATACCCGGAATAATTGATCGGTGGTTTCCCACTGTAGATCGGTGTCATATAAGGCCCGGCGTCAACCTACTACGATAGAATCGTAGACCTCCCGATATGGCACCGATACAAAATGTCAAAATCGGTGCCATATCGGGAAGGTGCAAAATCGTAGACATATGTATAGACATGCCAATCCACCACGCATTGTATGGGGGTTTTATCGGTGTCTAATCGCAGAAATGTGGTCAACTGCCCCGATATTAGGTGACCTTCCGACGCGATTTTGATTTTTTATCGGGAGGTGCATCGTAGAGCATATCGGTGCCATATCGTAGTAGGTGGACGCCGGGCCTAACTTGTCTATTCTGGTGATTACACTGGACAACTAGAAACGTAAGTACTGTAGATCGTCTAGCCCAATAATCATCCGGTGGTGCTCTATCATGCGACATCGGCCTCAATAGTCATCGACCCAAGAATTTCCTCAAGCATTTACACTAGATGACTTTATATAGAAACGTACTACCTTGAAATGGTCGTCGGTGTCAAATTGTCTGCAGTTATCAGACGATTTCTAGGCTATTACTGCTGAGAGTCGACAAGTGGCGCTAAATTCGAAGAACGTCGCCCAGACTTGTCTAGTATAAACGCCGGGTAAGGAAAATGGCCTTACTTAGACTTGTTAAATCTGTGAGAGGGGGAGTGAGTGAGTGAGTGAGTGAGTGAGTGAGTGGACCAATAGTCAGTCTATCCAGGTACCCGGGTCAGTATGTATGTCTGGACTAAGTAAATACCTCTATACGTGTCCACCAGACGTGGACCCAGTTAGTGTGTCCTGCCCAGGGGCCTGATCCGGGTGAAATTCGCTGCGAGAGCGAGCTGCTCAAGGCGAGCTGCTCGGAGATCAATGGTGGCGGCCTGCCTAGCCCTGATTACAACCTGCCCATATTAGATTCGTCCACCGCTCCACCAACCTGCCCGCTCCCCGGGGCTCCCCCTTACCGGGAGATCATTAGGGGGAATTATCCTATAAAGAAGCCACAAGTCGGGTCCCGCTCCCCCACTCGTTGACTGGAGAAGGGTGGTGGACGTATGGATCCTGTGGCCTGTCCAAACAGTATAAATCTTCCCCGTTGTGGCCGGAGAGAACATCCAGCGCGAGCGGCGACACGGCGACTATGGGATTTGAACGGCGTTGGGAGCAGCTCTATCGAATTACTCAGGGCAAAGAGCGGGTGGCGAGATCCACTTACTGTGGCCAGGGTTAGGGGCATGGGGGCTGCGGTTTAGGACCCTCGGTTCGGACGGACGTAATTGAGAACGTGGGCAGGGGGAGTGGTTGTAATGCTTATGGTATACGGAGACACCCATAAACCTCGTTTCCATTGGCCGCTGAAAACGGCAGTGATTTTTTAGATACCCTAAAAGTCTGTCGCTGGTGCCATCGACTGTATGGCGGTACCAGTTTATCAGTCAGGGTGCATTGTACGCACTGTTTCTACCGTATTTTCCAGATAAAGAATTTTTGTTTGAAAATCAGTCAGTGGTGGCCCTGTTACATAATATAGACTAAATTAATCTGCCAGTATTGTCTGCAAGTCTCGTTTCCATTAACCGATCGGGCGTCAGTATACCCAAAACAATCTATCTCTAGTTCCCGTCTGTATAGATTGCTGCTAAATAGTTACATATTTCCCAGCTACACACAGATTTTCTCTGTGAGAAAATCTGTCGTAGGTGGCATTGTTACATAATCTATGCAAAATTTATCTGTGAACATTCTCTGGAGGTCTTGTTTCTATTAACCTATCTGGCAATCTGGATCGGTGCTTAATAATCGGCCGATGGAAACGGGTTTTTAAGGGTATTGATGTGCTTTCTTTTCAACATTAGTCTCCATGTTTCACATTTATCTATATTGTACCAAATGTATTTGCAGATCAATTGACTTGGCTTCATCACTGTGGATTCCAGGGACAATGCCGCACACACTCTAAACCATGGGCATATGCTGTTTCTAATTGCAGATCTTATGCTTGACGGACTAAGGCAGTAGTCAATAGTCTGTAACCGTATTTCAATCAACAATCTCTCACTTATCGGGCAGCTGGACGGATCCCATTCTGCACACTGTGTACAAACTAGTAGTTCGTGCACTCCGTTCCATGTAACTTATTGTAACGTATCAGATTTCTTAAATTAACCAGGTCATCTCACTTCAGAAACCACCCCCAGATAATTATCTACTTGGGGTCAGATTTGGTCTCAAGTTGTTACCTCTTACTTACCAGAAAGCAGATACCAAACTAAAGCAGCTAGCCATTTCAGAGTACGTTCAGAGTAAGTCAGCTTCTTGTAACTCGTTAAGACATGGAAGGGCAACCTTTCTGAAGGAGGTGGGACTTCCTATAAGTGACATTAAAGCTCGGGGGCATTGGGATTCCCAAGCAGTTCTCAAGTTCTTGCATGATAGGTCATCATCAGATGTAAGTCTAATAGACTGGAATTGGTTTCTACCAAGCTGAGAAATCTATTTTTAGCCTTCTAAATACCCCTTAAAAATGGCTGGCAAAACCTTTTAGAAGACCAAATTTTACTCGAAGTTGCCTCTGGAAAGCTATAGAGCCGGTTTTGATCCTAGTCAATAAGCAGTTTTAATTGAGTACTCAATTGAGTTTAATAGGGTTTTGGCTTATCTATATATATCGTTATTACCGCCAAACCAGCTTCTCGTCCTCCTTTATTAACATACACACTTGTTACTAATGTCTATCCATCTCTAGTTTATAGGAGATTATAATGATACATATATATATATATATATATATATATATATATATATATATATATATATATATGAATCGCGGCGCATCACCGGACTTAAATAACTTGAAGGAAAGAAATGTCATGATCCTACTAAACATCAATGCAGACACTAGTATGGGACCAGTCATAAAGTGTGTAAAGTGTCAAGGGGGGTAACATATTTTGGAAATTTCGCGAACGTCCTTTCTTTATTCAATTGCGTACAAGATTGAGACGCAGGCTGGCGGGGTCACAGCTTTCAGAAATATTGCTTACCTACTTTATGGACGGCCCCTATCTCCATTTAACCATCTAACTAGTTACATTAGCACAGGTGCCCAGTGTAATCATTCACTTCATTTCTCACTCATCTCACCTACTTAAAGCCGGATGCCCATCTACCGATTTAGGGTTGAACGATTAGTTCCCAAATCGTATAGGAGTCGGTTACCTTGTCGTATGCAAATTACGTAAGCCCTTCTCTCGACCCACGGCCCTCAAAGAGAGGGGCTGGTGGGTATTAGTCCTGAGGAAATCAGTCTACACCTACCGACATATATACGATATAGCACACTGATGATATTGGTGCATGGTCCACTCAATGGTGGGGGAGGGTAAAAACCAAAGCAACCGAGTGTGACACCCCCCTACAAGCCTCACCAAGCGATTACTGTATTACTGCGTTGGCCTGTGTCGGCCCACCAATCAACCCTCATTTCTCAACAAACTGTTGTCGCCGACTACATTTATCAACATGTTGATCCCCACCGATTTTGGAACGTTGAAACCACAACTTGTTGGCGACAAAAGCATGTCTGAAGGAGGTGGGTCACTAACCAGTGGGTAGCCTTGCCTAGGTGTCCTACATCTACCCACTCCATTAGGATGGCTTGGCTGAGACAAATTACCCTCCGTTTGTCGCTGACAAACGTACATACATGTTACGAAATCGATAGATGGGCATTGGCCTTTACCAACTCATCGTCAATGTATACTATCATCAATGTCAATACAGCTCAATATGTAAAGACAACTATTATAGTGTAAAGGGTGCAGGTGTCGAGTGGTGGTTTGTTCTTTAATGGATGACATGGCAGTCCCACCCCCTGTTGTTGGGTAGTTCAGTTGAACCAGAGTATGGAGGTGCTACGGGTTCGCCCCAAATAAAGGGTGTGCTCCACCAGGCCGATTTCTCACCCGATCAATTGTTCCTGGGCCCTGTAGAGGAAGCTCACGTATTGTAATTCATTTAATTCTGATAATAATAATTTAATAAATGACCATTTTCAAAGATTTGAGAAATTCTAGGGCATCCGATAATGATCGGCGATTGTCTGGCTACAGAATCGGCTACCGTCGGGCCAATGGAACACCCCCTTTACGTAACCTGCCTTGTTATAGGCTTGTTATGTCAGCAGGTCTCTTGCTATTGGCCTTCTATGAAGAATGACTTCAGATCTCACATAGTGCAGTCTTCCTTTCTCTGTCGGTGGTTTAGCCTGGGCTGCTAAACTTTGGTTAATTTTGTCCGGTTCTCCAACGTATGTTATTTAGTGCCTAGCACTAAGGAACAGTTTGCCAGGATTGAGCTTTGGCTTCCCGGTAGAAGTTTGTAGAGTTTAAAAAGATTTGATTTATCAGAAATCTCCTACCTTTGTCTATCACGAATAGGACTATCTCCCTAGCTGGTTTTCACTCATGTCAAACTGACCTATGGGTCTGGTCAAAAGATCCATAGGGCAGCAGGATATTATCATTATGATCAAATTGGCCTAGGTACTACAGCCCGTGACTTCTACAATAATAATAACAACACACTACGCCAAATGGATAGTATTAATAATTGGATAACTGTTAGCCTGCTCCTTTGGAAAGTGCTGTGTACTATCAGTTCCAAATATTCTCCATTGATCTCATGTATATCATATTATTGCTGTTATGGACGACCGCCTATGTAGGCGAATTTAAAAAAAAACAACCCACCAAAACCTTCATAGCAAACAGTGAGAAGTCACATCAGGAGGATGTGGCCTTCGCCTCATGTCTCCCCATTATAGAGAGGAACACAAAACCTTGCCCTCTTGAGGAGTCACCTTTAACCTTTCCAGTTCTCCAACTTCTCTTTTTAACATCTGTGCGAGCGGTAATAGCAGACCTCTTCTCTTTATTTCTTTCTCTTTTTTTAAATCAAGACACAACTCTGACTGCAGCGATTGTATTTTTACATACTGTGTCCTTCCATTCCCATTCAGCGGCAACTGCCCATTATTCTCAAGTGACATTTACCAGAGAAATGTTTCTTTCAAGGAGGCGCTGCCCTCAATGCCCCCAGGTTGAAGTTATATATCGCCGAAGCCAAGAGAAATTAGTACAGAAGCCAGATAGATTGGCAAAGAATAACTTCCTAAAGGCTACTGAAAAGATATCGTAAAAACAAGTAATAGCTTGGTGAACTGACTGCTACAAATACAAAAAGGTAATATCTCCATGATCCATGTACTTATCGAGTTTATTAGTTGAATTCCCCCGTAATATCAACGTCATTAATATTGCATTACCTTTTCTCCGTGCTTCAATTGTACTCACTATTAGTTCATGTTCTCTGAAGGTAGATTAAATCGTTATCATATGAATATCCCACGATGAACACTTCACCATAATTATATGAAGCCAATTTGAGGTTGTTTTTAGGCCAGTAATCTGTCTTGTATTAGGAGTATAGAAGGCTTCAACACGATGACTATATTCTTTAAGTGCTGTAATCTCAGATGAAAAGGATAACATCGATCAAAATTCAATATGGTACCACGTTTGATGCGAACGGAGTATGCTAGTATCTCTTAGAATTCAAAGATTAGCATGATTAATGTGATTACTGTAGTGCGACCTTTAATAGCAGGATCGAACCGGAAGCCCCCTATTATCGCTCTTACTAGGCCTGCAACGTTAATTTATCATTGCCTACAGAGCTGAGAGTTAAATTCATCTTCGACCAATTAGCAGCTACAGGCCTGGCCGAATGGAATTTGGCATTAACCATCCAGGCTTATCAAAACATGGAATGTGTATTAAGACAAAGGGGGGTTAATGAAATAGTGAATACTTTATCTTTTAGCGTGCCCAGCTTTCATACAGTACGCGCAGTTGCCGGGTGGGGGAGCTCCTCCTGTTGCCGCCTACACCCGGCAGAGGGAGCCATTCATCAAGGGGTTGTCACGTGGTTATGGAGTGTGGATTTATGGGATCGAGGCAGCTAGCCAATCACTGTGTTGCTAGCATCTGGGTGTAGGGAGAGGGAGAGGCGGCGGTGGTAGTTGTGGAGTAGGGGGAAGGAGTAGGCTGACGGGGGTGGTGGGTGAAAGGGTGGGGGAGGGGTTGTACGAGGGTGGGAGTGGACTGCAGCCAAGCTCGCCCAAGCACCGGCGTCGTCAAAAAGCCCGAGTATTGATTACGATGAAGATTTGGCTGCCTACAAACACTCCCCGGGAAGGGCGTTCTCTCTAATTGATTCCTCGCCAAGGAGAAATAAAATTCCCATCGCTATCGGCGTCTATTTGAAACATCTGTGCAAATATGGACTGCTGCAATCAATGCTGGCTTTCGCCCGATATAGATTGTCTTTAAATTGGACGTTATTTATCCTGTCACCCAGCTGGGGACCAAGCGTGGTCTCCGCGCTCTCTGTTCCTGAAAAAGATTCGGCGACCTAACCCTCCCCCACTCCTCCCACATCCACATAGCATCTCTCTTTAAGTAATACATCACGTCCAGAATTGAATTAAATGCGCAAACTATCGGCAACACCTTTGGAGAACCTTGAATGTTTGTGACTCCACACAGTAACAGGTTGTACACCGTGGCAGGGTATGAAGATTGAACGGTGCCGATGAGGAATCACAACAATGAATGGCAAAGACGCCTAAATGGTGGCCGCTGTAGCCACGTGATTGGAGTCAGGGTAAAAGAGTGGACAAATACAGCGCCAGATACACTAAGGCGAATATCTTCGGTGATTTTGCATTCGCATATGAAGGTCTCCCAGTCTCTTGAGCAGTCGCAGCGAAAATCTCTTTAGTAGATTAGGTGTTCACCTGGCGTTAAAATAAAACCCATTTCTGCCAGATCTGTCCAAACGGACATATCTTCCACTGGAGCATTCACATGTCGTTCGCTTTGGAGTCGCATGTCTCATGCGAATTCTCCGGAACAATATCAAACCCTTTTGGTTTTGTCCCATGTGTTTCTCACATTTGCTGGTATTAGCATCGTCACATTTTCGCATAACCTCACGGCATCTCACAAGAATTCTCATACAGGTTCAGTCGCCTTTAATAGTGGATCTGGCGCTCTAGTGTGTTGTGGCAGCATGTGCGTCGGGAGTGAAGGCAGGTGGCCTCAAGGCTCTGGGTGACTCTTACAATAGACCTTCTTCAGTGTTGGCCAAACAACTACCTTTAACTCTTTAAGGGGGAATGATGACTTGAGGCATCATCCATCCTAGGGCGAATGATGCCTTGAGGCATCATTTTTCAGAAATCTACAAAATTATTTTTAACAAAAAATAATGGAGGAACATTGACGATTTTTTTACAGAATGTATGTATAATACCATTATTAATATTTCTAATCAAAGTAGATAAAATATTTAAGATTATATATCATATCAAGTGATTAAACAATTGAATTGTGAGTTTTAACGACTGTGTGCCCGTCCCCTAGCATTATAAAGTGCCACCAGCACCCGTCCTCCAGGTGGTAGCTTGGCCACAGGCACCCGTCCTTAAAGGGTTAACATTGGAGGACTGGGTGTCTGAGTTTCATTTATTTAGAATACCTGTTCAGCAACGTAATCCATGGTATTCCAGCTCCAATTCGATAGGTTACACATGTATATTTTCCCAGTAATACTTCAGATATGGTTTAGATAATACAGGAACACCACAAGCGGCTATGCAATAACACACTGGCGGGCATGGGCATCATACATATACGTGGTCTATTCCTATCCATGGCAAAACCGAGACAGGTATAACCTATAAAGTTTAGACAGCCTGGAGCCCATTGAATAATCCAAGCTCATACATGAAAACTTTTTTGTATGCCAAGGAGACCCATGGACGATGTGGGTCAACTTTATTCAACACATAACCCCATGGACGGCTAAGACTGAGCAAACAATTTTATTGAACGATAACCCTTGTACAAGGTACACAAAGGGCATTCATATACGGGTCTAGATTATTCAACGGGTCGAGACCCATTGTTACAATTTCCTTCTTTGTCTCGGTGATGGTATCTTGTGGAAAAGAACAACCTTCCGCTCACGTCCACTCGCCCAACGTGTCAACACATTTAAATGACATAGCACACCATAAACTTCATGGCCGAGCAACGGTCTAAACCATGTTTTGCCTGGCAGGGCAGGGTCGGGCAATTTCTTGCAGAACCCTGACCAACATACAACATAGCAGAGTGTCCACCATATACCTGTGGGGAAAGTAGCGTGTTGGCAATTTACACTAGACGACTAAAGTCGTGGCGACTGTAGATCGTCTAGCCCGATAATCGTCAATTGGTGCTCAATTACGCAATATCAGCCGCAATAGTTATTAAGCAAAGAAATTCCTTAGAGAATATTAGCATCAGACAATTTTTTTTATAGAAATGTATGATGACTGAGTTTTACAGATTCATCATATGCCTAGACCACTAATTCAATCCGGATCAAAATAATAGCTGGCACCAAAGCGTCTGCTATTATTGCCAGGTGGTGCCAAATTGTGTAATTTCATGTAATCAGGTCGTCACTTACTTATCGTTTACACAAGACGATTTCTAGCCTTTTGCTGCTGAAAGTCGGCAGGTGGTGCAAAATTCCAAAAATCGTCGCCTTTAATCGTTCAGTGTAAATGCCTGGTTAGCGCCTGTCCATCTTTTACCCTGCAAGTGTGCTGGCTATGAAGTGTCGTGTCCAGACACCTGTGGCAGCATGTGGACTGATAGTGGATTCGGGTGGCTCTTACAATTGTCATGCATCCCCCGATACCCACCATCGTCAACATCCACATGTGCCCCAAAACAGGGTCGCGGATGGTTGCACGGGAGGGCCTCGACTACTTTCACTTGGTGATTACAGCATGGCTAGCCCGCCCATCCGTCATGACCACTGGAGCATGAAATATTCAGCATCTCGGCGGCGGGGTGCCTCTTCTATCAAACGCGATGTACGGCGTGTCACCCCCGGCTCAAGGCTCCTCCGGGCCCGCCCAGGAGGCCGCCCATAACTGCCTCCTCCGACTGGACGTGTAGAGGCACTTAAGGACCTCCGTGCATTGTATTTTAATGCACGTGCTATGGAAATTAACGTCACGTGCTTACATAAAGCGGGGAATAGTCTATGTTGATCGTTACTAGAAAATATACAAGATGTTTTCATGGCCTTATCAGTAATTCATGTGAATTGTAGATAATTAATGTTGAAAATGATAAGGATGAGAGCATATGATAGAAGAAAAAAGATTGAAAATAACTTGAATTGTTATGTAGGTTTTTGTTGTTTTTGTGCTATAGCAGTTTATCTGCTCATAGAGTTTTTTCTTACACGTATATTTGGGAAGGTTATATAAGGGAATGTATTAATACAAAGAATGAGTCAAATGTAGAGACGCCTTATTCAGCATCTTAAATATTGGCGGGTAAAACTATGGTTCCCCATGATGATCTGAAAGGGCCTTATCATAATAAAATAATATCTGGGACCTATCTTGCAATGATAATGATTTTAGGCTAGCAAAGCATAAATCTGACAAGTGTTTCTGGGAATTAACCATATATTTGAATAGGAACGAACGCACCACCTGCACTTGCCGTACGGTGTACCATAGTCTGGTAGGTTAGAAAGAGAGCGATGCTGTGATTGAATTATGCGTTGTTTTATGTTGGCTGTCACGATAAGATCCAACTCCTCCTCATTGGCAATTTCGCCGACTCTATAGATACCAAAGCCCATGTCAGAGGACTCTGGTTGGCGGGAAGGGGAGAAGGAAGGAGTAGGCGGGAGAGTATAGAGAATGAATGAGGTGGGTAAAACCTTGTCAACATTAAAAGACCGCACCGCAGACTTAGTTAATCTAGATACCTTGCCTCTAATAGAATCTAAGAGCTCCGGGGGTTATCATTCCATTTCCGTGTTGCCTTAATCAAAGCTACCCCCTCCCCCGGCCACTACACTCTGTGAAGTAAAGGAGTGTGGGGCTAATGATGAGCTACTCATTGAGACGCCCTCCCTCCACTATTAGACTGGCCTCAGTCCCTGTTGGAGTGGTTCTCTGTCTAAATGAACACCAGGACAGTTATTGCCCAATTCGGAGCGACCTTGAACTCGAGGTCATTTGCGGTAGCAGAAGGAACCAGCAAATTAGATATCAAACATGCTTGAGATTTGGTACCGCTAGTCTGAGACTGGGCATACCGATGTACATCCAATCGTAAGTTTTCCAGTCGCAAGGAGGGTGATTCTCAAACACATTTGAGCGTAGCTTGCGATTTGGCTCCCAAATTCGGAACTCCAGTTTCATGAGCGGTACTTCCAGTTTGAGATTGGGGATACCCGCTCGCAAGTTCCCTCAGTCGCACAGTGTGAACAGACCTTAAACAGTGATTCATGGGAAAGCCAGGGGGAGATCTATCTTAATTCTGTTGAATCATTGAATGATTGTTCATAATCAAAGACTTGAGCAAGTCTAGCCCCCTGCCTGTGAGTAGCTCTAAAACCGTGTTAGCGCCAGTCGCTCTCATACTGCCCGCAGCTGCTCTGTAGAGGTTGGCAGTAAAGGCCTTTGGGCCCGTCCCACCTGCTTCAACCCTCATGAAAAATTACCAGCAGTCAGAGTAAAATATGATTCCACTGACAAAGAATGCTTCCTAATGAGAGAAGCAGGAAGGAGTCATTTCCCCAGCGAAATTAGAATGCGAAATGAACATCAGAATGGCCTTGGCCCCGGCCTCCCCACAAACAAAAGCGGTCCAGGCCTCCTCGCTTGTGGAAAGTTTCTAATGAAAAATAATTAGTCTTAAGTGCAATGAAGGGAGCGGGTCTCGTGATCATTGGAAAGACTGCCTAATTGTTTGCAAAATCTCGTACTTTGCTCCTATTACTGCCTTAGACGTTACTGAATTGGCTTTCAGAGGGGCATATGGTTCCGTTCCCACCAGTGTTGTAATGTGGCTTTTAGAATCAAAGATGTCCTCGGAGAGGTCTCCAGAGACTTTCAAAGCGTGTGGGTCTCTGGCTTGCTTCTCTTCTATGCCTCAGTGTAGACAGAACTTGTCTTTTGTTGAAGATGGAATATATTCATGTGGGACCTGTATGCATACATTTCTACCCAGTGGGATCTTGTTAGAGTGAGGTCTCTGCGACTAGACAAAATGTCCCTCTCTCTAATCATAACTCAGTTGTCCGTGTGAACCTACTCTTTATGGTAATATGCTACTGCATACTGTTAGAGTTCTCTAACGTAGGGCACAGAGTGTAACGTGGTTCCTTGAGCATCCGTTAGGAGGTACACGGGTCACCTGGTAGATCCCACGTCCTGCCTGGTAACGAAGCTGACTATTGGGAAGCTCCAGTGCGTCGCACTCTCCCAGCAGAGATCCTTGGCCGCTGTGAGCCAATAGGAATATGGAGTATCTGCTGGGAGACTATTGTGCCTGAGGATTGCTAATTATCTCACCTCTAGTACAAGTGTAGCCAAGGGAATAACATTAAAATGATAACCCACGTATATTGTTTATTTGTATGATTCTTGAACCAAGTCTCCTATAGGATACGCATACACGTGACCCACGTATGGCTGCAGAGTTCCCACTTAGCCCCCCCCCCCTCCCTTTTGCCCGATCCTGCCAGAACGTGGGGCTATATTCCCTCAGCAAGAAATAAATGTGGGGAGGACCAACGTTGCATAGAACTTGACCATAAGTTGAATGTGCTAATTGCTGACGTTAACATACGAAGGTAACACTAGTGCTATATAGTTGGAACTTTCTCG